>OZ024740.1:395047974-395057974 GCA_964016885.1 Eledone cirrhosa | reverse complement strand
ACCAATAGAGAGAGAGTCGGTTTCTAACATAGACACAAGACTCTCTCATTGGAATTTACACAACATCAACTAGGTAGATATGTATGTATGTCTGCATGCATGCATGTGTAGATATGGATGTTATTGTATGTGTGGATGTGTATGTTTTGAGTTGCATGTGTATATGCTTTGTATCTGTACATGTGTATATGCAGTTATTAGATGCAAAATATTTGGAATGTTTTACATATTTTTACTGTTCCATTAATGGATTGTACTTGTAATTTCCTAACTAGTTGTGTTCTTTCTGTTCCTGTGAAGCCTAGCTTCTCAAGATTTGTATTGAGGCAGTTACTAACATACCCCAGTACCCCAATAATCACAGGCACAAATCTGAAGGTGTAATCAGGGTGGAGTATCTGCAGATTTCTCATCAGGTATGTATGTATGTGTGTATGTATGTATGTCGGGTCACTCTTGAGTGCTACTGGTAACATGTAACCCAGTACAACCTGTCGCATGGTCGGGTCGTCGGCGACTAAACCGGCAACCCCACAAAGTTTACTTGTTGAGGAGGGTGATTTTGGACACCCTACAGGACAAAAAACAAAACCTGACAAAGGGCGGAAGAACTCATAAGAGTCAACGGCCATCCAAAAGTGTGTAAATATGTGTATACACATGTACATATGTATGTATATGTGTATATACATGGGTGCATGTGTATGTATATGCGCGGGGACATAGAAATAGTCGGGCTGGACACCCGATCGCGCAGTTAAACCACTGGGAGTGAAGGACCCCTAGCCTTTGTCAGGGCATTCTTCTAGGAGAAGGCAACTCAGGAAACTGGGATAACTCCTGTAGCTCAGTAGTTACCGATGATGTTGATCTTTTCTTCTTTTCGGGTTATAGCTACTGTCGCTCAGAGAGTGGGATTGGCTCAGTGCACAGTCTTTCCTCACTTTAAAAAATATCTTTACGCACAGGCATTGCACGATAGAATTAATTAATAATTATTAATGATGGTATATCGTGCAATGGCCATTCTCGATAACGAGGGGGGCAGCCATCATGATGTATGTATGTATGTGTGTGTATGATTGTATGTATGTATATGTATAAATCCACACCTTTCATCACCATTGCTTCTTTTTCTTGTCGTTTTTTGTTGTTCTTGTAACTGTTGTAAAAGTTGACGCTGTCCTTTATTTTCATTTTCTTTGATTTCTTTCGTTTTTCTTTTATCTCCCTAGGGAATTCGTTGACAAGCTTCTTTTATTTATTTTCTTCGTTTTTTTCATTCAAATTCATTCACACTGGCTGTCTTAGAGACGTACAAATATGGCTTATAAAACTTACCTAAGGAAATAGCCAAGCGCCTCCCAAAGCTTCAAAGGCCCCCCCCCCCCCCTTCCACGGGGGGAGGGGCATATGCCCTCGTTGAGAACCTTTGAACTATACCATAGTCATTACCCGGCTAGAGTTGTAAAGAACCAGTTGTTCTCACTGGGAATAAGAGATTAAAGATATGGAAGAGGAAGGCACACAGCACTACTAGCAAAAGCGAGAAAAAAAGGGAAACGTGTAATTCCCCCAACCAAACATGTACATGCCCCGTCCACAACCGAGGCAGTACATTGAGGACTGGAATCTACAGTTATAAAATAATCCACAATCAAAGGCGAAAGGGGCCATAATCAAAATCGATAGATAACCATAATAAAGCAAGCAAAGTATGTTTGTGTATGTGCTATGATGTACATACACGCTAAGAAGTCTTACCCTGGTTGTTATAATCATTTAAATGTGTTGCGAGAATATAGAATGTCTACCTACCATACTGGAAAGGGAATGGTTTCCGCCAGGTTTAAAAATGCCATAGAAACGTCATATGTCACTACGGCATCCTTACGACTCCATTAAGAGATACGGCTCCTTATATACATTTACTATATTAATTGGCAGTATCAGTAGAGGGTCGGACGCCATACTTTGCAACTTAGAGTTACGGCCCTTTATGATCTGAGTTCAAATCCCGCCGAGGTTAACTTTGCTTTTCATCCTTAAGGGGTCGATAAAATAAAGTACCAGTCACACGCTGGGGTCGACTTAATCGACTTTCCCCTCTCCCCAAATTTTTGGCATTGTGCCTATATAAGAAATCACTATATTAATCAGTGAAATATCTCAATCTTGTCTTAGGTTTAAATTACAAGAGACAGTCTACATATTACCAATGTTGAAGTTTGCTGAAGCATTGAATATATAAAATATAAACATATTTGGGTGAGAGCCGGTATGAAATTTAGGGAAAAAACACAAGAGAGGAGAATTGGTTAATGATTGTTTTGTCAGATAATAGCTGTTTATTTTGCCACGGTCAAATTTACCTTTCATCCTTCTAGGGATCGATAAAATAAAATGTCTGTGAAATACAGAGGTCGATATAATCAACATTTCTCTTCCCCCAAAATGGCTGTTCTTGTGTTTAAATTAGAAACCATTATTTATTGTTCAATCAATCTCTATTTACCCATATGTCCTGAGATGACTTTTAATAATGAGGTGATGAGATATTTGTATATCATTGAACTATAGTGACGTATGCTTGTTCTACACGTATGCTGCACTAAACATCTCCAATAAGAGCAAGATGATTGGAAATTATTTCAATCACAGGTTTTAAATTAGAGGACTTCTTTCACAGACTTTTCGAATAAAAAGAATCCCACAAATTTGTAGAGGTTGATTTTGGAATTTTCCTTCTTCAGGCGATTTTACTGCACACACAGACACAAACCTCGGTTTTTCTGCACACGCCCAAAGTACAAGCGTCAATGTATATACAAAATTAAGTTACGTTTATTATATGTATTGGTCATGTAAACAGACTTGCCAACCTCTAAAAACCCAAACGAGGAGTACCGTGAACAAAAGTGCCCCAAAACGGGGAGAAATGAGGCAAAATGGGGAGATTTTACATGATGAAAGCTATACCCATTTTCACAAGAGATGACATCTCTCACCCACCCCAAAGTGGGTGGGAGATTTCCCCGTCCGACGGGGAGAGTTGACAGGGCTGCATGTAAATTAAATATAACAGCTACAACCAATAGTCTAATTCATGTTGGCAACGAAACTTGGAATATTGAAAATATTTAATTATATTAATTTCTTACGTCAGCACTTGACAAAATGTCTGACCTTAAATACGTAACAGGTATTTATTTTATGAACTCACAAATGAAAGAAGGCTTAGATCGATTCCGGTTGGTAATTGAAATATAAACGGTGAGTGACAAAATAGTCAGGCGTTTCTACATTGAAAATTGTAGTGATAACATTTATCTCTTTCCTCACTTTAAAATTGTGATTATTTGCCAAGAAATAATTCTTTTTCTGTAATATAGAACTTAGTGCAATAGTGCTTATAATTTGATTTGCTTTGCTTATTAATTCTACATCTGGAAGATCATTCAAATATCATTTCCTACATAGTCACAGGAATAATTAAAATAAATTTCAATTTTTAGGATTTATTTTAATTTGTACAACTTTTCTTCCTCAAGTTTCTAAGGGATTACGACTTCATCAATGTTTTATGTAATGGAGGCGAAAAACATCAAATGATTCAATAATTATTGGCATATTATTACCAGAACCTATATAATCCCTTTCAAACGTAATGTATTCTTCATTTAATAATTTTATTTTTATTTGCCTAATTATGTACTCTATTAATTTTATATCATAATTATGTACTCTATTAATTCTATATCATAGATTCTCATTGTCTTGAAATTCTAAACATTTGAAAGCATCCCTTTGTACCAGTTCATTAATTTTATTTTCATGCAAACTAAATTAATTATATAACAAATCGATTTTATGCTGGATGTGTTTGTTTAACTCCGTTAAACTCAATGGTCTTTCTTGTAATGAATTTGAAAATGATGCAAGTTCATCCAAAACGAAGATCATTAAGAAGCAACCTTAGAAAAATGCTTTGTTTTTCAATCTTTTTTAAAAGTCCTGAACTGCCTGTAATCAGCTATAGTAGATTAAAGATAGTTAATCGTGGACCGCAAAAACACACAGTTTTTACTATTCCAGAAAATAGTTCTGCAGCAAGTGTGACTTTTAATAAACCTGATAAAAATAGCATAAAATTTGTTCCGCATCATCTAGAATAAGTTGTAATCGACAATCAAAACAATGACAAATTATATCTGCACATTCTTGAATTAATCTTGTGAGAAGTTCAGTTATTTTTTACCGCTCAGAACAAAAATGTAACGAAATTTATCTTTAAATATTCTGCATCGCTTGTTCAGGATCTGTTAGAGGTTCGTGTGGCTGGCCGTAGCCTAAAATTGCACCAAACTCTATGATGACATGATAACCTTGAAGTCAATGGCAGTAAGGGCTCTGGAACTTATTGTGAAGGGGTCTGGCCCGGCAGGTTCCCATGACACCGCAGCGTGGGTCCGGTCATTATCCTACAACTGCAAAGAGGTTCAAACCTTTGAATATTGCTGGAATGTAAGAATTTTATTTGATTCCCTGTCCAGTAAAAATCGCTCTGAAAGAAGATCTGCTTTGGTGTCGAGGGAATTCAATCGCTATAGCATGGATATCGTTGCTCTTTCAGAAACGAGATTGGCAGGTGAGGGTCAATTCACAGAACAGAAGGGAGGATATACCTTCTATTGGAGTGGTGGAGCAGAGGGTTGTAGGAGAGAGGCAGGGGTCGCATTTGCTGTCAAGAATGGAATCGTCTCAAAGCTGGAAAATCTTCCTTGTGGATTCAATGATCGGATAATGTCCATGAGAGTCCCTTTGATTCAAAACCGCTTTGTGACTCTGGTCAGTGTGTACGCTCCTACTATGTGTGCCAGTGAGGATGAAAAACTAAGTTTCTACATGTTTTTGCATGGTATACCTTATGCAGACAAGATTGTCATCCTTGGTGATTTTAATGCACGTGTTGGTAATGACTGGGAAGCTTGGCGTGTGAGGAGCAGGAATGGAGTAGGTAAGTGCAATAACAATGGTCTACTTCTGTTGCAGATGTGCACTGAGATGGATCTTTTTGTTGGGAACACGCTCTTTCAGCAGAAAGACAAATATAAGACAACTTGGATGCATCCATGTTCCAAGAAGTGGCACCTTATTGACTTTTTTTTAACGAGGAAACGTGATATCAGGTATATCACATTGGATTGTGTATTGCGAGGCGCGGAATGTTGGACTGATCATCGTCTGGTGCGCGCCAAGTTTCAATTTGTTGTGAAGCCCAAAGTAAGGGGGAAGAAGGTTTCACTTCCAAAACAACTAAACGTGGCTCGTCTGAAAACAGAGAAAGTCAGAGCTGAGCTGTCGAAGTCCCTTGAGTCCATGGAATGTGAAAACACGTGGGAATCATTGAAGAAAACCGTCTATGATGTTAGTGCTGGAGTTTTGGGTCATACCAATATAAAGACTGGTTCGATGAAAATGATGCAGTGGTCCAGACCTTGCTTGAAGAGAAACAAAAGGTGCTGACATCCTTGTTGTGTGAGACACGTTCTGACAGGAGTGACCGGACCTTCAGGCAGATCAAGGCACGTGTGCAACATCGATTGAGAGTCATGCAGGATACCTGGTGGAGCCAAAAGGCTGATGAAATCCAGAAGGCCTCAGATAGACATGATACAAAGCTCCTAAACAGTCTGCTCAGGGAGGTGTATGTTCCGACCGGTTCACAAATATCATAACTTCGCTCCAGAGACGGCAAGGAATTGCTCAGAGATTCGAAGGAAATCCTGATCAAGTGGCATGACCACTTTGATGAGATTCTCAACAGACCATCAGAAATTGATGATGAGTTCATCCAGTCGATTCCATCAAGACCTACAAAGCTGGCAATGGCTGATCCCCCTTCATTTGATGAGGTGGCTAAGGCCATTGCCAAATTAAACAGCGGCAAGTCACCTGGAATGGATGGACTCAGTGCCGAGATTTTCAAGGTGCTGGTGATAACCTCTTAAACCGCCCCACTGATCTCTTTGTGAATGTTTGGAATGAAGAAGATGTGCCACAGGACTGGAAAGATGCATTGATCGTGGTACTTTTCAAAGGAAAGGGAGCCAAAGATGACTGTGGAAACTACAGAGGTATCTCGCTGCTATCTGTGGCTGGGAAGATCTTGAGCAGGATTTTGTTGGACAGATTGATACAGCACATTGCTGTTGAGGTACTTCCTGAGTCCCAATGTGGCTTTAGGAATGGCAGAGGCACTGTTGACATGATCTTCTCGGCCAGATGACTTCAAGAGAAATGCATTGAGCAGCGCATGGACTTATAGCAAGTTTTTGTCGATCTGACCAAGGCATTTGACACCGTTAATCGGAAGGCTTTGTGGGTTATTTTGGAGAGATTGGGCTGTCCTGAAAAGTTTGTGAACATTCTGAAACTCATCCACCATGACATGCAGGTATGGGTGAATGTTGGAGGTAAAGTGCCTGAGCCAATCTCTGTTGAAAATGCTGTCAAGCAGGGTGATATACCTGCACCAGCTTTGTTTGCCTTGTATTTCGCAAGGGTGTTCTTCATGACCTTCAAGAATTGTCAACACGGTATCTATCTCAGTTCCGGCAAGCTGTTTAACCTTAGGCGTCTCACTGCCAACACTAAGGTACTGAGTACCTTGATCAGAGAACTTTTATATGCAGATGATTGTGATCTCTTTGCACACTCCCAATGCGTGCAGTGCTTTGGGACTGACAATCAGTCTGAAGAAGACTGTCGTCATGTACCAACCTGCACCGGATAAAGTTTTCAATGAACCCTCCATATACGTATACGGTCAAAAGCTGAAGGCTGCTGACACATTTGTGTATTTGGGGAGTACTCTGAGTGTGGCCTGCTCTCTGGATGCAGAAGTTGGTCTACGTGTTAGTAAGGCAAGTGAGTCATTTGGAAAGCTCAACGACCGTCTTTGGTGCAGGCGAGGAATCACAATGAGGACCAAGGTGAGAGTGTATGCTGCATGTGTACTGCCAGCTTTGCTGTATGCACGTGAGACATGGGTTGCCTACAAATGGCATATCCACCGACTAGAACGGTTTCACCAGCAGTGTCTCAGAAAGATGCTCGGTATCAAGTGGCAGATGCATGTGAGTGATGTTGAGGTCCTTAAGAGAAGTGAGTGTCGGAGCATTGAGAGTATCATCCACCAACGGCGTTTGCGATGGACCGGACACCTCTGCAGAATGGAGGATGATCGAATCCCCAAAACAACTCTTGTATGGCGAGCTTTGTGAGGGTAAGAGACCACCTCACAATCCAAGGCTCCGATTCAAGGATTATGTAAAGGACTCATTGAAAAAAACTGGTTTGATGATGGCTGACTGGGAGATAGCTCTTGAAAGGGAGACTTAGCGTGGAATGGTGGATGATTGGGTCCATAATTTTGAGGACAGATGCACAGAGCACGAGAAGATAAAACGGGATGTGCGTAAGCAATGCCCTGGTGTATTTCTCGAAACGATCGGTGTTTACATTGAATTGAAGTACCCTGAGTGTGGAAAAATTTGCTTGACCAAATCTGGTCTCAGGAGCCACAGTCGCAGTCATGTTCGAAGAGAACCAGTGAACTATGATCTCCACGGTGATGTGAGGGTTCAGGAGCAACCTGATGTTGGTGCAGGACCTCACGCCAGAGAGATCCATAGTTGTCGTCAGTGTTAGCAGGCTTGAAAAGTCATATCCGAGCGTCACACATCTGAATCTGACAAGCGATTGCAATACTCTTGGCAGAGATTGCAGCCATCATATATATATATATGTATATATATATCTGTATATATATATATATATATATATATATATATATGTATATATGTATGTATGTATGTATGTATGTATGTATGTATGTATGTATGTATGTATGTATGTATGTATGTATGTGTATGTGTCAGGTCACCACTTGGTGCTACTGGTAACATGTATCCCAGTACAACCTGTCTCATGGTCGGGTCGTTGGCGACTAAACTGGCAACCCCACCAAGGTTTCTTGGTGAGGAGGGTGACTTTGGACATCCTGCAGGACTAAAAACAAAACCTGTCAAAGGGCAAAGGAGCTCTTAAGAGTCAATGGCCATCCAAAATCACTGGGAGAGATGACCCCTTAGCCTTTGTCAAGGCAGAATTCTAGGAGAAGGAAAACTCTGATATAACACCTGCAACCCTGATGTTATCCAATGATGTTGACTTGTTCTTCTTTTTGGTAAATATCATCTTGGTTAAGAGAGTGAGACTGGCTTTGTGCAGTGCCTTTGCTCACTATAAAAGCTTCACGGCACAGGCATTGCTTTGTATATGGAGATCTCTCTGCACTTGTCGTCACATGGTACCAAAGGCAAAGCACTATGTGTCAATAATTGTCACAAGTGTCGTGTTTGTACCAGAGTTTTCAAGTCGCTGGCTGGACTAAAAAGTCACACTCGTTCAGCGCATCGGTAGGGGTTCTCCTACATGGATATAAGTAGTGGCCGTACTCGAAAACGAGTTGGCAGCCACCATATGTATGTGTATGTATATATATATGTATATATAAATATGTTTATGTATATATAAATATGTTTATGTATATATATATATATTTATGTATATATATATAAGAATAATTTCGAAACAGCGAGCGGGTTTGAAATTATTATAAATGTAAGCTATCGCCGTATTTTGACTAAAGAAATTAAAGAAATTATTTAGCCTGATAGTGGGGTTAAGAACCCTCGGAGAAATGGAAAAAGATGAGTATTGACGTACATGGGATTCGAACCCACAACTTTGGTATATATATATATATATATATATATATATATATATATATATATATATATATGTATATATATGTTTATGTATATATATGTTTATATATATATCTGTATATATATATTTATATGTATATATATATATGTTTATATATATATCTGTATATATATATTTATATGTATATATATATATGTATATGTATATATATATATTTATATATATATATGTATATATATATATTTATATATATATATGTATATATATATATATATATATATATATGTGTATATATATATATATATATATATATATATATATATATATGTATATATATATATGTATATATGTATATATATGATATATAGTAAGAAACACAGTAGACCGTGTGTCTAAAATTACAAGGTTGAAAAACCACATTTGTTTGAAATATTTAACCAAGAAGCAGACAGAATGATAAAATAAAAATATATTATTATACAAACCGCCTCAATAACCATTATATCTCTCGGACAATTGGAGTTTTAACTCTAATTTTCATATATATTTCTGCTCCCTCACAAGTTGAGCTTATTAAGTTGTGTGTGTTGGACTGTTATTTCTATTCAATACGCGCTTACCACGTTTGACTAGCGGCGCACGAGGTGACAAATTCATCTTTCTGTGTGAACGTTGGCAAATAGTGTTTGTTCCATTTAATCAGATTCTCTCGCTGATGATGCCCAGGATTATCTGTTACAAACACACTCAGGGCGAAACAGATTAGGGATAATCTGTCCGAGAGATATAATGGTTATTGAGGCGGTTTGTATAATAATATATTTTTATTTTATCATTCTGTCTACTTCTTGGTTAAATATTTCAAACAAATGTGGTTTTTCAACCCTTGTAATTTTAGACACACGGTTTACTGTGTTTCTTACTATATATTATTAATCGGCTCAGTATTTTTATACTTGGAGCTTAATAGTTACAGGGTTCCAATTGGAGTTTTAACTCTAATTTTCATATATATATGTATATATATATATATATATATATATATATATATATATATATATATATATATATATGTATTAGAAACCGAGGTTTTTTTTACAAAATGAAAAATAACCGAGGTGTCCTACACGAGTGAAAGTATAAAGAAAAAAAGATGAAATCGAAAATGCAACTGGAGTCTTATTTTTTAAAAAATATATATATA
>OZ024740.1:394972974-395042974 GCA_964016885.1 Eledone cirrhosa | reverse complement strand
CATATCGTATTTTCCTAAAGTTAAAAAAAGTTTGACACGGCTAGGATAACTTTTGATCATAAGTTTACTCGATCAGGAACGACCTGGGGCTAAACAACAACAACACATACATTGTATCTTGTGGTGAACAGAGACTAAATTGTTTGTTTTTTTTTGTTTAAAATAAAATAAAAAAATTACGTATTGGGTCAAATCATCTGAGAGTATGATAGGTAGACTTACGGTTAGCTCACTTGTTAAACTAACGATGGAATGACAATTCAGTTGCTCAATCTACAAAGTAAAGCAGTCATATCTCTGCACATAACACACCCCGCCGATTTTTTAAAAGGGGAAAGACACATATTAAATACCCCAAAATGTGGGTTGGTCACAGTTGAAAGGCTTTATATTCGATACTCTAGCGACTATCAGTTACCAATTCTCCACCTTACATATTTCAACGATGGTTAAACATGGTTAATGATTGTGACAGTCTTAATATGTACTCTCTCTATTGTCCAATCTTTATGTACTCCTATGTTGTTTAACTCCAAGTCAGTTCTGATTAAGTAGATCTATGATCAAAGACATTACAAACGTGGTCATACAACTTGTTTAATGTTCGGGGCTACATTTTACACTGTATTCATTTAAATAAATGGGAATTATTGCTGTTTCTCAAGCAAGTTCTTACGAATAATTTGGAGCTGTGTGGATTGCTTTATGTTGGTTCCTGTATGCATAAACTACATCCTCCAGAAGCAGCTCCCATTTACCAGTTGATCTACGAAGACGACACACACATACAAAGAACTAGGTAAGGCTGAATTCATCCAAACAATCATCCCACTCTGTCACTGATCTACTGTCCAAGTTTTGTAATGGCACCAACATGACAATTTCATTTAGCTATTTTTCTTATATAATCCCCGTTTGGTGGCTCAATAGTACTTGTGCTAGGTAGATGGTTCATCGTGACTGGTGATTCATGTTATATGGTAATAGAATTTGTATATGGATTTTTCTTTACTGCTCTGTCAAAGACCTCGTACATTTGTGAAGGGTTACCCATCGGATATTCAGATAACTTTCATAAACTGAAGTTACATGAGTTACGATTCAATTCAAGCGATCGTCCTACTACGCTAATCGAGAAATCGGGTGCCAATCTGGTGATATGTGCTCTGGAAGTAGTAGATGTATTAAGTATAGACATGCCTATAAATTCAAAACAAAGCTTGCATTAATTTAATGAAAAGCAAGCTGCGTGATAATATACCAAAAGATATTCATATCAGATTCATGTAAATTATGTACTTAAGGTCTCCTATTGATTGATGCATTATCATTCCTAATTAATACAATAATGCATTGTTGTTGATTAATGTGTTACTGTATGATGGATTGTAGCCACCACTATATATATATATATATATATATATATATATATATATGTGTGTGTGTTTGTGTGTGTGTGTGTGTGAGCTAAGTATAAATATTTCAAAATAAAATGAGAGCTCAATACGTTTATAAATATACAATGTTTTGGTAGATGTGTACCTTGCAGTAACTAGATTTGCACTTGGTAGGAGACTACTAGTCTCAGTGAGTGGTGACCTTTCTAATTAAAAATAAGTAAAGGACATTAACTCTCGATGGAGTCGTAGAGACGCCATCTTGAGTCACAGCGTGTCTTGGGCATTGTCAACCTGGTGGAACCCATACTTCTCCAGGTTTGAATACAGTCGATTTCTTTCACACACACTTACCTTCGGCCCCAGTACTGGACGGGTACTTTATTCCTTATCCTCTAAAGGATGAAAAACAAAGTCGACCTCGGTGGGATTTAAACTCAGCGCTCAATGAACTGGAACAAATATCGAGACGTGTTTAAACCGATACCCTAACACGCTTGATAATTTATCGCCTTGTCTTTCTAATATCCATACTACAATATACATGAGAAAGCTATGCCATAATTTTTTAAAAGGTGAAACCCTGAATTATTTACAACTGCTTGTAACTTATCTTGAGCCCTTTTTGTGGGTAACACGTCGATTAAAAGGATTTCAGCTGTTCTTATTTGAGGTAAAGAGTCTTATTTCTATTCACCCAATATATAAAGCAAAATAACAGTCATTAAACGTTGAATAGAATGTCTTGTGATATTTGTTCCAACTCTCTGCATTCTGAGAGCAGAGGTCTCAAGGTTTACCCTGGCCAACTTTGCTTCTCATCCCTTTGGGGGCCAATAAATAAATTACCAGTCGGAATATTGGAGGAATTGTTAAAGAAACGGACCTTGTGGTATTTGTTCCGACTCTTTACGCTCTGACTTCGTCTGCGATGACAACGATATGAAGCTTATCAGGCCTTGTCTTTATTTAGACAATATTTTTGGCAAGTAGAGGAGACTTGTATGCCCGGGCAAGGGATGGTCTTCTTTAAACCAGGCCTGTCTCTGGTTAAGAGTCTTTTATGAGAGAAACTTTCAATGTGTAGTTCCATGGTTTTCGAGATATACTGTGACAAGTATTTGTGCGGTAAAGACTTTCCCGTTAAACCGTAGATGTTTCTCTCAGTGATCAGAAAAGTATCGATCTGACTAGTTTCAGCATTTTATAACACCTCATCACAGACTATAGTGAAGGCACGTGGCCTGGTGGTAAGGGAGTTGGACTTACAATCATAATGCCGTGGTTTCAATTCCTGGGTTAGCTTGTGTTTTGTGTTCTTGAGCAAAACACTTCATTTCACGTTGCTCCAGTATACTCAGCTGAAAATGATTATCAGCATAGCTGGATGTTTAACTCTGCGAATGACTGGCGTCTTGTCCAGGGGGAAGTCTCGTACTCTCAGTCACTTCATGCCACGAAACCGGGATAAACACCGGCCTAACGAGCCTTCTGGCTTGAGACAGACTTAGATTCCTCATAGACTGATTTATCATTTCTGACAAAGAGAGAGAAAAATATAGTGTGCCCAAATGGCATACAGCTGAAATGAAGGCAACATCAATTAATTACTAGAAACAATTCACAACTTAAAGAAAAAAATAAGAAATTAAAGTAAACTTATGATTATGAGTTTTTAATAAGTACAATTTTGTTGGTTAGTTTTCCTTGTACTTTTGCTTATTCTATTGTTGTTTTGTGTTGCTATTTACGCACACAAACATACACACCTCATCATGATAGGGCTGGAGTTCCTATCATATACACACACAGGAAACTAAAACCCTCTTATGAGATCATTATCTCATACAAGGCCGGTGGATTGGCAGTATCGGTAGAAGGTCGGACGCCATGCTTTGACGCATTGAGTTACGGCCCTTGCCATTCTGAGTTCAAATCCCGCTGAGGTTAACTTTGCCTTTCATCCTTACGGGGTCGATAAAATAAAGTACCAGTAATACACTGGGGTAATAGCTGGCCTTGTGCCAAAAGTAGAAACAATTATCTCATACAAGGCCGGCTAAACATACACTGGTGTGAGTAGTTACAACAACAAAAAACACACGTGTGTTATGTGAAGCACATGCACTCAGACGCAATGAAACATTCACAGATATATATACACAGAGTATGTGTTATTGTCTTGCACTAGTTCATCCTTTGGTAAAGTATATCTACTACCAAAGATATTACTAAGACTGACCATGTCCCTTTTAAGGCACATATAATTATAGTAAGGCACAGGGCTACATTATTCAAAACATCTTCATTTTTCTCAAAAGACAATAGTCAATAATTCATTTTAGTAGCTATTTCAAGCCGAACTAATGACCATGTAGAAATTCCCTTATTAGCTTCTTTGCACTTTCCCTTCCTCACATGTATGTATGTAAGAGATTGAACAGCTGATTAGAATTAATGACATACTGTAATGAATACTATTTCCCTTTAACTTACTTCATATATCTTAAGAATAATTTATATAAACATAACCTTTCCCAATATCAGAATAATAGATTGTCAGAATAATAAATTACTTTAATCTTTAGCACCATTATTTTCAATGTATTTCTCTTGTTTTTATTTCACATTTCCTGATAACATTTCCATATTCAATAAAAGATCTCTTTTTCTCTTCACTCCCATTTTTCTTTCTTTCTTCCCTTTTTATTTTCCAGTCTTTCATATTTACTAAATAGTCCTCCCATTATTGATATTCTGAGAAGGGAATGTGTATGTATCAATGTGTGATCTATAGTGATTGTGTGTGTTTTATATGAGTGCATATATACATATATTATTTTAAGTGATCGTATGTATGTAGCACCTGTATATCTAAACGTAATTGTGTTTTTTTTAATGTTTATATGTGTATGTGTTTGTGTTTGTATGTATATTATGTCCGTGTCTATATATATATATATATACACATACACACACGCACATACACACACACACACATACACACACGCACATATATATATATATGTATGTGTGTATATATATGTGTGTGTGTATATGTGTGTGTGTATATATGTATGTGTGAGTATATATGTGTGTGTATATGTGTGTGTGTATATATATATATATGTATGTGTGTGTATATATATATATATATGTGTGTGTGTGTATATATGTGTGTGTGTGTGTACGTATATATATGTGTGTGTGTGTGTATATATATATATATATATTGTTATACTTTGGGAGGGTCATGCTGCCAAAACGAAACATATGCGTGTGTGTGTATGTGTGTGAGTATGTGTGTGTGTGTATGTGTGTGTTTCTCATCGAAATTTCTGAATAAACAATTAATTGGGAGTTTTTATTTTTCATTTGCATTTGAAATATATTTATATTTCCATTACCTTCCTTTTCCTTTTTGGCGAAACCATAACAGATTTTATTTGCCAACACTTTCTGTGGACTTTGACACGAAGAAGGAGATGGACATTGCTTTGTGTATCATATAAAATTGGCTAGTTATCCCATTTATATTTATTATACGGCCGGTAATGTTTCTATCAATTTAAGAAAGACAAAAGGTCAACACTGATCTGATTGGACGGGAAACTGAGGCTATTTGATTTCGAGTTTTGATGTCAGTCATATAAACCTTTTCATCAATAAGTAATATTAATATTAATATCAGATAAAGGGCTGGCGGATTGGCAGAATTAATAGAGCGTTGGATAAAATACCGCTACGGTATTTGTTCTGTTACTTTACATTCTGAGTTCAATTCGAAGGTCAAATTTGCTTTTAATCATTTCAAATTCGAAAGAATAAATGACCAGTGAAGTACTCGGTTTGATTTAATCAACTTTGCCCGTCCCCCAAATTTGTTGTTCTTATGCCTAAATCAATATTGTTTCTACTTTATGCACATATGCCTAAATCAATATTAATATCAGAAAAGAGTGGTGGGCTAGCAGAATTCGTATATCGCCGTAAAAATGTAATGTGGTATTTGTATTGCCTTCTAAGTTCAAATAATACCTAGTTTGACAAAATATAATTGTTTCTACTTT
Organism: Eledone cirrhosa; assembly: GCA_964016885.1. Lineage (NCBI taxonomy): Eukaryota > Metazoa > Mollusca > Cephalopoda > Octopoda > Eledonidae > Eledone > Eledone cirrhosa. Next base: position 395,037,507 of record OZ024740.1, on the reverse strand, counting down.
TGGCACAAGGCCAGCAATTACCCACTTCATTACTGGTACTTTATTTTATCGACCCCGTAAGGATGAAAGGCAAAGTTAACCTCGGCGGGATTTGAACTCAGAATGGCAAGGACCATAACTCTATGCGTCAAAGCATGGTGTCCGACTCTCTACCAATACTGCCAATATCGGTTAAATACTGGGGTTATTTTAATCAACGTTGCCCATTCCCTAAAATTGCTGACTTGGGCCTAACTAATATGATGTAAATTATCTGCCTGACAAACTATGGTGGAATTAGCATGTAAATATTTGAAACCAATCTCAGATCACAACTAGTATTATTCTATAGGGCGGTGGATTGGCAGTATCAGTAGAGGGTCGGACGCCATCCTTTGCAACATAGAGTTACGTCCCTTTACGGTTTGAGTTCAAATCCTGCCTTACGGGGTCGATAAAATAAAGTACCAGTAATGTACTGGGATAATTGCTGGCCTTGTGTCAAAAATAGAAACAATTATTTTGTAGAAGACTTACAGAATGAAAATCAAATTTAACTCTTCTCATCGTGGTTTGAATTCAAGATATAGAGACAAAATAAAAAAATTACCTTTCTTTTTATAATTTCTCTCAGTAAAAAGGAAATAACGTGGTGGTAGTTGTACAACGTATCTATGCATATCGTTTGACAACCACATGAACACTTTACATTATATCATACTTACCAACTACTTATAGTATCTAACTTTATACATTTAATCTCTGTGTATGTGTGTCACACAGAAGTTGTTAAGAAGTATGATGTTTGTCAATTATCTCTATAGGAAAAACGAAGTTTTAGCCTAGAAGATGATTTACATGTACGAGGGTGGGCTGAAAGGTTAATAGGCTGACTATGAAGGAGTCATGCTAGAACTGTGAAATCTCGCATGTATTAATTTCAACTCTTATTAATAACTGCATTGTTTTCTCCTAGGTAAACTGACATCTGATTGTTTAAAGAAGACTTCAAAAGTAATTAGTGGACAAAAGTAACTAAATGGACAAAGTTTGGCATCGTGGTATTATCCAGTACCAGCAGAAAAAAGAGTTTAGCCCCCAAGGACATTCATGCTGACATGGTTGCTATATTAGGGGATGACGCTTCAGCTTTATCAAGGTTGCAAAGGTTATGCAGCTGGATTTAGGACAGGAAGGGATAGTCTTGAAGATGACGCAAGGCTTGGAAGTCCTGCAACTGCCATCACCAAGAAAAACATTGATCGTGTGATGGATGACAGGAAATTGACTATAATTCAAATAGCCAATGCTATTAACATATCCTGTGAGAGAGTTGAGAATATTCTGCACAAGGATGTTGGCGCGACGAAGGTTTCTGCTCGTTGGGTGCCACGTCTTCTGATTCCCGATCAAAAGCGTACCAGGCTGATCACTTCATGGGAAAATCTGACATTGTTTGAGGCAAATTCAGCTGGTTTCCTTGAACATTTAGTAACTCTGGATGAGTGTTGGGTTTATCACTTTGATCCATGGACAAAGAGACAATCCATGCAGTGAAAACACCTCTTCTTATATTCTCTAAAGAAAGCCAAGATCGTTTCCTCTGCAGAGAAGATGATGACCTCAGCGTTTGGGAATGTAAAAGGCATTGTGTATATTGATTATCTTCAAAATGGCTACACCATCAATGGAGAGCATTGTACCAACTTTCAGGCAGTTACGAAAGGCTCAAGTCCAAACGCCCAGGGAAACTGACGAAAGGGGGTCTTGTTTCTCGAGGACAATGCTCCAGCACACATGTCCATGGCTTCAGTGGCTGCTGTGCATGACTGTGTCTTTCAACTGGTTGATTATCTTCTCCTGATTTGATTCCATCTCATAATCATCTCTTCCCCAACATGAAACAATACTTAGCGTGGAACCAGTATTGCAGTGATGATGATGTCATTGCTGTTGATAACTTTCTTGACCAACAGGATGAAAGCTTCTTCACGAGTTGCATCCAAGCACTGCAGCACCGGTGGAAGAAGTGTGTGGACCACAGTGGGAACTATGTTGAAAACTAAACCTCATTTGGTCACATTCTATGAGAGTATCTTGACCAGCCTATGAACGTTTCAGCCGACCCTCGTATTACGATAACTACTACATCTCTTTTCTCGGTTAAATGCAATACAGAATCAATATAATACCCATTGTCTTTTCAGACCACCGATAGGAAGTTATTCGTTACATTACTGGTAAATATATTTTCTTTCAGGTGGCTATGATATATTATCAACTTTTTTAGTTCATATAACATTGAGTGGCTAACAAGACGAGCCTTGGGAGGATAAAATCGAAGTTGATAATTTGAAAGGATTATTTACACATATAGGGTTTCCTTTCCTTGCGTCTAGTTTCACTTTCATCATATTTAATGATTCTCCTCAAAATATTTGGACGCATTGAGCAAAATGATTTTTCCATTTCTTTGATCTCCTACGAATTGCATTTTCTCCCGATTTCCTACATGAATATTACCTTTTCTTTTCAGATCAAATTTAAGCTAGGCTTTGTGCCTAACTTCGGATGTTTAACTCTTTCATCTTCCATACGAAGCCAAGTAAAGAGTTTCAAACTAATAAACCAATGAATGTCCGCCGAATAGAAACAAATTAGGGATACAAAAAATGAAAAAAGTTGGTGTAAAGGATGAATTGGAATTATCGATACAAATACCGAAGAATAAATAAGGTTGTATTTGTGTCCAATATATTGTTTCTATGTGATATATGAAGTATAGACATATATGGAGTGGAATGTGGGCGAATTTGTTTATGTGCATTTTTGTGGGATATTTAATGTATATGGGTTTAGGGTATTGTTCTCACGATTTAATAGCTTCTAAACTTGAAAAAATGAAGGATTTTCGTTTCTGAAAAATATGGCAAATAAATAGCATTGCTGAGTTAAATTTGATTGGTTTTGAAAAAGCTATGTAGAGATTTATATTTTAAATGAGATTTTAATTAAAATAAATTATAACATCGCAATAATGCCGGGTAATGCTAGGGCAAATATTCGGCGGTTTTAAAAATGATATCTACAAAATTTGAAATTTGATTATCATTTTGATATTTATTACTTAAATTTAAAATGCTATATACCTTTTCAATATATTCACAAATTATCTAATTACATCGATAATTTTATTAAGAATTTAGTTTAAAATATATCTTTAAGCACTTAAGAAAAGTGATTACACAGAAAAAAATACAATATAGCCAGAATAATTATTTTATACCTATTAAACTTAAAAATAATTATACAACATGATATATCCGCCGTCCACCTTACAAGGAATTAAACTCGTATCTAAACTTCAAAATTCCTTCCAAATCATAAATTTCACATTCCACTACTCCTCATTTTACACAAACGTGAGCGAATCTATAGAAATTGAAAACACTATTTAAATTTATGGGTGAAATATAATTGTCCAGTTGAAAGAAATTGAATAATTAAAAAAAAAAAGTTTATTGCGCCATTTTGCATTTAACGGCTATTTAAATAAAAAACAAAACAAAAAAAAAACAAGGATTTTGTGAATATACACACACTTTTAAAAACCATAATACAAAAGCCCTCGCAGTCAAGCGATATTCGGAATATAAAAATCGATCAACATCCCTTAAAATAAACAGTTCTATTCTCCGTAAAATCGTATACAAATAATGAAGAAAACTTTGTGAGTTGTGCACCTTAGACTTCTATAACATTCCCTCAAAACTTGCAAATAACCAGTCGACATTGAGTATTTAACTCACCTTGCCGACACAAGACCTTTAGAACATTAATGCATTCTGTATCGAATATATTTTTGTATACAAGAAATAGTTTAACACACTCTTAATCCTCTCAAATAAAGCAGTACACTTCAACAAAGTTTTTACCCACACGTAAGAAAAAATAACAACAAAACAAAACACTTTCAACGTAAATTTCATTTTCACACTCAGCAGAAGTATGTGCAATGACTCTTTTAATCATTGTAGCTTTTCAATTTTATCATGATCTACCATAGAATATACGCAACAGTAAATTATTCGCTCGCAAATTTTTAAGTTTCATTAATGTTATTATATAGTTAACTTATTTACAAGTTATCCTTCAACCTCCTCTATGTGAACAGTTTGTAAATTTACATACCCAACAATTATTACAGACTATAGTCTGAGTTATTGTATTTACTTATATTATACCAACTTTACCTTAGTCAACCCTCTTTAATTTTACCTTATCACAATTTATATCAATTTATATAAAAAAGTTTGCTTTTCCACACTTAATTTGACATGTAGTTTTCTTAATGTATTTGATTAAATAATGCCATTGTTTAGATATGTACCAAATTATTCTTTGTAACAACATTTAATTTACTCATATAAACATCATTGATATAATACGATTCCGCAAAAGACAATAATTAAATTTAGATATGTTACGTAGTCATCGCTTTGTTTATCTAAGTAGGTATACATTGTTTACACGAAGTCAAGAGACAATTCTACACACACACACACACACACATATATATATATATATATATATATATATATATATATATATATATATATATATATATATATATATATATATATATATATATTCTTTGCTTAAACTTTAATCTGTTATTTTAATAAATATATATATATATATATATATATATATATATATATATATGAAGTAATTCCGTCGGAAAAGTCCAGGAAAAAAGAGTGCTCTATGTAGGTAACAGAGCTTAATAGTTATGTAATAAACAACATAAGGCAATTATTCCATTTACCAGTGGTTTCTTAAAAGCAAAATATTTAGCTTTCAATCATCAGAATAAAAGAATCCTGGTCTGTTTATTGAATTTGAATTTTAAAAACGTTTTTTAAAATCCAAATTCAATAAACAGACCAGGGTTTTTTCATTCTGATGATTGAAAGCTAAATATTTTGCTTTTAAGAAACCACTGGTAAATGGAATAATTGCCTTATGTTGTTTATTACATAACTATTGATGGCCTCCAAAAGCAACGGTCAATTTTTAAAGGGGTACGTCAATGTCTATTTATAAAACTGTTATATATTGTATTTTGTCTGATGAAGGCATACCATAATGTAACTTGGTATCCTTGAAATATATATAATGAAATAAATATGGTTTTATAAATATAGTTTCCATTTATTAATATCGTATATATATATATATATATATATATATATATATATATATATATATACGTAGGTCCCGGGTTGAGTCGGGGATAACCACAGTAAGTAAGGTACTCAATACATGGCAGAGTAAAATTTTTTATTTTATAGAAGGAGCTTCTACAGGACTAGTACTGTTTCATTCAGATGAAATCTTCAGGAAGCTCATATATATATATATATATATATATATATATATATATATATATATATATATATATATATATATATATATGTGTGTGTGTGTGTGTGTGTGTGTGTATGTATGTATGCATATATATACTAGCAGAGTAGCCCATCGCTGCCGGTTAATTTCCCCCCATAAAATGGACATCTTCTTTATTCCATGTCAAACCACATATCCCCGTGACTCATATCCCCTTACTTATTCCCCGTGGCCCCACTCTATGAATCGCCAATCGCCCCTAGATAGTTTCTATGGACATTTTCTCAGTGGAGATGTATATTGCAGTCGTGTCAGTGGTTTGTGTGCTTTAGCGTGGGTGTCTTCACATAAATATCAGATGACCTCTGTGAGGACAAGTTTACCTCATAGCGAAAACAACGTCCCCTGCTGACGATATGGATGGACGGAATAATAAAGTCACGTTGGAAAAAAATGCATGTGATGAACAATAAAAGCCAGTCCACTTACACTGCCACAGTAACAGTGATTGAAAGTATTACTATTTTTTTTATTGTTATCTTTCTTTTATTTTTTTTCGGAATTAAGAAACTCTGTGTGCCCCAAAACCTTCTCCTTGGGGCGCAGATTTCAAAAATAAAATACCCGTGGCGGATTGCGTCCCTTTGTGACAGTCGCGACTCCCAGTAGCAGATACGTATAGGAGTTGCGTCCCTTTGTGACGGTCGCGACTCCCAGTGGCAGATCCATGTACTAAATGGAGTTGCGTCCCCCTGGAGACTATATATTTAAGAACATCAAGGCATTACCTCTCCCACTTCCTGCACCGGCAGCCGAAAGGACCACTTGAACCTTACCAAGAGAAGATTTCTGTTCTTCTCTACACACTTCGGTCTGGGAGTTGTGACCAACTGACCATCAACATGTAAAAATTATTTCTATTGATTTATTTGACTTCTGTGAAGTAAAACCATGTCACAACACTCACCTGCATTTATTGTCATTCTTAATAATATATATACACTGATACTAACATTCTTAATTGGTTGACCTGACGTTTAAAAAAAAAAAAAGAAAGGGAAACGGTGTCATGTGTATATACAAAAAAAAAAGAGAAAGAAAAAAAACATTTAATACAGAACAACACACTTCATTCCGATCTGCCTCTATTTTACTGATTTCAGCATCTTTATCTGTAACATTTAACAATCAAACTCCTCATATGTGCAAAGCGAACATTCCATTTATTTACACACAAACACAAAAAAAAAAGATAACATAATATTGCCGCTAGTTTCCTAGCGAAACAACAATTGTATGAATGTTTTTTCTTCTTTTCTTCTCTTCTTTTCTCTGGCTAAAATTTTTGAGGATGACAAGATGGCGGCTTTTTTCTCCATCAATAGTGTTTTGGGCGCGAAATCGTCCGCCATATTAGTTTTAGTTTTAAATTCCCTGCCTATACCTTGTTAATGACATCGCTCGGTTAGTAGCTCCTTTACATGTTGTCTCGGATGCATTCTTTTTACTGTCCAGTTGTTTGACAGAGAAAAACAAGCGATTTTGTTTTCCTTTTCCCTCGTGTTGGAGACATTTTTCCAAACGGAGACGATTTGTTTTTTGCAGATTACCTACGGTATAACAATGGCATCTCACTCAGCCATTATGGCGATGCAGAAGTCCATTCAGGAACTCAACCTGGAGGTCCAGAAGATGAAGGTCTGGTGTGGTGCCTGTTCGCGATCGCGCAGGAGATCTCACTCTTTTAGACGCCGCCCCAAATCCCCAGCTTCATCTTTATGCTGGTACCATGAGCGATTTGCCGAGAGCGCGAACCACTGCGTGGAACCTTGCTCGTTTCATAAGGCGGGAAACGCCAAAGAGGTCGGCTGATGGGGGCAGTTGACCTCAACATAAAGCTACCAAACCGCCATTTCTTCATTAAGGACCTTATGTCGGGAAGAGGTTTCCTCGTGGATACAGGAGCCTCATGTAGTATTTGGTCGGTCCATTGCCTGAAAGATACCCCCGTGGAGTCATCCGTTACTCTGCAGACCGTTAATCACTCGTCTATAAAGACGTACGGGCAAATCTCACTTCCTCTCAAATTCCTAAATCTTCGTACAGATTTTAAGTGGATTTTTACGGTTGCCGATCTTAAGTGCGGATTTCCTCCACAACTTCTCTTTGACTGTGGACGTCCGTGGCCAACGCCTGGTGGATGACATCACCGGTTTTTAAATTCGTGGCCGGAAAGCCAATGCCCCAACTGTCAGCCCCATTTTCTTCATCGCTGCCGCTGGAGACGCCTACCATTCGTTGTTAGGTTCTTTCCCGGAGCTCACCGATGGAAATTTTCGAGTCACTGAGCCAACACACTCAACTGAACATTTCATTTCCACCACCAGTGCTCCAGTGTTTTCGCGTCCACGCCGCTTACCGGTGGACAAATTAAAGGCAGCACGGTCCGAGTTCGACCATATGCTGCAGCTGGGCATTATTCGCCCATCTATGAGTCCTTGGGCTTCACCGTTACACATGGTGCCCAAGACTTCCGGCGACTGGAGATCCACTGAGGATTACAGGAGGTTAAATGCTATGACCGTCCCGGATTCCCCATCTCCAGGATTTCGCATCTTCATTGCAGGGGTGTAAGATTTTTTCAAAACTAGATTTAGTGCGAGCTTACCACCAAATTACGGTCAGGAAGGAGGATATTCCGAAAACGGCGATCACAACTCTTTTCGGATCCTTACCATCCCTTTCGGACTCAGGAACGCCGCTAGCACTTTTCAGCGGTTCATAGACGAAGTCACTAGTGGTCTGGACTTCGTTTATGCATACTTAGACGATCTTCTCGTCGCTAGTTCCTCCCCGGAAGAGCATATGGGCCACATGCATCTCTTATTTCGGCGACTTCAGGATTACCGCGTTCGTGTGAATCCCGCAAAGTGTGTTTTCGGTTCCACTTCGCTAAATTTTTTAGGCCACCTCATCGACGTCGAAGGTATTAGGCCGCTGCCTCAGCGAGTTCAAGCCATACAGGAGTTACCTCCGCCTACTACACTTCACCAGTTGCATCACTTCTTAGGCCTAATCAATTTCTATAGGCGTTTCGTTCCTCATTGTGCTAATTTGCTATCTTCCCTTACTGACATTTTGAAAAATCGTCGTGAGAAGAATGAGGATATTTCCTTGACACAAGGACAGCTTAAAGACTTCCAGACTGCCAAGAGAGCACTCGCTAGTTCATCTTTGCTAGCCCACCCGGTACCAGAGGCCAAGCTTTCGCTTTGTGTTGATGCATCTGATACCGCTGTGGGGGAAGTTTTACAGCAGTACAATGCTGGAAACCAACAACCTTTGGCATTTTTCTCAAGGAAGCTGAAACCAGCACAAACGCGTTACAGCACGTTTGGGCGGAAATTATTAGCCATATATCTGTCGGTGAAACATTTCTCTCATATTCTTGAGGAGAGAAATGTTACTGTTTTAACCGACCACAAACCTCTGACCTTCGCGTGAGGGCTAAAGCCGACAGATATTCGTCCAGAGAGACAAGGCACCTGGATTACATTTCGCAATTTACAAATGATATCCAGCACATTGCTGGCTCGCTTAACATAGCTGCAGACGCATTGTCACGTTTGCCAATCAGCTCCATCTCGTCATCCCAGGAGATCGACTTAGGTCGTTTAGCTGCAGACCAACCTGCACTCCAATCGTTGGATACTCTTTCTGCCGAGTTTGCGACTTGCCTCTTCAGATATCTGCCCTTGTCGACCACCGACAGGCAGATTCTATGTGATGTATCTACGGATTCACCACGACCATATGTTCCTGAGACTCACCGTCGAATTGTGTTCCTTGCTTTGCACAGCATTTCTCACCCAGGAATTTCTGCCACAGTAAATCTTATAACGGCTAGATTTTTCTGGCCCAATATGAAGCGAGAAATTACTGTCTGGTGCCGTTCCTGCACACAGTGTCAGAGATCTAAAGTCCACAGACACGTCCGGACTCCACTTGGTACTTTCAGTACCCCAGATGCTCGGTTTCAACTCATCCACATTGATATCGTTGGACCTTGTCCATTCAGTAGTGGATATTCGTACCTCTTGACCTGTATCGATCGTTTTTCGCGATGGCCTGAAGCCATCCCCTTAAAAGATATTACTGCTGAGACTGTAGCGCGTGCCCTGGTATCAGGGTGGATTACCCGCTTTGGGGTACCAACTACAGTCACCACAGACCGGGGTAGACAATTTGAGTCTCATCTTTTCTCTGAGCTGACAAAGATCATTGGTGCTCAACGGATTCGGACCACAGCTTATCCTGCTTCGAACGGAATGGTGGAACGATTCCACCGCAAATTAAAGGCCGCTCTTCGCGCCTATACAGACTCTTAACGTTGGAGCGAGTACCTTCCTATTGTGTTGTTAGGAAATTGGTCATCAATAAAGGAGGACCTTGGGTTCTCCCCGGCCGAATTACTGTATGGTGCTCCTCTAGCGTTTCTTGGGTAAATGCTTGCCCCTGTTGATCTTGCTTTCCAGGACCCTCTTTCCGACGTATCTCGTTTGCGCTCCTATTTTCAGGACTTACCGCCCATGAATACTAGGAAACAAACTATTAACGCTGCAGGGATATTGCCTCGTGGACACATGTATTCGTCAGAAACGATGCGGTTACTCCACCCCTCACACAGCCGTACTCTGGACCCTACCGTGTGTTAGCACGTACTGACAAACATTTCACTGTAGACATTAAGGGGTCCAGAGAGACAATTTCGGTGGATAGACTAAAAAGGGCATACAATGACGCTCATACACCCGAGCCACAAATACCCCAATCTTTCTCTCTTGTGCATACACCTGCTCCTCCTGCCCCACCTTCACCTACATACAAGGCCACGACCCGTTCCGGTCGAAGAGTCCACTGGCCCCCAAAAAATCTGCCAAACTGTTTTCATGTGAACTGGCCACTGGAGCCTTTTTTGTTTTTCTCTTTATTCTATTACTATGTACACATATACCTTTTCGTTACTATTTCATGCCTGTGCTGGGAGCCCATGCTTGTGGGTTCGCTACAGTTACCTTCGGGCTTTTCGCCTATCGTCTGGAGGAGGGTACTGTAGCGGAGTTGCGTCTCTTTGTGACAGTCGCGACTCCCAGTGGCAGATACGTATAGGAGTTGCGTCCCTTTGTGATGGTCGCGACACCCAGTGGCAGATCCATGTACTAAATGGAGTTGCGTCCCCCTGGGGACTATATTTGAGAACATCAAGGCATTACTCTCTCACTTCCTGCACCGGCAACCGAAAGGACCACTTGAACCTTACCAAGAGAAGATTTCTGTTCTTCTCTACACACTCCGGTCTGGGAGTTGTGACCAACTAACCATCAACATGTGGTAAAAATTATTTCTATTAATTTATTTGACTTCAGTGAAGTAAAACCATGTCACAACACTCACCTGCATTTATTGTCATTCTTAATAATATATATACACTGATACTAACATTCTAAATACCTTTTTCTCTAGGATGCACCGCTTCGGAGTCTTTCAGTGACATACACACATACGTACAAACATACATACACACATACTCTTTCATATATATAGTAGATATATATATATATATATATATATATATGTTCAGTGTTGACGTAGGCGTGAATTAATACTCAATACCAAAGTAGAGATTAATAAACTGCGTGTGTGCGTGTATGTGTACACTTTACTAACCATAATAAATTAACACTCCTTCACCCACTTACAATTATCTTTCCGTAGTTCCACATTCACATTACCACATAGACCTCAATTATATTCAATATTTACATACATTTTCCACTATTTGTAGAGGCGGGAGTTTCAAAATGTAATGTCTGTTGTAAATATCACTTCACTTATAATATATTCAACAAAAACATATAAATTAAAATGCCTGGAATTTTGCCATGGATCTAATTTTCCTATTTTTTTTCTCGTAGAACGAATACCTTGAAACAAAAGTGAATCTGTTCCCAAACATGTCTTCCTTTTCTAATTAATTCCTTTGCTTCGATATTTATTATTATACAGTATAGTAAGGACGCCATGCTTTGCAGCATAGAGTTACGACCCTTTACGGCCTGAGTTCAAAATCCGCCGAGGTTAACTTTGCTTTCATCCTTACGGGGTCGATAAAATAAAGTACCAGTAATGTACTGGGGTCGATTTAATCGACTTTCCCCTCCCTCAAAATTGCTGACCTATAAAAGAAATTATTATTGTACAGTATAGTAAGGGCGGTGGATTGGCAGAATCGGTAGAGTGTCGGAGAACATGCTTCGCTGCATAGAGTTACGGCCCTTTACGTTCTGAGTTCAAAGTCCGCTGAGGTTAGCTTTGCCTTTCATCCTTACGGGGTCGAGAAAATAAAGTACCAGTAATGCACTGGGGTCGATTTATTCGACTTTCCCTATCCCCTCAAATTGCTGACCTTGTGCCTAAAGTAGAATCAATTATTCTACAGTATAGTAGGCTTCTTAAATATAGTTTTATATCCTTCAACGTTTTTTAGTTGTGTATGGATATATTATATTGTTCCCCATCCAAAGAACATTTACCGTAACTTCGTACTAAACCAATAGACATATTTTGTCTCGAAAAATAAAGTATTGCATTTGGCCCAGTTGTTTACAATCGATTAGCAACAAATACGAAAATTTAGCCATTCATTTTATTTCTTAAGAACAAAGTTAATTAATCCGAGGGCGGTGGATTGGTTGTATCGGTAGAGGGTCTGACGCCATGCTTTGCAGCAGAGAGTTATGGCCCTTTATGGTCTGAGTTCAAATCCCGTCGAGGTTAACTTTGCCTTTCATCCTTACGGGGTCGATAAAATAAAGTACCAGTAATACACTGCGATAATTGCTGGCCTTGTGCCAAAAGTAGAAACAATTATTATCAAATACTAAGATATAAAAAAACTTCGATATGCGATTAACATAACATGTACATTAATTGTAGCGCATATACAAATGTGTATTTTGGTAGTTTGGGGAAAAATATATAATTATTAGAGGGAGCATGCCCCCCCAATTAACCACCCCTGTAATCCTACCAATAACAACAAATTATTACAGTTAATTAGAATCAAATATTAATTGCAATACAAATTTCATTGATACGTTTTTAAAACTGCTAAGTTTCCGCCTTGCAATTTTATGATTTTAACTAAACGTTTCCTCGACGTTGCCCTGGAAACAATTCACTGAATTGTTGGCCATTTTACTGAATGAGACTCATGTCATGGTAATTCTGCAGAATTTATTTTGACAGGAACAATGTTCATATTATTTGTGACATAGGTACATCTTTTTATAATAGAGCATTATTTACCGAGAAACACAAACACACACACACACACACACTTATATATATATATATATATATATATATATATATATATATATATATATATATATAAAAGTGTGTGCCTTCGTTCAGTCGGTGCTTATCCCAGTTTCATGGCGTGAAGCGACTTCCCCTTGGACAGGATGCCAGTCCATCGTAGGGTTAAACTCCCAGCTATTGCTGGTACTCATTTTTAGCTGGGTATACTGGAGCAACTTGAAATGAAGTGTTTTGCTCAAAAACACAACATGCAACCCACCCCAGAAATCGAACCCGTGTCATTACGATCGTAAATCCAACACCCTTACCATATTAACCTCCAGCCTTTCAACATTGAACCGACTGCTTTTAAAACTAAAAACACGTAGTTTTATTAATACATATGCGGTATTTTTTAAATTTTATTTAACTCTAAAATTACTCGTCTTCTTGGCGTCGTTAACCAACACAAGGCAATTTATTTGAATTTTCTTGTAATGGCTGTGAAAATATATTCTTGTAAGACAAGATTACTGAAGAGGATGATTGTCTTAATTTACTAATTAACCATTTTCATTATGGAAATTGGCATTTTTTTCATTGTCATCCGAAACCGCGTTCTAAGCAATTATGATTGATTTACCAATTATAATTTTGTAAGTAGAATTGTATTTGCTTTTAAATGTATTTTTGCTTGCTACACTATATATATTATTATACCAAAAGAGCGGTGGATTGGCAGTATCAGTAGAGGGTTGGATGCCATGCTTTGCAGCATAGAGTTACAGCCATTTACGGTCTGAGTTCAAATCCCGCCGAGATCAGATTTGCCTTTCATCCTTACAGGGTCGATAAAATAAAGTACCAGTAATGCACTGGGATAATTACTGGCCTTGTGCCAAAAGTAGAAACAATGATTATACCAAAAGAATATTTTTGTAAATGAAACTCTGAAAAGTTTGATTTTAGCCCTTATGTTCATGGAGCTATTTATCGTGTATATTGATTTATATATTGTATATATCGATAAACGCGAAAAAACTGTCTTCAATCCAATGAACAGATGACATCCATACATCTAAACCTTATTCTAATTTACCATATACAGAACTTTACCCTGAAACATACACCCATGGTACATAGTCGATGAACTCCATATATATTCAGTCACCATATTATGTGGTTTATATATATATTTATGCCACGACCACCATTCCGTTACGCAATCAGTATTTCATCTACAAAGAATAAAATCAACTACCAATTAACATACTTTAACCATATATCACCTCCAACAAAAAACGAACCGAAATCATAATACATTATACCTACTCGACACTCTAAAATGAAATACCATAAGCCTGACAATAAACAATTTTACTGAAAGTAACTACTAGCTTAACTATTAATACCATAAGCCTGACAATAAACAATCTTACTGAAAGTAACTATTAGCTTAACTATTAAAACCTGAACCGACTGAAATCAAAATCTCGTAATCAATTATCTAAAATGAAAAAAACCCTTCCCGCAATCAAAACCTCGCTTAACGAACAGATAAGCCCGAACAAAACCGCAATCGTTCTTCTCTTGATCAAATTTAAAAGCGATTTCTACTATAGTTGGTATTGTTTTGGTAGTTGAATTTCAACCCCTTTCTCATCACCGGGGTATTGTTTCTCTAACAGTATCCTATGAATGATTGATTGGATGTTGGATGTTTGTGCACGCGAGCAAACACACATATTATACATACATACATACATACATACATACACAGTAGATATAGATGCAATTCAATTCAAGCACTTGACGTCTTGTTACTTCTTCAAAGAATGACGGAGTAAAATTAAAATGAGGAAAATGTGAAGTTGTAGATGTTAAAGAGTTAATAAAGTTGTGATATATACGATTATTTAACCATTCTCGTGATCTCATAAGATAGTGATATTGAGTAAGAGGTTGTTTCCGAGGCAGTCCTAAATGCAAGGAAACGGACAATTGTTAGGATTGCAATCCTAACAAAAACAATTTTTTTATTATAAGAATGGTTAAATAATCAAGTGACCATGATCTTCATTGAAATATGTATCACAGCTTTATTAATAAAGGACTCTTCAACGTCTACAACATCGCACTCTCTCCCCTCTCTCTCTTTATATATATATACATATGTATACATTTATGTATCAGCTGTGCTAGGGTGAGAAATGAAATTCTGATTTTATTTTTGATATTCGGCAAGGCCAGCCGTAACTAGCTCGGTATGGTAATGAGGCTACTCAGCCGATGTGTACTTAAGAAAATATTATAAATTTTCAACCATTCAACAGACTGGCAGAGGTATACAGTCCTGATGAAGGGTAATGACCCAGAAACATGTTGATTGTTCCCCCAAACCAGTGTTGAACAAACAGTGACGATCGATCACTGGCACGACACAGCTTCAAATCAGGCAGTTTGTTTACAAACGAATCGAATATTATTATTAATGTTCGATATAACCCATACGTACATATGTATATGTATATATATGTGTGTGTATGTATATATACACACATATGTATATATGTGTGTACGCACATATATATATATGTGTACGTGTGCATACTTACACACACACACACACACACACACACATATATATATATATATAATTGTTTCTACTTTTGGCACAAGGCCAGCAATTACCTAGTACATTACTGGTACTTTATTTTATCGACCCCGTATGGATGAAAGGCAAAGTTAACCTCGGCGGGATTTGAACTCAGACCGTAAAGGGACGTAACTATGCTGGAAAGCATGGCGTCCGACCCTCTACCGATACTGACAAAATGCTATGCAGACCGCGATTGTTACACTGAAACTGTTTTATTATCTGGGGGATTATATATATCTTTCTTTCCACTCCCTTTCTTTTTCTGTGCTCCTTCCTTTCTTTCTTTTACTGTCGGATTCTCTGTAACCTCCTCCCAAACCAATGCAGGTCCTTTCTTTCATTACTTTCTATCCACTGTGACCGACTCGTTCTTGGCTTGTTGTTGGTCTGATACATCCGACATTTATCATACCGTTGTCGGGGGGAAAAAAACCTATAATTTCTTCTGTTGCCTTACAATCATGCAAAACCGTCTAACGTCTAATCTAAGAACATTACCTGTTCATGATTTCCGTACACATGTCGTGTTGTTTGTTTCAGTCTTAATACAAATCTCACTCTCTCTCTCTCTTTCTCTCTCTCTCTAAATATATATATATGAACAAATTCAGGACTCCGACGGCTGAGCTCCGGCCGCTTCGGATTTAGCTGTCGAAACAGCCGGAGCTCAGCCGTCGGGGTCCTGAATCTTTTCATATCACCCACTCTACTACTCCAAGTATCGTGATGGTCCACCGGGTATACCCTCTTTGTTTTATATATATATATATATATATATATATATATATATATATATATATATATATATATACATATACATATATATATATATACATATACATATATATATATATATATATATATATATATATATATATATATATATATATATATATATATATATATATATACGATATTAAACAAATGGAAACTATATTTATAAAACCATATTTATTTCATTATACATATTTCAGGGATACCATATTAAAAATATGGCATGCCTTCGTCAGATAAAATACAATATATAAACAGTTTTATAAGTAATTTTGACGTACCCTATTATAAGCGACCATTATATTTGGTAGCTGTCTGGATAGTGATTTGTTTATAATTATTTAGTTATAATAATTATAAACAAATCACTATCCAGACAGCTACCAAATATAATGGTCGCTTATAATAGGGTACGTCAAAATTACTTATAAAACTGTTTATATATTGTATTTTATCTGACGAAGGCATGCCATATTTTTAATATGGTATCCCTGAAATATGTATAATGAAATAAATATGGTTTTATAAATATAGTTTCCATTTGTTTAATATCGTATATCTACTCCAAAAACTTGTCGAGTGCTTTATATCAGTTATAAAATATTTACTTTTTGTAACCCAACAATTTTAAATACAACTTTTGCACATATATATATATATATATATATATATATATATATATATATATATATATATATATATATATATATATATATATATATGATAATAAGGGCGCTGCGGAGTTGCAAATGGGTTACATATGAAAAGGTTTGTCATTCATCAGTGATCTTCCAACCATCATAGGCATTTCATCGCTTTAAAGACCATATACCTCCGGTTGGTGCGAGCAACGGCTAAAAAAAGTCGTTGGGACACGTATATAAAGAGGACGCGAGGGTAAACAAACAAAATGGTGAAGCAACAGAAAGTGAGGAAGAAAGAGACAAGTCCCAGATTTCTATGAATTTAAATTCGGTGAAATCGTGAACGAGAGACCTGGTTGAAATGTGAGCAAGGAAGGAATTTCGCACAGGTCTAACGGGAGGAAGAAGGGGTCTGGTCTGCGAATTCGGTAAACATAAGTTCTGTGAAATCGTAGACGAGAGAGAGAAAAAATTCGGACCAGCTTGGCCAAGCGTGCGAGAGAAAAGAATTACACACAGGTCAAACGGGAAGAAAGAGGAGGAGGAGAGGTAGTGACAGAGAATGAGTGAGTGAAGGGTGAGGAAGAGGCTAACAGAGAGAGAGACTGCTAGAAAGGGTAAAGATACATAGAACGAAAAAGACGGGTAGCAGCAGAGGAAAAAATATGTGTAAATATGATAATAAGGGCACTGCGGAGTTGCAAATGGGTTACATATGAAAAAAGTTTGTCCTTCATAAGTAATCTTCCAACCATCATAGGCATTTCATCGCTTTAAAGACCATATACCTCCGGTTGGTGCGAGCAAAGGCTAAAAAAAGTCGTTGGGACACGTAAATAAAGGGGACGCGAGGGTAAACAGACAATATATATATGTATATATATCACATAAGAAACAGAGAATCAGTGGTGCGACGAATTTATTAGACATATTACAATCGTTTCTCTGGTGACCAGCTCGAGGCACGATCGATACAGTGATCGAGCCTGACTCTGAAATCGCAAGATCCTCACATACGTCTCGAGTGCTCAAATGGTATACCGCATACGGACGCTTTAAGCATTCCACACCAATTATATATATATATATATCAAGTTTTCACTACAGTTCGAAAACCTTTACTGAGTAAAACCTCCAAGTATCAATAATGAAATATATTTCTTTCACTTTACTTGATGTTTTGAGTTATTTATTCGATCAATATTTTTGATTATACATATATATATATATATATATATATATATATATATATATATATATATATATATATATATACATGTATGTTAACAATGGATAGATAAATAGAATGGCAAACAAACAGATAGGACGATAGGAAGCCAGGTAGGTATGTAGACAGAGAAACAGATGGGAATATACTACAGATTATCATTGTTGTAAAAGTAAATATATACGGCAAGAACGGCGGAAGACAGCGAAACTTCTTACACAAGAACATACATTCACCTGCATCACTTTTAGCAATTGCACCAGGAAATTTAAGCATTGCTTCTGTATCATTCAAATTTCAAAGGAAACTATGATTTCCTTTACATTATACATGAAAGATCCGACAAACTCAATTATTTGCTAAATGCTTCTTTTGAATGGAACATTTAATTAATTTACAAAGAGGCACATTTGTTAGCTCAACGATCCCTTTTCAAGTAGAGTGGCAGCTAGCATTGGTCTCTGATGTTTCCTACTTTAACATCAATCCAGATAGAATGAAAAGCCGACTATGGAGGTGTTTACGTGACTGCTCAAACGCCTAGAAATAGCAACCAAATCTAGCATAAAATGCCAGCTTCTCCACCGTCATAAAAAAGGACACATTAGATCATACAGTTCAAGATACACTTTTCTTAAAAATATAACAGAATTTTCCTGGTTCGATGGAACATACTTAAACATTGGTCTGCTTGCTAAAAACTGACAACAATATTCCCAACAGAATTAGACTTTATTACTCGGAATATCCAGAGTTGGGTGTTGACCGAAATTGTGAAGCACCATATAAAGAGAACCTGCTCTTAATTCCAAAACCCAAGTTAGATGTATGAACGAGTAAACATCTATATGGTCGCTGGATCTGCTAGAAATAGCAACCAAATCTTTCTCAAACCATATACTGTCGGAGAAAAGAAGATGGAAACGTTGGATAAAACAGTATTAGATGGCCAAGACTAGAGCACCCCCAATGTTCCATGACTCCGTATTTGATATTTTCTGAGTCTGAGAATCATTTGTGCAATGGCTATTTTTAACATTTGAACCGTGTAGGTAGACCTAGCATTTGACAGGAAATAAAACTTAGTGCAGAAAATTAAATCTAGAACTACAAAAGCAGCGGTCAATTGTACGTTACAATAATCACTGACACCAACAAATAAACTCTACGTGATATTGGACTTAATAGCTGCTGAATCGCCTTAAAATCAAACAGTGCCGCCTTTAAAAAAAACAAAAACGAAATGAAAATTTGGATAGGGACTTGAAAAATTGATGGAGTTGTGCCTAAAACGATTTTGATTAAAGGACTAAGTAATAGCAACATCTCATAGGAGATAAACTCAGTTAACAATAAACAAATATAAAAGCTATTAAAAAACCATTTTCCTATTTAACGTAATGATCTCTTGAATGAAGCCAATTTAAAAGAAGAAAAGAAAAATTGTTATTTAAAAATATAAACATTTCCATTTTGTTATAAACACCTCATATACAGATATTATTACCTTGGATTCTTTATGATATGAGCTCAAATCCCGCCGAGGTTAATTTTGCCTTTCATCCTTATGGGGTCGATAAAATAAAGTACCAGTCACGCACTGGGGTCTATTTAATCGACTTTCCCTTCCCCCCAAATTACTGGCCTTGTGCCTATATAAGAAACCATTATTACCTTGGATTGGCAGTATCGGTAGAGGGTCGGATGCCATGCTTTGACGCATAGAGTTACGGCCCTTTATGGTCTGAGTTCAAATCCCACCGAGGTTAACTTTGCCTTTCATTCTTACGGAGTAGATAAAATAAAGCACCAGTAATGCACTGGGATAATTGCTGGCCTTGTGCCAAAAGTAGAAACAATTATTACCTTTTACTCTTTCTTATAACTATACATCATCAGCATACAACTGATTGGATATTCTATGTGGACGTTCAATCTGTTATAAATAGCAGTTAAAAATCCCTCATTACATTCTAGGATTATATTATCTAATATCTGATTAAGAAAAGGATAGAGCTGTTACAGCTGTTAGCTCGTGGCTGATCTTGAACTAAAAAGCACTAACAAACACGTCACGTCAGATGTACACTGATGCTATGACTGCAAATCACTGGAATACTCTCACAACCCACATTTTTACTCAGGAGCCGACGACCTTCAGAGTTTGATGCTCATTACTATCAATTTCATTAAATTGGAATGCCCATCTAAAGTCATTAGTATGCACTTCCCCTTCTCTTTTGACTATTTTATAAATACAAAAAGAGAGTAAAATAACTCGTCTAATTCATAGTGATGGGAAATGTATTGATTCAATATTTCACATTAGACTGTATATATTAGCAAACGGGAAGAGCTAAAAAGAAAGAGAGGGAAATGAATAAAAATAAGGTAGGACGAAATAGGTGGGAGCGGGGTGGTAAACTCTACACGATTTTGTCTGGACGATACAATAGATGTTCAATAACTAGATACTTTTGATAAGATAGAATATCCTGTGCTGATGAAAATGTCTGACATTCCCAGCGAAACACTTCCTGAACAAAAAATCCTTTTATCTTTTATTGTTTATGGAATAAGTGAACAGATAGTAGGCGGCAAATTGGTATCGTCGTTAGAACATCTGATAGAATACTTATTTGTTCATGTTTTCTGAGCGTTTACAAATCTCAATAAAGTCAAGTTTATCTTTCACCCTTTTGTAGTCGGTAAAAAAAGTACCAGCCAATGGCAATGGGTTGGTGAATTGTTAGAGCGTTTGACAAGATGCCTTACAGTATTTGTTCCGTCTTTTTTTATTTTTGCATTCTGGCGTCAATGCCGGCACCGATTCTGTTGCCCAACTGTCGCAGATTTTGCTTTTTTCTATTGGTGGCGTGGAGAAGAGAGACTTGCTACATGGGCAACTGCTGGTCTTTCATAAATTCATAAATAAAACCTTTTCTAGGCCTGTGCCCTGGTTAAGAACATCCCATGCACAGAGGCATGATTTTACGATACTTACGGAAATCCCGGATAAACATACAGGTTTGCTGAATGTACGTATTTGAACGGAATAGGAGAGAAGAGTGTTTGAGGGAGGGAAAGAGAACTTGACAAATAGAGTGCTAGGAATTCAGTGATGAGAGTAGTAAAGTGAAGTCTCGGGAGACAAGGCCAGAGGTAATTTAGAAAAACTAAAATCCAAGTGTGGATGTGGAAACATTAAAAGGTTATCATGGCAGATAATTTCATTTTATAATTGATGCAGCATAGCTGAATAGTTAATAGGTTTGTTTCGCAATCATAAACGCCAGAATTCGATCCACCTGAGTGGTATATTTGACAAGTGTCATTTACCATAGTTGGAAGCCTATCGAATGAATTTTACTTGTACTTCAAAGGTCCCGTCTTGTCACACATTCTCTCGTGTAGAATTGCCCTGAGAAATACGTGCCTGTTGAATGCTCAACCACATGTACGTTAATTTCACAAACCGGCCGTTTCGTTCATTAGAAACCTAGAACATTCGTTGTGGAAACCGAGGGAAGTCTGTTCTGTTAGCTATTTAGACTGTGTCAGCTCCGGTCGGACAGGCCTATGGCCAAAGACATTCTAAACATGATCATCCAGTCATTTTCGGGTATAATGTATCTAGGACTACACTATACAATACAGCTCTTCTTCTGCGATATAATAAGGATTTAGCTGCTATTTTTATCTGCTAATAGTAGCAGCTGCAGTGACTTGATTTCAAGCGACAAATATTTCTCCTGACAGAATTTACAGTCGAGCTGTACAAACAATTATTTGATATTGAATTCTAACTTCGGCAGAAGTTCACTTTAATCAATTAAATCGACTCTAGCAGTTTATTGGTGTTTTAATGTTTCAACTCCACTGTACTCTCGTATCGAACCAATTCACCTCATTTAACTAACCAATGTCCTTGAGAAAGTCATAAACATCACAGCTTCCTATTTATAGACTCCTCTTCCATGTTGTTTCATATCATTTCAGTTTACTTATCTAGCAGATGTTTATTGGAAAGTAATACACGTTATAAATTCCTATTTTCTTTTCTGTTCCCTAAACATATCGCAATTTTTGTTTTTAGGTGAAATGAATTAATTTAATGAAATACTAGGCTAAACAAGAACTGGAATCATGGCGGATTTGGAAGGAAATTATCAACTTATTTAGCGTAGCAAACGTCAGTATTACCCTTGTGATAGTTGTTTAACCCCAGGTCAACCCTCATGGAGCAGACTTATGAAAGAAGGGATATTCGTTTATTGTTTTTTTGGTTTTTTTTCACATTCCCAGGACAACAATATTTAATATGTCGGTGTCTGGAGAATCAATATTTCATAAACTATTTAGCGCTTTGAAACTAACAGAGATTTTACAAATAATTAGTATTTCTACTTTTGTGACAATGACAGGAATTTGAAGTGAGGGGAAAAGTCGATTAAATCGACCACAGTGCTTTACTGATATTGTATTTTATCACCCCCGTAATGATGAAAGGCAAAACTAACTTCAGTGAAATTTGAACTCAGAACGTAAAGGGTTGTAGCTACATGCCGCAAAGCATGTTTTACGATGTTTTACCGATATCGCCAATTCACCGCCCTAATAATAATTGTTTCTTATGTAGGCACAAAGCCAGCAATTTTGGCGGAGGGGGAAAGTCAATTAAATCGACCCCAGTGCGTGACTGGTACTTTATTTTATCGACCCCGTAAGGATGAAAGGCAAAGTTAACCTCGGCGGGATTTGAACTCAGATCATAAAGGGCCGTAACTCTATGCGTCAAAGCATGGCATCCGACCCTCTACCGATACTGCCAATCCAAGGTAATAATGGTTTCTTATATAGGCACAAGGCCAGTAATTTGGGGGGAAGGGAAAGTCGATTAAATCGACCCAGTGCGTGACTGGTACTTTATTTTATCGACCCCATAAGGATGAAAGGCAAAATTAACCTCGGCGGGATTTGAGCTGACACAGTCTAAATAGCTAACAGAAGAGACTTCCCTCGGTTTCCACAACGAATGTTCTAGGTTTCTAATGAACGAAACGGCCGGTTTGTGAAATTAACGTACATGTGGTTGAGCATTCAACAGGCACGTATTTCTCAGGGCAATTCTACACGAGAGAATGTGTGACAAGACGGGACATTTGAAGTACAAGTAAAATTCATTCGATAGGCTTCCAACTATGGTAAATGACACTTGTCAAATATACCACTCAGGTGGATCGAATTCTGGCGTTTATGATTGCGAAACAAACCTATTAACTATTCAGCTATGCTGCATCAATTATAAAATGAAATTATCTGCCATGATAACCTTTTAATGTTTCCACATCCACACTTGGATTTTAGTTTTTCCAAATTACCTCTGGCCTTGTCTCCCGAGACTTCACTTTACTACTCTCATCACTGAATTCCTAGCACTCTATTTGTCAAGTTCTCTTTCCCTCCCTCAAACACTCTTCTCTCCTATTCCGTTCAAATACGTACATTCAGCAAACCTGTATGTTTATCCGGGATTTCCGTAAGTATCGTGAAATCATGCCTCTGTGCATGGGATGTTCTTAACCAGGGCGCAGGCCTAGAAAAGGTTTTATTTATGAAAGACCAGCAGTTGCCCATGTAGCAAGTCTCTCTTCTCCACGCCACCAATAGAAAAAAGCAAAATCTGCGACAGTTGGGCAACAGAATCGGTGCCGGCATTGACGCCAGAATGCAAAAATAAAAAAAGACGGAACAAATACTGTAAGGCATCTTGTCAAACGCTCTAACAATTCACCAACCCATTGCCATTGGCTGGTACTTTTTTTACCGACTACAAAAGGATGAAAGATAAACTTGACTGTACTGAGATTTGTAAACGCTCAGAAAACATGAACAAATAGGTATTCTATCCGATGTTCTAACGACGATACCAATTTGCCGCCTACTATCTGTTCACTTATTCCATAAACAATAAAAGATAAAAGGATTTTTTGTTCAGGAAGTGTTTCGCTGGGAATGTCAGACATTTTCATCAGCACAGGATATTCTATCTTATCAAAAGTATCTAGTTATTGAACATCTATTGTATCGTCCAGACAAAATCGTGTAGAGTTTACCACCCCGCTCCCACCTATTTCGTCCTACCTTATTTTTATTCATTTCCCTCTCTTTCTTTTTAGCTCTTCCCGTTTGCTAATATATACAGTCTAATGTGAAATATTGAATCAATACATTTCCCATCACTATGAATTAGACGAGTTATTTTACTCTCTTTTTGTATTTATAAAACAGTCAAAAGAGAAGGGGAAGTGCATACTAATGACTTTAGATGGGCATTCCAATTTAATGAAATTGATAGTAATGAGCATCAAACTCTGAAGGTCGTCGGCTCCTGAGTAAAAATGTGGGTTGTGAGAGTATTCCAGTGATTTGCATCAGTGTACATCTGACATCTGATTAGCATCAGTGTACATCTGACGTGACGTGTTTGTTAGTGCTTTTTAGTTCAAGATCAGCCACGAGCTAACAGCTGTAACAGCTCTATCCTTTTCTTAATCAGATATTAGATAATATAATCCTAGAATGTAATGAGGGATTTTTAACTGCTATTTATAACAGATTGAACGTCCACATAGAATATCCAATCAGTTGTATGCTGATGATGTATAGTTATAAGAAAGAGTAAAAGGTAATAATTGTTTCTACTTTTGGCACAAGGCCAGCAATTATCCCAGTGCATTACTGGTGCTTTATTTTATCAACTCCGTAAGAATGAAAGGCAAAGTTAACCTCGGCGGGATTTGAACTCAGACCATAAAGCGCCGTAACTCTATGCTGCAAAGCATGGCGTCTGGCCCGCTACCGATACTGCCAATCCACCGCCATAATAATAATAATAATAATAATAATAATAATAATAATAATAATAAGTGTTTCTACTTTTGATACAAGGCCAGCAATCACCCAGTGCATTACTGGTACTTTATTTTATCGACCCCGTAAGGATGAAAGGCCAAGTTAACCTCGGCGACCATGCAGAATAATACAAAAGACAAAGACAGTAGGGATTTACAAAAAGATGAAAATTCAAAACGTGTAAACAAATACAACAGATAACAATACAGAGCAAAATTATAACAATAATAAATTCACCAACGAAAGGTATCGTAGGAACCACACAGATTCTAAAACACCCTAATCTCCAAGAGCACCATAGGAAGGTACCCCTCAACTCTCGAAATTCTCCACCCGACAGGCGTATGGTCAGAGTTGGCCCATCCACTTGGACCGTCCTCGCTACATTCAACTACATTTTAACAAACATACTGAGAGGCAACATTTCTCTCTCGACCCGCACTTTCCTTTCCAAGTGGAACTTGAAAAAGATAATGAGAGCGTGACCGAAGAGGAAAGTGTCTGTTTTGCCACACTTCTTTTGCCACGGACTCATGACAAAAGCTGCCTGTCCTCTAAAAGAAAGTGTGTGTGTGGGTGGGGGTGGGGATGGGGGGCATCTTCATGATGGCGTCGGCTGATAGCCGGATCTCTCCTACACGAGACACTAGCTATTCGACAAAACTCCACAAGGCAATACCCAGACACTGGACGTGTGCGCGCAGAACAGTTTCGTCGCTCTGCGCCCATCTCGGACAGCTCCGCCTGACCGTCTAACCGTCCCTGTAGAGTTTGTCTCGAACCGGCAGAGCTCTCTGGTAGTACTAACATGCCAGGAATTTCTAGAAATTTGACCATCATGCTGACTAGATCGATTACATCGTTGAAGAGTCATTCTAACGAACGAATATATTTTATGTGTATTCATATTATAATTAAATGACTTCTTCACAATGTAATTGCTTCACTTCTTATAAAAAGCCTTTCAAATCAAGATATTTGCCAAACAAGTACAGCTCCGAAACTTGACTAAAAGATTTCATCGTGTTTATTTTCAACCCTCTGAATTTAAATGGCACTGCATTTGATTGGATTTTGCTTTCCTCCAATGATGAATTAAGTACCGGTAATGTAATGCGAGATTTGATTGCCTCCTTCACTTGAAGCAATTAACTAACCAAAAATATATACATTGTCGGTAGAGCCGTTAATGGAGGAATTGACAGGGTACGGGATAAAATGTCTTGCAATATTTATGTACATTCTAATTTACATTTTACATCTCGAGTTCAAAAGGATACGTAACAGCGAAATAACAACAATATATAAAGATGTACAGAGTTATTTCCCTTGAAAGTGGCTATCCATATATGAAATAGTGTTAAATATCCTATCTCAGTGCAATATCAAAATAAGCTTTCGTATTTTCTTTTATTTTCGTACTTGTTCATTAGACTACAACCATGCAGGGGAACGACTTTGAAGGGATTTAGTCGATCATATCGACCCTAATCCAATATTTAGAAATCTGTAACTTACTTTATCTATTTCTTTATCGAATCACTGCGTAAACAGTAAACATAAACAGTAAACATAAGCACATGCGCACATACACACATACAGACATGCTACCACATACTTTCCGTCGGCCAAATTTCATTCATAGGGGTTAGAAATGAGGGTGATTCAGCTGCTATTTCTAGCAAGCAGAACAACCACATAGAGTATACCCCCACCACTTTTTGTTGTTTACTCTACGTCATGGGATGGTCATGGCTAGATCACTTTTGACTGTAGTTCTATTCGGTTAGGGCTAGTTGAGATTAAATAAAAATAACATTTGTCATTTTAACCATTTCTGTTACGAGATTTTTTGTAAGGGGAATAATTACGATAATTTTGTTTTTAGTTTAGATTAAGATTGCTATTATCCCCCTTTATATTCTCTGCTCTAAGGGAAATAATGCATAATCAAAAACTGGAAATTGTGAACGATATTATATTTGGCGGCAGTATCGGTAGACGCATAGAGTTACGGCCCTTGCCATTCTGAGTTCAAATCCCGCCGAGGTTAACTTTGCCTTTCATCCTTACGGGGTCGATAAAATAAAATACCAGTAATGCACTGGGATAATTGCTGGCCTTATGCCAAAAGTAGAAACAATTATTATGGGATGTGATGAGGGAAATTTGGCTGTTATTTTTAGCACGTCAAGTGATCGCCTAGAGTCTAAATGTCTCCATATATATAAGGCACATGCACAGTTAGCTTCACAGGAAACGTGGTTCCAGGTGATATAATACAGTGCTGTTTCTTGGGAAACTATTCACATATTTAAGCAATGCACACACACGAAAGATATAAACAGCGGAGAAAAAAATTGTTTTGGAAGAAAAATTATCTAGTGTAGTTTTTTTTACACTTCTTTCTCACTACAGCTCTCGTGTGGATGAACATTTCTCAAATGAAAATCTGCCGTTAATCCTGCCTACTGGATGTTGCTGTACATCATGTTATAACGCGTGACTATTTACTTTTGATGTATGAGATTGTTACTGTTGAAACAGCAGCCCTAGTAAATATAAGAATAAGGAATTAAGAAGTCAGTCTTTACACGGCCACTTGACTTGCTAGAAGCTGAATACAAATATTTGCAAAATTATAATCTTTGAAATAAAATAAAAATAATAGGGGGAAGGACACATTAAATAATGTGGTGTTAGATACAATTAAAATATGGGATAGTCACAACTGGAATGCTTTTGATCAAATGATGGCTCTTGAATAGATGATAAGAGGTTTCGACAAACACTCGAAACAAAGAAACGCTGGACATTATTCGTGTAGTTTTAACTGAACGAAAAAACAAACAAACAAACAAAAAAACAATCAAATCAAAACAAAAACATTTGTATATACATTTCCCCGGAAATTATTTAAAAACATTGTTGTCATATTTTAAAAAAATGTTATTCAGTTATATTAAAATATTTTTATGCCCTAGTTTTTGCAGGACTTCGGACGGTTGGGGAGAATGGAGGAAGAAAAGGCAGGGGTTATTCCCAACTGGGAAATCTGGTTGGAATTAATAAAAGAACCCAAAATACTGCGTTTAGTCGGGAAAAAATTTAAGTCTGATGCCAAGGATAGGTATAGCTCATCTAGCTTCTGTACAACTTTCGTCTATCGAAATTCATCCACTAAGCTAAGTTCAACTCTGTTATAGAGGAGAGCACTTTCCCAGGGTGACACAGTATAATCGAACCCGAAACTATGTGATTACGCAGAGGCTGTCCAATTGACACCCAACTGTCTAATATGACACAGCTGTTTACACCCTATTTAAACACTATAGAGTATCAGAGTGGATGATCACTTGGCAACATTGCCCAGTTAGTAGAGAGATGGGAGAGCCTGGCAACTCTCCTTTCATCAGTTTACGTTTGTTATCCGCTCCTCAAAGAGTCAGTTAAAGAGACACGATGTAGAGAGAAGCATGGCTATCAACGATATCACGTGATAGGTTTTGTAGGCATATGGATTGTCGGGCCAAAATTAAATGTCCGCTTAAACTACAATGAAAACAGAACACATCTACCTCAAAGTATATTTTGGTGTTGAATTCAGATAAGTTAATATTTTTCTAACTGGTTGAGGTTTTGTATGACATGCAATTTGATTAAAACAACACACTGTAATCTTATACTTTTATTAAAATACGATCGAAATGACATGCCTATCGTTTAAAAAGTAGTTTGGTTTTATTTTCTATAATACTTTATCTCAGATATATCTCCCTTAAAATTCCATTAGCATTGAGAAAACGTAGTGCGGCACCAGTTGCTTTGGTAAAATTTTTCCATGATAGAAATATTTGTGATATAGGACCTAAAAATATAATATGCTTTCATTAATCTTTCTATAATTGATCCGGGAAAATTTATGTCTCGAGTATTTATATCTCGAAAATTTATGTCTCGAAAATTTATGTCTCCAGTTTATGATTTAACGTTTTAACATTTTTATTTTGTTTTTGTTTTTGCAATACTTAGCTTGATGTTCAAAATAGGAAAGAACACTTTCTCATCGTCACCAAGTAAGCAGTTTCAAATGTATTTCCTGTCTGGAATAAGCGAGGTACGTTTTAGCCGATTCCATTGAAAGTAGCTTATTCCCCACGTACATAAAATCAACGATACTTGACGTAATATAGCTAACGTCCTACCAAATGTAATGTGCAATGAGTTTCAGTTATCCAAAGATAGTCCGCTTATAATTCTGATACTGAACCTTTTCTAAAAGCAGCTTCAGGTTGTTGTATGACAATTGGAATAGAATGATATTTATTTTTATTTTGAAGAAGGATTGCTTACAAGCTGACGTTTGAGAAATCATTAAATAATCACTGTTCATCTATATTTTGATCATGACCAAGTGCTCCTGTAATTAACATCATTACAAATCACAAGTTCATTTTCATTGGAAAACTATTCTTTGAACAGTTGCATGTCACACAAACTTTAGTCTTACTTTATAGGAGATTTTAACCATTTAATCTTGAATATAGAAGTCCACTTTGCCATTTAGTTGAATTAAAACCACAAACTACGTCATTCATATCTACGTATGACAGTAAATGTGGCACATTAGAAGAACAGGTAGCCTGGAATGTTGGAGCAGACTTACTTTCACCTTTTGCCTCGGGATATGGTTCAGCTTCGATTGATTCCTCATTACCTAAATTAACGCGCTTGAACATTGTGGAGGAACTGGTCCCACTGTAGATTATGGTATTTAATTAAGCTCTTTCTTTCCGAAGTGATTCGTTTGTACTTGCTAAGCAGAAATAAGTCTGTTGGTGATCTTTGGGTTCCCTCAAAATTATTGGAATAGCAAAGATCATGGGACGTGAACCGTTTAGCCATCCTGCTAATAGTATTACACGTGTCACAAAACAAACGTGAGGGGATTATTTCTTGGCCTGATACCCGCATTACATCCCAAATAATTTTCAAAGAAATTTTTTACTAGTGGCACAAGGTTACGTTTCTAGGATGTTAAAGTTAGATTCCTACATATGAGGAAATATGGTGATTTAGACAGTCCTGCCGTATGACAAAGCATTTACACAAACACAACAGAGCTGCAAAACAAACAAAGAGTAATATAAACTAGCTGTTAACATTGTGGCATTTATAAACAAGCTGGCTAAAAACTGCTCCACACACTGAGACAGCTTATCTCAGAACGGGCGGATCTAAACGCTTTTCAACCTGCATTGTCTACTTCTTTGATCAAATTTATCCCGCCACAATTATAGGAACCTTCTTTCCAAAAGAATAAACTGTATTAATTTTACATAAAAATTAATACAACAAATATCTTTACTCATAGTTATATTATTATAATATATTATATTTTATCTGATGATTATGCCAGAGGAGAGAAAAACATAGCGTCACAAAAGCTATAAGCCAAAGGGGAAAATGATTTCATATTTAGATTCAATACGCTTTGAACCCCCATTGTGACAAAATTACCGTTATTTATTAATATTGTGTCTTACATGGATATAACCAATACATTTTGAAGGAGGGGAACATTATATCGACTCCAGTGTTTGATTGTTGCTTTATTTTATTGACCCTGAGAAGGACGAAAGGCAAAGTTAAATTTGAACTGAGAGTGCAACGAACTAAAACAAAAACCTCAATACATCCTGTCCCATGTTCTAAAGATGCTGCAAATCCACCAGCCTTTTCTAACAAGAACACACATTATAATTGGTAGAGTATAGTCGATTACAGACCTGCCAACTTACCCCGTCAGACGGGGAGATCTCCCACTCACTTTGGTGTGGTTGAAAGATGTCTTCTCTTATGAAAATGGGTATAGCTTTCATTGTGTAAAATCTCCCCATTTGCCTCATTTTCCCCTGTTTCGGCGCACTTTTTTCCATGGTACTCCCCGTCGGGGTTTTCAGAGGTTGGCAGGTCTGTGATTAAGATGACGCCAATGCATGCTTGGTACTTATATCACCAACTCTATCGACGGATAAAAGGCAACGTCAACGAAAGTGGGATTCAAACTCAGAAATTTCAATGGAGCAAAACTTATTAACACCAGGAGGCTCTGTGTCATACGCTCTAATGATCTTTATTCACCGCCCATTAGATTGGTTATAACAATTCGGCTTGTCATTAAAAACGAAAACTGAAAGCAATGTTATTATTATAACGATGATGGTGGTGATGATGATGATCTTCAGCTTAGTTATAAAAAGCCATTCTATGTTAGTGCAGTTGAATTACTTATTAAACAGATAAATCTATGTTCCATATCTTCTACAATCGGATTAATAAAAGAGGTGAATGTTGAATAGCGAAGTGAAAAAACAAAATTATTGTAAAGAGTAATAATATGGAATCAGTCAACTTTGTCACATTTTTACATTGGTAACAATAGAGGAGAAACAGACTGTTAAATGATTGGGCTGAAAGTTACTCAGACGGTAATAATATACACAACAAACACGCTAATTACTTTAACGTATGTACACACACACACACACACACACACACACACACACACACACACACACACACACACACACACACACACATGCACACACACATATCATACTTATACATGTGGGTTGGTATGGTGGCATATAAAAGAAGTTCACCCGGTGTCGCCCTGGAAATAAACAAAAATTAATTGGTCGCCAATTCTATGAAGAAGAATTATAGCAATCCTGTATAAATACAATTATTTCAGTCACAATATTAATAGTATTTGTAACAGACAGTTTTTTTTTTACTTAAAATTTTATTTGTATTTCAATAACTCACTATAAAAGGAAATAGCACAAAGATACTCTATCAATAACAAGCCATTCAATGTGTTTGAAATATGTATACAATATATATGTAAAATGTATATTACTATGCAATACCTATATAATATACTAGACCACCCGTGACCCGTTGTGTCACGTTCACTTCAAAATATATTTAAAAAATCATGTTCACTTAAAAATAATTTTTAAATAATTAAAATATACACAGACATGTATCTAATGTGATATGAAATTGGAAGGCCCATATATATACGTGTGTGTGTGGAAATATATAAATGTGTGTGTGTGTATACATATTTATATATATACATATATATATATGTATCTATGCGTGTATATATGTGAGTGTCTGTAATCTATATACACTGGTCATAGACACACACACACATATACATATACACACACATATATATATACACACGCACTCACACACACACATATACACACACACAACAACACCACCAGCTCTCTCTATCTTTCATTCTCCTTCTCTCTCTCTATATATATATATGTCTCTCTTTCAACCTACTCTCTCCCAACCACTATCTCTTTCTCTCTGTCCTTCTCTCTCTCGCTCTCTCTCTCTCTCTCTCTCTCTCTCTCTCTCTCTCTCTCTCTCTCTCTCTCTGTTTATGAAGGTACCCGGAAAACCCCGATATCTCGGGAACCCGTTCTCCGATTTACGCGAAACATGTTTTATTTCAATTGTATTCCCATTTCAAAGTATTTTCCCATTATGCGCCCTTTCGGCTGTATTACATTACAGACAAGCAAGCAATCGCGGAGTTTTAGTAGTATATAGATGATAGAGGGATGCAATAAGCATACTTCCTAATCTTTAACTTTTTGTCTTTTCTTTTTTTTCATGTTTTCGCATTTCTGTTTAACATTTGAAGAAAACTATTCTGAACAAAAAACCATACCCACCAATATATATTGTTTTATGATATATGAAATATATATAATTTAATATAGGTCTAGGTGTAGTTAAAAAAGAAGTGCTTTGTAATCACATAGATCAGATTCTCAAAATGATATTTCTTTCAATTTTGTTGAGAGGGTGCTTAGTTTACAACTCCATCAATATATAATTGTTTAATACATGCGCAGTGGTTACTATGTGGTTAAGAAAGGTTATTCTCAATCTCGTGCTTTTCATGTTCCTTCGAAAACTATTTACTATAGCCTTGCAGTGATTAATACCAAGTAAAATTGGCAAGGAAGAGACTATATGGAAGCACGTTGCGCGCGCGCGCGCGTATGTGTGTGTGTGTGGGGGGGGGGGCATGTGTCTATGATTGTAATCTTTTATCATGTAATAATATTGTGGTTCGACAAATAGAAATCGATAAAATAAGTAACTGGTTAAAATAAGTTGTGGAGTCGATATGATCGACGAAACCATTCAAGTAGGCAACGCAGTATAATCAAATAAATGAAACCAGCAAAATAATTCATTTTTATTGCTATGTTTTGCTGATTGTATGTGTATCGGGTCGATTTAAGTTTTGTGAGTGAAATTGGGTAGATGGAAATTATGTGGAAGCCCGTCAGATGCATTATATTTGTAATTCCGATGCCTCGTCTGTTCACACCTGGCATCACATTGAAACTACGTGAGGATTAGAGTTAAGGGTAGACTGATCTAAGGAATATATAGCCACTTATATGCTAATTCTATGGGTAAACAGTTCAATTGGTTAAATGTCAAATTCTTGCAGTTTGTAAAGGAAAATGGAAAATTATATACAATTCAAGATATGCTGTGTGAATGTATGTGTGTGTGTATGTGTGTGTATGTGTGTGTGTGTGTGTATGTGTGTGTATCTCTGTGTGTGTGTACATACATATCTATACAACGTACATGCATATGTATTCATACACACACACATACAAACCACAAACACACGTTTAGAGTGTTTCCTTTTTGGTAGTGGTGGGTGGGTGGGGGGGGGTATTCGTACTTAGTACACAAGATATATATATATATATATATATTATACACAAGTATAGACATACATATGAGGGAGTCCAACCAATACCAGTTTTGCTCAATGAAGGAATTAATAAACAGCAATTTATCAGAGCATAGTAAAATCATATTTGGGAAAAGTAAATAAGATAAGAAAGGAATTTTTACCTATTTATGTCGATGTCCCGACTGCAGTTTCACTGAGTAATAACAGTAATCTGAATATCTGAGAACTGTGAGAAATCTCAGCTCTTCAGTGAACTTCTCAATTATGAAAAATCCTTCTGAGTTATCCGCTACCAGCGATATTTTCGAATGGAAGAATTATCACATGATTAACGGTCAACAGAAGGGTAGTGGTAGGTGGACAATGGCAAGTTACGGGCCACCGTGGGACAAGAATAGATTGACAATAACATCTGAATTGTTGCCAGGTGCTCCTAACTCTCTACCAATTGGTCAGTGAGGTTAGTGAGGAGATGGGACATCTTTACAGTTCTATAGCGAATTAGTAGAGGTTATGGGGCGTCGATAAAGGTATCCTGAACAGTATTTAATTTTTTCAGAACGGGGATTATAGGAAAATTTGATTTTTTTCTTTATTTTTCTTATTTTTGTTTATTTTTGTTTTTATCATTGGATGTTAGTATGGAGCGTTACCGAATCGAGAAAGTTCTAAAGGCATGGTAATGCAATTAATCTGTTATGTTTGAAATCCATGAAAAACTACGAAACCGTCATCCAATGCTTATGTTTAATGATAATGAATTGCTTACTTCTGGAAACAAGTTGACGAATGCTATGACATGCAGAACAATTCTGATTTTGTTCCAAGTTAGGCAGAGGGAGGAAAGACATTTTCCTGTCTGTTGGCAACGGATAATATTCTTTTTTTTTTCTGATAACCCCAATCTCCCTCTCTCTCTATCCCCCTCTTTCTCTCTTTCTCACTTTAACAGATGCACATATTTTCTGTGATTTCAGAAAATACCCGGGCCTTTGTACGCTGTGTCCTTGCATCACATTATAGAACATGGTTATCGACTGTATGTGTGTGTGCAGGCGTGTGTTTGCGTCATTGTGCGCGTGTTTGTGTGTGAGTGTGTGTGAGCGTGTGTGTGTATGTGAGGGTGTGTGTGAGAGTGTGTGTGAGTGTATATGTGTCTGTGTGTGTGTGTGAGAGCGTGTGTGTGTGCGTGCGTGTCCAATATATTAAGCACTTGAATAGTCATATCAATCTAATTGAGAATATACCCCTCAGAATAGAACAACTCATCACTGCAAGCAACATCAACATTATTTAAATTCTCAAATATTTCATTAACTAACATGATTAAATTCAAGTCTCCTCGTGAATGAAGCTATCTACACCAGACGAACAATCAATCAATCAATCAATCTATCTATCTATCTATCTATCTATCTATCTATCTATCTATCTATCTATCTATCTATCTATCTATCTATCTATCTATCTATTCGTGCCTTGCCCTCGCGAATACCTTACCAAAATGGAACGCGTACTCTTCAAGTTCTTCTGGAAGAAACAGGCTCCATTGGTGAGGAGATCCATCTGCTGTCAACACCCTTCTAACGGAGGGCTGGGCATGCCATGGCTGATGATGCGCAAACATGCGCTGAGGCTACGTCATCTCCAGGTATTCCTGACCGGTGAACCGATGTGGCTGTCATTTGTGAGACAAGCTCTTCCACAACTCGTCTCACTAACAGAGCTGCAGTTCTGGGTCAAGCGAAGAATGAAAATGGGTGCCTGGCACCTCGAGTGCCTACAGGCGCTCACAGCCCTCTACCAAGCGGAAACGGCAATCAGCGGAGACTCCACTTCGACATTCTATAGGGGATTAGTGGAGGATAAGTGCGACCACGTTCTCGGGGAAACTCTAGGCATCGAGGAGGACGAACTGACCAGTCTGTTCGGGAGGACTTTCCGTCCAGGGCCTATGGATAACTTCCAGAGGTCTCTGGCCTGGGAGTGCTACCGAGGTGCTCTACCGGTTCGAGGCAAAATCTACAGACACGGAGGCCCTGGCAGAGATTCTACCAAAAGGACCTGTCTAAGATGCGAGCAGGTCTTCGAAACCGTTCAGCATGCAATTGTTCAGTGCCCAGGAGAGACCGACCTGCGGAATTATGTCGAACAGCTGTTGTCACGTGTGGGACGCATCCAGTTGTCAGCCGAGTCCATCGTGAGGATCACCCCGCCGCCTTCATTTAAGAACGAAGGAGCGGCGGTTTTCCTCTGTCTGGTGGCTATGGCGAAAGAGGTAATATGGTGGACGAGGTTAAAAGGACTGAGGGCAAATACCTTTCTCTCCGGACAACAACTTATCCTCTTCTTTAAGTATCACTTCAGAAGGAAGGAAGGTGAGAGTGGAGAGAGAGGTGCTACACCCCAGTAAATTCGCTGAAAGGGGGGTGAATGTGGCGAAAATGGCCCGAGTGAATGGGCCTTCTCTGTATATAAACCTGTAGGTTGAGGAAGATACACAGAGGGAAGACAGGAACACCTATAAAACGTGTTCCTGGTGTTGAGGGTTGTTCTATCCACGGGGTGTAAAACAACCCTGCAGTAATGTTCCCCCCTGTTGGGGATTTCAATTGTTATTTTATTATATATAGTTTATTGTTATTTATTAATGTTAAAGTTATTTTTATGTAAAACCCCCGCCTTCACGTCTTGTAATGTCCCATTTGTGTACGCCCCTGTGGCAAATAAAGAAAGATATCTATCTATCTATCTATCTATCTATGGATATCTATCTATCTATCTATCTATCTATCTATCTATCTATCTATCTATCTATCTATCTATCTCTCTAGAATTTAGTAAGGAGTTAGCCTCCAATAGAAATAGGAAGGAAAGAGAGTTGGTAGATAGTGTGGAAGAGGCAATTAGAAGCGGCGACGTGGCCAGAGTGCTAGCGTCGAGAACAGCCCTGGGCCAGTTCTTCGACGCGAAACACGAAGGCTGCATCGTCCGAAGCAAAATACGTGCTCTGGGAAACGAGTGGACCAAAGCTGTTAGCTGGGCCCGCGTGACAGAAGCCAAAAGAGGGAGCAGATCCACTATCCGGTCTTTGCGAGACCAGGATGGACGGGTGATCCTTGAACCTAAGCAGATGTGCGAGGCTTTTCAAAAGCACTTTGCCGGATTGTTCGGAAGGGGCGGGGGGCCGGTTGGGGACGTGGACTTCGGTCCATACCTCGACGGCCTGCCGCGTCTCTCGGACAGGGAGGCGAAGTCCTGCGAGGAGCCAATTTCAGCCGCTGAGATAGAGGACATGCTGAGCCAATGCGGCAAACGCAAATCCCCGGGTCTCGATGGTCTTCCATACAAACTATATCTAGCTATGCCAGACTTGTTCCCCGATCTCCTCGAGGCAGTCTACTGCAACTGGCAACAGAACGGGAGAATTCCCTGTGCTGTGACCAAGGGCGTAGTCACGCTAGTGAGGAAGGACGAGAACAAGGGGGACGATATAAATAATTTCAGGCCCATAACTCTGCTAAATACAGAGTTACAGATTTTGGCCAAGGTGCTAGCAAAGAGGTTGGCGCTTGTCGTGGGCAACCTGGTGGGAGATGCGCAGACATGTGCTATCCCGTCCAGGTTCATCCACGATAACCTCCACCTCATGCGATACATCATAGAGAGGGTTGGGAACGAACCCGGCTTTGGTGGGGCCCTGATCAACTTGGATCAATCTAAGGCATTCGATAGGGTCGACCATGGTTACCTGGATGCGGTGCTAGCGGCGGCAGGCTTCGGACCCGTTTTCAGGGGCTGGATCAATGCCATGCACAGCAGCCGCATCTGCTCTAGGGTCAAGGTGAACGGCTACCTCTCAGAGCCGTTCGAAATCGCGCGGTCCATCCGACAGGGGTGCCCTCTCTCCTCCCTTCTGTATGTAATGACTCTAGAGCCACTGCTGCGGAAGTTGGAGTTGTTGCAGGGCATCCCGTTGGAACCGGGATTGCGGAAAGCGGTGTCAGCCTACGCCGATGACGTAACAGTAATGGTGTCGACGGCCTTGGAAATCGGGGCGATCGGCACCTTACTGGAGGAGTACGAAAGGTTTACAGGGGCTAAGCTGAACCGGGACAAGTCGATCGGTCTGCAACTCGGCACGTGGAGGGGCAGATCGATGCCCTCCGATGGCGTCGTCGGGCGCTGGACAGAGGGCCCGGTGAAGTTGCTCGGGGTCTGGTTCGGACCAGACCTCCAGGTGGAGAAGAACTGGGGTGAGGTGACGAACAGGGTGTTTGCACTGACCCAGAAGTGGGCCGAGTGCAAACTGTCCCTGAAAGGTCGGGCGGAGGTGGCGAACACTTATATAGCGTCCGTCATCTACTACCGCCTGACCGTTGTGCCTTGCCCAAGGGAAACGCTCGCCAAAATGGAGCGCGCACTCTTCCAATTCCTTTGGAAGAAGCGGGCTCCTATGGTGAGGAGATCCATCTGCTGTCAACACCCTTCGAAAGGAGGGCTGGGGATGCCGTGGCTAATGATACGTAAACACGCATTAAGGCTACGGCACCTTCAGGTATTCCTCTCCGGTCAACCGGTGTGGGCCCCGTTTGTGAGGCGAGCCATTCCCAGACTCGTCTCACTCACCGAGTTGCAATCCTGGGTCAAGCAAAGACCGAGAAAACTGGGCGCCTGGCACACCGAGTGTGCCCAGGCGCTCACGGCTCTCTGGCAGGCGGACCCAGCTGTCAGTGGAGAATCCACCTCGTCATTCTATAGAGGGCTGGTGGTTAGCAGGTGCGACGACGCCCTAGGAGAAGCCCTAGGCATGGAGGAAGACGAACTGGCCAACCTGTTCGGTAGGACATTCAGCCCGGGACCCATGGATAACTTCCAGAGGTCCCTGGCCTGGCAATGCTACAGAAGGGCTCTGCCCGTTCGAGAAAGGCTCTACAGACACGGGCGCCCGGGAAAGGGACCCATCGAAAAAGATCTGTCCCAGATGCGTGTGCGACGAGGAAACCGTTGCACACGCATTGGTACACTGCTCGGGCATTGCCGGTCTGTGGGGCTATGTCGAACAACTGCTGTCAAGGGTGGGACCGATCCGGTTGACCACCGAGTCTATTGTAACGATAAAGCCGCCTCCCCTCTTCAAAAACGAAGGAGAGGCGGTGTTTCTGTGCGTAATAGCCATGGCCAAAGAGGTTGTATGGTGGACGCGTCTGAAAGGACTGAGGTCAGACACCTTTCTCTCTGGCCAACAACTGGTCCGTTTCTTCCGATATCATTTCGGAAGAAGGATCAGGATGGAGAGAGAGGTGCTGCACCCCAGCCGTTTCTATGGAAGATGGGTGAAAGTGGCGAGAATGGCTCGTGTGAATGGGCCTTCACTCTACATCAGACTATAGGTGAGGAAGATTAAAGACCAAGGGAGCACCCCTTCTCTGTGCTCCTGAGGAGAAGGGTTGTACACTTTTTTCGGGGGTGTGTGCGACCCCCCAAGGCGCCTCCTCTCTATTGAGGACTTTGTTATAAATTTTATTTTTTGTTATATTTTATTTTATTTTTATATATTGTTATTGCCTCCTCCTTATTGAGGACGCCTTGTTTTGTAAACTCCCCCATTGTACTTGTCCCACTTTTGATGCCCTGGTGGCAAATAAAAGAAACATATCTATCTATCTCTCTATCTATCTATCTATCTATTTATCTATCTACCTGTTTTCTGTTTACGGAAAAACAATGGGCCGTTAAAGTGTATGAAAGAAAAACAGTATACAGGTAAAATTCCGTTATAACAAATACCATTATAAGGAATTTTCCAGTATAACGAATTTTTTTCAATCCCCGGCCACACGCTCAATGAGTTAGGTTGATCTCGTTATAAAGAAATTTTCGTTACAACGAATTTTTTAATACCTCCGTGAATTTCGTTTTAACGGAATTTCACTGTATAATATCTCTTATCAATATTATCTGTTTATTACGAAATTTATCGAAACAACCGTTTGAAAATCAGTAGCTTCGGCGAAACTTCAAAATAAACAGTCACTAATAATAACATATATTATATTGACTCTACAAACAGCATAGAGTACCTTGCTTCAGTACATGTTTACCGGGTTTATCACAGTACACACACACACACACCTACACACACACATACACACACACGCCCACACACATACGTCCACGCCGCCCCGCACGCACACACACACACACACACACACAGACACAGACACAGACACACACACACACACACACACAATAATATTCATAAATGAATCACTCCGAATATTTTATACATTCTTGAAATAACTATGTATGATAAAGTGTTTACAATTTTAAATGTTTAAGTAATTCAGTTTCATTCAAAATTCTCTACAAATGAATGCAATAAAACAGTAATATTTTGCTATAAATGATTATAAGCAATAATTTCGTTAGCGCAAAACGTGATGACGACATCGCCTTCATTTGTCATACAAAATTGTTCATAAATATTTGAAATTACAAACCAAGAATAACATAAACAAAGAGGTTAAATGAGTAAGCAACTAATCAACTAATTAAATAACTAACTAACTGGATAATTAAATATGTAATACTCAAAGGAAATTACTCTGTACATTTTTATTCTGATTTCTA
The DNA here is from genome assembly GCA_964016885.1 of Eledone cirrhosa. Classification (NCBI taxonomy): domain Eukaryota; kingdom Metazoa; phylum Mollusca; class Cephalopoda; order Octopoda; family Eledonidae; genus Eledone; species Eledone cirrhosa. The sequence continues at coordinate 394,997,086 of OZ024740.1, read as the reverse complement.
TAATACTTAACCTATTTATTTTATTTATACGAAGCAGAAAACATAAACAAAATTGATGAATAAAAATAAATTACTTCGTTTTAACATATATGAATTAATTATTTGAGGTTTTAAAAGAAGCATTAAAAGTTACATAACCCAAGTGCTGTAAATTAAATGTTTTTTTTATCTAGAAATCCTTGGTTGCTGCTTAAACATTTAGTAATGTCACCAAATACACCATAAATAAAAATATACTATAATTTATTTGATCACCCCCCCCCCCCACACACACACACACACTGCTGATACTTGCAGTTAATTGTTTCTTTTAACTTTACTAGAGTGCCTCCACCGTCAGTAATAACGGTAAATATATGTATCCTATTAAGTTTTAAATTACCTAGATATCTTTCTTTATTTGCCACAGGGGCGTACAAAAATGGGACATTACAAGACGTGACGGTGGGGGTTTTACATAAAATCTTTAACAATGATAAATAACAATAAACTAAATAAAAATAAAACATAGATAAACAACAAAATCAATTACATATATTAGTGAAAGTACGTATCTTTGGAAAGTCACGACTGTAGTTTCAACTATAAACGATTCACTATATTGCGACCCAACCCCTACAGATTACAGGGTATCTAAGAGTCGGTACACAACTATTTTATTCAACCTTTCTCTATTTCTCGACGAAGGTACGCTGAGTACATGAGAACATTCTAAGGGTTCTCCCACAACCATTTTCATGGCATGGCACAACCTGGCCAATTCTGAGAGAGAGAGAGAGAGAGAGAGAGAGAGAGAGAGAGAGAGAGAGAGAGAGAGAGGGAGAGAATGGGGATCTATCCAGTATTTAATTATAGATCGCAGTGGAATTTACGTTCAACATATACCGCAAAGCATTTTATCCACCGCTCTAATAATTCCAACAGTCCTTTTTAAATTCTTAATTGGTTACAAATATAAGTAGTATAAGGTTCACAAAAGGCAATGAGGGAGAATTTATGCAGTAAGTCAAGTTAGTTTCTTTACCCATATACTGATTTTAGACGTCCTGTTGGAAAAAGAGCATACGTTTGAAATGTTTTGATTTTATTACTTTTTAAAAGAATGTTATCTGGATTCATATGAGAAACATTATGTAATATACATCTAATAGGTAGGAGACTATGGATTATACTTTTCAGAACGTTGTGTGATATTCTCTATTTGATAGTCGTTAAGACTATCGTCTTGTCCTTTGTCCATTAGTTACCGTCCTTTCTGCATTAAAGTCAGTTGTATCGATCTTAAAGCATCAAAACACATCTCTAGCGGTCGACTGACTGATGAGATGGGACTACTGGCTATATTCGTTCATTTTCTTGTCTTCGCCCATATTTTTTTTATTCATTCGTATGATGGTAGCTACGCAGGTCTCTTTTTTCGAATTGATATATTTTGTCGTACACCTCCGCGTTTCTCTCTCTCTCTCTCTTGTGTCTGTCTTTTTAGGATTTAACGGCCAAACAAACTGAAAATAATCTTATTAACTTTTGTATATTCTCTATCTCTTCTTCTTCTTGGCTAATTGATACGTTGGGCCGCGTCATTATTTTTCAGTTGCAGATGGCGGTGGATTGGCAGTATCGGTAGAGGGTCAGAGGCCATGCTTTGCAGCAATGAGTTACGGCCCTGTATGGTCTGAGTTCAAATCCCGCCGAGGTTAACTTTGCCTTTCATCCTTCCGGGGTCGATAAAATAAAGTACCAGTAATACACTGGGATAATTGCTGGCTTTGTGCCAAAAGTAGAAACAAAAAAGGGTCGTGTATTGGCAGTATTGGTAGAGGGTCGGACGCCATGCTTTGCAGCACAGAGTTACGTCCTTTTACGGACTGAGTTCAAATCCTGCCGAGGTTAACTTTGCCTTTCTTCCTTACGGGGTCGATAAAATAAAGTACCAGTAATGAACTGACTGGGTGATTGCTGGCCTTGTTGCAAAAGTAGAAACAATTATTTTTCAGTTGCAATGGGCTATTTGTAAATAGTCGTTTAGACTATCGTTTTGTCTTTTATCCATTTGTTATATTTCTTTGTGCATTATTTGTCGAATTTTTAGACAATCCTTTTAGGTTAAATTCATGGGGTCAACTATCACATGATATAACTTTTGAGGGGTTTGAAATTCAAGCTAGAATCCAAAGTACTGTATCAGTAACAGAAGCCCAACTGATCTCTAAACGAATAAAAACACAAACACAATGAATTACAGTAATATTAGCGATTCTATGTATCAAAACACACCCTAGTAAATAACAAAATCCATAAACAAAGCCGTAAACATACGATGAAACGAGCGCTGACGCATGTGTTTATTGTGTTTGGAAATGAGGAAAATATAAAGGTTGAAGGCATTCAGCACATCTTGTGAAGTGCTTGCTATTGTATGGTGTTCTACTATAAACACCGAGCATTCCAGTTATAAGGCAAGCTACAGTAAGTTAGGTACACGTTCGGGTAATTTTTTTAGTTTCAGTTATGTATTTGCAATAACATAAGTTATTTCTACATACAGGATGATACCTTGATCCACAAATGTTGATCTGTTGTCCGTGAAATACTAGGGTCGACTGTTATACAAGGTCTATATATATATATTCTCATTACTCAACACTTTATATATATATATATATATATATATATATATATATATATATATATATATATATATATACATACTAGCAGAAGTATCCGGCGTCGACCTTTGCTCTGTTGTTAAAATGTGTGAAAGTTACTTCCTGCGCATCACAGGTGCAAAAACCTTCGAACCTCAAGGAAAAAAACAGGTTAGTAGACGCAGGTGTGTGATTGAGCATAAATAATGGATCAATTGTAGGTTCACAGTGTATCGTTGAAATTGTTCTTTGCACGACTGACGGAAGTCAAATTAACTTGAAATTGAATTTTCAGTTGATTTTTAAAGCAGGGTGAAAAAGTCGATTTTTTTCACATTTTTTTTTTCTTTAACAATTTTCGCGCTCACATGTGCAGAAGAAGAAATAAAAGGGACTTTATCTGAACCGCAGTATAATGGCGAGTTTTTTGCGACAGTTTTCAAGAAAATCGGACGTTCCTGTAAAAAGTTTTCCCATGTGCAACTTTACCTTGTTTTTGTTGCAAAGTCGACCCCCCCCCCGCCCTTTCAGTTTTATTGATTTTTTACATGAATGCGTGACCTCTGAAGTAGATTTGAGTAGCTAAAAACCTGTCCCGGTAAATTTTCTATAGGTGAAAAAAAGTTGATCAAAATTGTGTCTAGGTTTATTGCCCTTTGCAACAGCCTCAACGTGTCTTCAAGTATGGTTTGTTAATTTGTTGTGGAACTAAATCGATTTTCGTCAAATCGGACCGAGGAAACAATGTTTCCATTTGTCTTTCTAGCTGGTGTACCCGGTTACACTCGGAGTTATAAGGCGATGGATTTAAACGGGTCTGCGCTAAATTCCAGCAGGATGCTTTAACCGAAATAAATGAAGAACAAACGTTTCTTTTTGTGCTCCAATCTGTGATATTGGTATTTTGAAAAAAATAGTCCACAAACATCCACGGAGCATGTGTAACGCATGTATCAGGTTATGAGAAAAAGGGTTTTCGATTCTCCATTCATAAGATACCAAAAAATTGCACGCAAATAAACCGGGATTTTAAGGCACTGCCCAATTCATAGCTGAAAGGTAAGAATCAAGTGGAATAATGTTTTGCAACATTGTCAAATGTACAACCGTACAAAAGCAAAGGATATAGCCATTGAAATCTAGGTAGACCAAAGAATTTGGTGGGGTTGTATATCAGAGGATTATTTTCCTTGTGATTCGCGTCTAGCCTACAAAGTGAAGTTAGATGATTGTAGTCGGTGTTGTATCAATAAAAAATAAAAGCATACGAATTAAGTGAAAATCACGTTGATATTCCTATCGGAGCAACATGTGCCGAAAAACCTGACGGACTGTTGTGTCAATATTGAAATCGTAGAAATTGCGAATCCCGATCTCTAAGATGTAATGGCCTTGGAGGTGAAGAGGAAGAACTGGTCAATTGTTTTGCTGAACATGTTGACCATTAATTTAAATAGACTTACGCAGCATCATCGAGCGGTTTTGTTATTTATGGCCTAGAATGAGGGCCGGTTAAACGCGGCAGAAAAATAAGCTATGCTGATGATGTTTAGGGGCGTCGCAGGGAATAGATGCGGCGTTGTGAGTCAATTGTGAGGACAGTGGAAGGCACGCTGATCGCTTGAGAAGACGCGATGTTACACAGGATGCTTCTCAGCCATAATTGACAGAAAGCCATGTCAGGAGAAATGAAAGAGTTGCTATTCATCCTTTGCTTAGCATGATGAACATGTAATTAGAAAGATTTACCATGGACTATCGTGCACGTTGGTATTGTGTTTAGCCTGCGAAAATCGGTGGTCAAATGGGGCAACAATAAGCCATGCTGATGACGTTTAAGCGGGTGGCAAGGAATTGATGCGGCATAGATAGCCATGAGAGTCTTGAAGGAGCACGGCGGTCAGGAAAAAGAAAGGGCCGAGGAGGGGATGGTGGCTGACAGTGGATGGATGCGGCATCCTGAGGCATGACGATGCAGTGGGACGACGGCCAGTAGGCAAGGAAGAGGGCAGCGGTTGACGGGGGCAAGGATTCCACATGGTGAACCATGGTAGTCTTGAAGGAGCACTGCGGGCAGCCAAAAGAAAGGGCCCAGGATGGGATGGCGGCTGTCAGAGCATTGATGCGGCATGATGATGCATAACGATGCAGTGGGACGACGGGGTGCAGGGAACGGAGAGGGCAGGGGTTGACGGTGGCAGGGATGCGACTTGGTCCCTCAAGACTACCATGCCTAGGCAGTGGAAAGGGTCGGGGAGTGGATGGCGGCTGACAGGGCAGGGATGCAACATGATGAGGCATGACGAAAGGGCAGGGTGCATGGCGGCTGACAGGGCGTAGATGCGGTATGTCAATTGAGTTGCACATCGGGAATGTAGAGAGCACCGGGAGGCACGATGATTGTTTGAGAAAACCGGGTGCAAGGCAGGATGTTTATCGGCCATACATGATCGGTAGGCTTTGGAGGAGAAAGGGATGAATTTTTGTTTAATTTTGTTAAATATGGTCAAAATGAATGTAAAAAGACTTACACAGGATCGTCTTCATGTTCGGTGCTGTCTTTGGTCTGAGATAATGGGCGGTTATGTGCGGCGCAGGAATAAACCATGCTGATGACATTTGAGCAAGTTGCTGACAGGGCAGGAATGCCGCATAGTGAGCCATGACAGTCGTGAGGGACCAAGGCCTGCGGGCAAGAGAGAGGGCAGGGGTTGACGGTGGCAGGGATGCAGCTTGGTTAGGCATGGTAGTCTTGAAGGAGCACGGTGGGCAGGCAAAATAAAAGGCTGAGGAGGGGATGGCGGCTGACAGGGCAGTAATGCGGCATGGTGAGGCATGACGATGCAGTGGGACGATGGCGAGCAGGGAAGGGAGAGGGCAAGAGTTGACGGTGGCAGGGATGCAGCTTGGTCAGGCATGGAGGTCTTGAGCTCTCCCAGAGTGTAGGCAATGGAAATTGGCAGGGGTGGACGGTGGCAGGGATTCGGCATGTTGAGCCGTGGCATGGACCACGGACGGCAGGCAATGGAAAGGGCTGGGGAATAAATTGCGAATGACAAGGCAGAGATGCACATGGTGATGCACAACGATGCAGTGGGTCGACGGCGTGTTGGGAAGGGAGAGGGCTGGGGTTGACGGATGTCTCATTATGCTACGGTAGTGGGACCACGGGAATAAAGAGAGCGCATGGAGGCTCGATGATCGCTTGAGAAGACTGGGCGCAATAAAGGATGATGCGCGGCGGTATAGTCTTGATAGTCCTTATATAAGAAATGGAAGAATCGGCATAAAAGGTTTGCTGAATATGGTGAGCGTTAATTTAAAGAGACTTACGGTGGATAATCCTGATAGATTGAATGTTTTTTGCATGGCGGGAGTCGCGACAAATGGAAGCAAAAAGAATGGCGTTTTTTCGGTTGCTGGATTTTTGCCTCTGGGGGTCCGATTATCGGATCCTCAGCCGTTAATATGCATAAGGAAAGTATATACTTTCAAATGTTCAATCATCTGACAGAAAGGTATACGATGCTGACGATAGCTAATAAGCTTGAAACTAGTACATCGTTCCTGTGTTAGTGTTGAACAGTGTTGAACAGGCAGAGCTGAAGCCATTTCGACGGCTATTTCTGACTAAATTTAGTCCAGAAATAGCCGTTGAAACGGCCTGAGCTCTGCCGTCGGGGTCTTGACTCTTTTCTTATTACCCACTCTACTACCCAAAGTATCGAGTACTCTGGTGCGTTATAGTCCACCTGCTTCCCTACCACACTTCCTTCGTTATATATATATATATATATATATATATATATATATATATATATATATATATATATATGTTGAAAAATAAGGGCCACCTTAATATATATATATTAGGGTAGCCCCTTTTTTTCAACTTTATAAAAGTTTAGCTCCCACCCCCTGTCTTGTTTCAATTAATAAAACTCCAATCTATGTAAAATTTTAGCTCAAGCAGACAACTACAAGGCGACCCTCATTGACCGTGAAATTTTGAAGTTTTCGCCCGGAAAGTAATTTTTTTCAGAAATTTTTTACCTCTTAAATCAAAAATTTGTTCAGACTTATTCTTGGTATTAGAAGGATAAGTGACAATAAATATGATGGGGAAAGTAACTTGCAAAGCTGGGGACAGAGCGTAGGTATAGGGCAAACACCTATTTTCCGGTGTGGGAGCAGCAACATTTTAACTTTCGGAAAATTACCTATTGCTAAGGGCCGCCCTAATATACATTATGTGGTTGACAGCTGCGTACTCGATATTGAGTAATATATATATATATATATATATATATATATGTATGTATGTATGTATGTATGTATATATATTTGTTCTTATATATATATATATATGTACATTTGTTCTTCTATTTACGTACAGGCACTCTGTCATTATTAATATATGTATATACGCAGTTTCTATTATTGTGATAATTGTTTTGATTTGAAGCTAAGTTAATGAGAGCGTAGGTTGAAAAAGGAAGCTATGGTTAGAGCCAATCTCTTAAGATGTTTTTTATAATGTTTTTAAAAGAAATATTACGTGCCTTTTATAAAACTACAAATTACATCATTTGGAATAGGTATAATTAATGAATTTTCACCGACCTTTATCTATGTACCTATATGTCCCACCAATTCACCGCTTCTTATTGGTATTTTATTTATCGAACACAAAAAGCAGATGGCCGGAAACAAATACCGAGGATGTGAGGGTCTGACCCTCCATCTCAACTCACCTTTTGAAAAGCAGAAGAACTGCGAAACCGGTAAAGGAACCAAATAAATATATATATTTTTTTAAAAAATAAGACTCCAGTTGCATTTACGATTTCATCTCTTTTTCTATATACATATATATATATATATATATATATATATATATATATATGTATATATATGTATATATATATATCTATGTATATATATATATATATATATATGTATATATATATATATATATATATATATATATGTATATATATATATGTATATATATGTATATATATATATATATATATATATATGTATATATATATATGTATATATATATATATATATGTATATATATATATATATATGTGTATATATATATATATATATATGTATATATATATATATATATATATATATATATATATGTGTATATATGTATATATATATATATATATGTATATATATATATATATATATATATATATATATATGTGTATATATGTATATATATATATATGTATATATATATATATATATATATGTGTGTGTATATATATATATATATATGTGTGTATATATATATGTATATATATATATATATGTATATATATATATATATATATATGTGTGTGTATATATATATATATATATGTGTGTATATATATATGTATATATATATATATATATATGTATATATATATATATATATATATATATATATATATATATATATATATATATATATATATATATATATATGAGAGCAAGGAGAAAAGGAGAGCTAAGGGAGGAAGGAGAAAAGGAGAGCAATGAGAAAAGGAGAGCAAGGAGAGCGAGGAGAAAAGGAGAGCAAGGAGAGGTTAAGGCAAATATTGCTTATGTTATGCTGGAAGCAGACAAAGGTGAAGAAGAGGAAGAAGAAAAAAAATCAACTGAAGAGGTACATTTTGCACCTTTGCAAACATCGAGTTTTCGTCTTTTGTAATTCCTGGTACAAAAACTTTCTTGACAATATTTTCTATCAGCACCGATTTCCTCGACAAAGACCCTTCAACATGGAAGGATGATCCTGGTTACAAAACTTGGACTTGAAAAACTTGAGAAGACAATTGTTGTGAATGATGTTGCAGAAAGAGGTGTCAAACTCATTCAGGATTACAGTAATATTCTCATAAAAGATGAAACTGAGAAACAATTTGTTTTACAGATCGTTACCGAAAACCGTAAAACATACCCAACTGCCATTAAATCCTCTCTTATGCAAAAATAATTGTTTCTACTTTAGGCACAAGGCCAGCAATTACCCAGTGCATTACTGGTACTTTATTTTATCGACCCCGTAAGGATGAAAGGCAAAGTCAACCTCGGCGGGATTTGAACTCAGACCGTAAAGAGACGTAACTATGCTGGAAAGCATGGCGTCCGACTCTCTACCGATACTGCCAATCCACCGCCCTTATGCAAAAATAATGTTCAATATTCAGTGTTCAGTGTTCACATTATGTTTTTGATTCTATAGAAATTATTGTTGTAAATAAAAATGCATTTCTCTTATAGAAGTTGTGTGCTTTATTAAGAAAAACTAATATTTCTTAAGTTTTTCATGTTATTTCAGGAATGTTACAAATTAACTCTTGGTAAATTTGATTCAGGACGTTTTTAAACATTTGCTGGTGTTGTATGGATGTGTCCACATAAATTTCTCAAAGAAGAAAAAAGAAAATGGTCAAGATAGGGAACAGTATACCTCTTTTGAATAGAATTAATCGTTGCGTATACTCTGTTCCAACTTCAAGACATTTGAGGGTCGCCTAACCGGTGTCCGGTTGAGCTGAAAGTTTGCACACCCTGTGTTTTTGTTTATTGGAACAAGATTAGGGAGTGGGAGCAGCAGAATTTTAACTTTTGGAAAATTACCTATTGCCATATATTTACACACACACATATAGGTACATAGATAAAGGTCGGTGAAAATTCATTAATTATACCTATTCCAAATGATGTAATTTGTAGTTTTATAAAAGGCACGTAATATTTCTTTTAAAAACATTATAAAAAACATCTTAAGAGATTGGCTCTAACCATAGCTTCCTTTTTTAACCTACGCTCTCATTAACTTAGCTTCAAATCAAAACAATTATCACAATAATAGAAACTGCGTATATACATATATTAATAATGACAGAGTGCCTGTACGTAAATAGAAGAACAAATGTCATTCTGCTGATGGCTTTTCAAGATTTGGCCTTTGTAATTCTCATTATTTAACAACTTAAGAGCAGTTTTTTGGTAGTTCCGAATAAAATGTCTTTCAGAATGTAATTAGCTATTGTACATTTCAAGTTGGAATCCCTCAGGATTGACTTTGCTTATTCGAAATGATGCTATTTTATCGACTCTTAAAAACTAAATTCGCTAAGCATTGATTAAATAGTATTTACTAGGATAGATTCATTGACTGTATCATTCCATTACACATCTTTGGTCTTAGGCCAATTAAAAGACATTATTGCTCTATGACAGACACTGAACTTACCAATGTTTTCGTCTCAGTGGTGGGGGGCTTCAGAACACATTGGATGTCAGTCTAATTCGAAAATATTTCGGAATATCACCATTCTTATTCTAAATCTGAGGGTGAATATTAAAATCATTAAAACGGCTCGAGCCGGTGGGGCTAGACCGAGGGGACGGCAAAAGGCCAGATGGCATGACCATCTCCCGTTCCGCGGTGGCAAACCCCTCGTCTGGGATGCTACTTGCACCGACACTTTCTGCAGCCGCAACCTGGTGCAGTCTGCGACTAACCCAGGTTCTGCTGCACATCGGGCTGAGGAGGCCAAACTCCTCAAATACAGGTCGCTCTCCGACAGGTTTGCGGTTGTACCCCTGGCAGTGGAGACTTCTGGTGTCCTCGGCCCTAGGGCTACCCCCCTACTCACCACCATAGGCGCTCAGCTGGCCAGCCGCAGGTGTGAACCTCGCGAGTTGGAGTGGCTTTTACAGCGCGTCTCCCTTGCCGTCATCCGGGGGAACGCCTTCTCCATCCTGTCCACCGGGGCTGTGTGTGTGTGGGGGGGGGGGGGGGGGGGGGGGGATCGCGTAACATTCCATATTTAAGTATGTGCACTATCATATTATACACAAACTAAGGCGCATACATCAAAACACACTAGCGCACATACTTTGAAAAACACACTAGCGTTCATACACTCAAACACACACTTGCATACACACCTAAATACACACTGGCGCACACGGGCACACATATCAAAAACACAGGCACACATATTCAAAATACACAGTTAGAACATTAAAGCAAGCTCTATTCCAGCAAATAACACATACAATCTAATTCCTGAAACGTAGTTATATAAGCATTTTAGCGTTTCCACCCACACATAGGTGACAACTTGCTGCTCAGGTCGGGTTAGGGGACCTCACACCTCTAACACCATCCATTGTTCCAAAGTACCTGTTAATATTTTTTGTGTCGGATGAATTCAAAGTGCTTCTTTTAGCACGTAATAATAGTCGGTGGTTGTTTTTAATAGAAGTCTGTTGCTTGAAGTCTGTTTCTATTTCAAGCTTATTTGGCCTTCGGTTGCTAGAATATCTCAGCAATATCGATTGCACCACATCATTTTCATTTTCTTTATCAGTGGTTTGCTTAGGGCGGTAGATTGGCAGAGTTGTTAGAGTATTGGCAGAGTTGTTAGCAGTATTTGTTCGTTTCTTTACGATTTAACTTGAAATTTCGCCGAGGTCAACACTACGTTCCTTCGAGGTCGATAAAATTAAGTACTTATAAAATACTAGTGTCAGTAGTATCAACTTTCTCCCCCACCCCACCCCCTCCCCCCGCAGAAATCATGATTAATTAGTTAGATTGTCCATGGTTCGTGAGTCTCACCGCTATGTGGCTATGTTTTACTCCTTGTAGAGTTAGAGTCAGTACTGTTTGTTGTTGTTGCTGTTGTTCACCACTTTTTTCTTTTATTTCTTCTTTACTGTCACTGCTGATGAAAGGGTAGGGGCCCCTTAGATTTTCTGGTCAGTTTCTGAGACCAAGAACAAGACAATCACCGCCAATTTCAGAGCTGCAGTCTAAGGTACAGCTGGAATAGCAGTCATCGGATCTTGTGGTTGTCGCGGTCATTATTTTTTTTCTCAAATTTTCGTTGCAGTAATCATTTAAATGCGTATTGCTGCCACAATATAATAGCTGGGCCATCTGCCCTACACCGTAAGTCTCCATGGTTTGTTTTAGTTTTTGCACTCATGACGGAGCATAGCTCCTGAATTGCCCTGAGTTCTTAAGGGGGTGGGGGTTTATAGGGATTTGTAAGTCTATACTGACTCTTCCGGTTCGTATGTCATTTTTCGTGGCCCTTACGCTTATTAACCGTCAGTACTAATCCCGAAAGGTAAAGACAAGCCAGGGGTTGGTACCATTACCACTACCCCTGATTTTCTCATTTCTTAGTTCTGAATAAATTCTTCGTGTAAGAAGACACAGAGTTTGCTGACGCAATTTCGTCATTGGTCCTTCTGGGTTTGGGCTTAGTCCATATTAAAAACTTCATTAGAAGGAATATGGACAAAACTCTTCTTATTTTTCATTTCCGCATGACAAAGCGTATGAAAGTGTATGAAATAGTGCTACGGTTGTTTTTGTCATTGATATTGTTGCTGTTATTATCAAGCGAGGAATTGAAGACACCTTCGATGCTTAAAAGTTCAATATTTCTATCTTTCTAAAGGTCTGTGAGTTTGTACGGAATAGTCGTGTTCATATGTATTTTTCCTTTTGCGATATCTACGAAGATATTTCGATTTTGCTTTTAGTAGCTGTATCCCAGCTTCGCCACCATAATGTTAAACAAACGACAGAAGCCGAACCAAGTGGAAATAAAAATTAGTTTAAATATATGACTTTTGCCTCAAAAGAGCATTATACATATACTTTCGTTTAGCAATCATACGCACATAAAGTAATACACTTAAAACCACTTAATAATCCCAATCTACGAAACCCGAAATAAAGATATTTCGTCAATGCAAACCAACAATAATAATAATAATGGAGGAAGAATTAGTCTGGAATCCAACGCCCATATGAAGTCGACTTTGCCTAAATTACAGTTTTAATAGATGTGCCATTTATACAATTAGTAAGTTGCAGCAATTAACATCGTTTCTTACAATTATAACGATTAATTAAGAAAGCTCCGACGTTAGATTTGTATTTGTTTTTATAGCAGGAAATTAGCAGAGTCTTAGAGCGTAGGTTTAAAATCCTCGGTATTTGTTTCCGGCCATCTGCTTTTTGTGTTCGATAAATAAAATACCAATAAGAAGCGGTGAATTGGTGGGACTGTTAAAGTATCGTACAGGATAAATTGCAGTATCTGTTCCAGCTCTGTGTTTTCTGAGTTCAAATTCAATCTCCTGAGGACGTTTCTGCAAGCAATTGTTACTGGTACATAGTACCAACTATGGAAAGACCAACGGAAACTGTTTCCTCAGTTTAATCTGACTATAGCTTTCCTTCTTTCCTTTAGAATTTAAAAATACAAATATTGTTAAATGTATCAACTGATATTGCAAAAATACAAGCAAAAGCATTTACCCGGTGGCATTTTATTTCACTGAGTCAGAAAGAAAGGCAGCATCCAAGACCCTATATTTTTCCAGAGCTTTCGAGATTGGTGGAAATGGGGAAATAACATATTCTTAAATTATGGAAACCTGATCTGAATACTTGTAAAATATTGGAGTCGCCTAAAGACACAAAAAAAGGTATATTGCGATGTTAAACTATGTGACACGTAAAGTATGCCATACAACTGGGCTATGTGACTTTGAACGCAGATCGCAAAGAATAAATACCTTTTGGCACCCCCTCCGATGCTCTGGGGATTTCAGCAGTCAACTACTCTAAACTGGTACTGGTTTATCAACCCAGAAGAATGAAATAAAAGGTTGATCTTGACGAGATTTGAAATCAGAAAGCAAGGTGTCAGTGTAAATACCGCAAAATATTGCCCGAGGTTATAACGCTGGATGGTCAATTCTGGAGCATACCTAAGATGAAATTATTTCAGCTATAATCAGTCTATTTGTATATCAGAGATTACATTCTTTAATGTGTATATCCCATAAGGAATATTTTGCTGCTTTTTCTAACATATCAGACGACCGCGTAAAGCAATAGTTACTAACTTTTGTTTTTACTGGCGGCAATTTAAAACAAATATATTGGTGTACAATATGCATAAAGTATAAAAAACCTATCTTTAAAAAATGATATTTAACCATTTTACTCTATAATTATAGACAGATTAAACGATGAATCTTCTGTCGTAACCTTATGAGGCATACAGCTCTTATGAACTCACGTCACATTAGTTTTGTGAGTCAATCATAACCTTTGTTATGTTGTGTCAAACATCAGCTAAATAATGGAAAGTTATATTACTAAATGTTTGCAAATTCTTCATTATTTTCAAAATTATTTCAAAATTATAAGCAGTAGCTTTCATTAGAAATATGGTAAATAAATAATTGAGGACCACATTACGTAGTGCAGCGTACAGAGTATGCATTCCTTCTACTGTGCAGTAGGCTTTAGTATTCCTGATATTGTTGTTAATCCCACGTCAGCTGTGTACGAGAAAACTCATGGGCATCGATTTATTTATTTATTTGTGTTATAGACACAGTGAAACCATGACTACACGTTCAAATATGTCCTTTTTAAGACGATGAATTAGAATTTGTGGGAGATGTGGTTACTATTCTAGCATGTAGTGCGACCACTAGAGCAAGAATAGAGAACACTTCGTTCGCATTCAGTTTTGAAACTTTCAACTGAAAAAGTTTCCCAATCCAAAATGGAATATATATATATATATATATATATATATATATATATATATGAAAGACGTAAAATAAGAAAATTATAAAAATTAACTTACTTACTAAAATTTCACTCCAACTAATTAGTTTCTGAAAGGGAATAAACATGGTTTCCGAATGGAACAACATGGAGATGCCTGTCGTCATCAGGAAGTCAATTCTCAGCTAAGTTCACAGGCGATGCGTGGACACAGGGAACTTATACAAAAATAATTCAGTGGATGGATAAAAGCAAGCGAGGACTATATTCCAAGACATTGAAAAAATCACTGCCTACTTGGTCGGTGGCAAATTCAAAAGAATCAATCACGTGGCAACGAGGTTAATCAGTGAGGAGTGGGGTGTTAAGAAGTCAGTAGCCGAATTATTACTATGAACTATAGTAGCAGTTATGGCAAATTTTTGCTCAACAAAATAATTTGGAGATAATTATAAAGAATTAGTATATTACCAACATATATATACAGATGCATACCTATGCTAGCAAATATATAGGTTTTGTCTTAGTAACTTTGTGGTTCAATGCAAGGGGATGCAGAACAATTATATGAAAGACGTAAAGTAAGAAAATTATAAAAATTAACTTACTTACTAAAATTTCACTCCAACTAATTAGTTTCTGAAAGGGAATAAACATGGTTTCCGAATGGAACAACATGGAGAATGCCTTTCGTCATCAGGAAGTCAATTCTCAGCTAAGTTCCCAGGCGATGCGTGGACACGGGGAATTTATACAAAAATAATTCAGTGGATGGAAAAAAGCAAGCGGGGACTATATTCCAAGACATTGAAAAAATCACTGCCTACTTGGTCGGTGGCAAATTCAAAAGAATCAATCACGTAACAACGAGGTTAATCAGTGAGGAGTGGGGTGTTAAGAAGACAGTAGCCGAACTATTACTATGAACTATAGTAGCTGTTATGGCAAATTTTTGCTCCACAAAATAATTTGGAGATAATTATAAAGAATTAGTATATCTACCAACATATATATACAGATGCATGCCTATGCTAGCAAATATAGAGGTTATGTCTTAGTAACTTTGTGGTTCAATGCAAGGGGATGCAGAACAATTATATGAAAGACGTAAAATAAGAAAATTATAAAAATTAACTTACTTACTAAAATATATATATATATATATATATATATATATATATATAATGGTTTAAGCTTTAATAGTTTAATAGCTAAACAGTAATGTAATACCTATGAATTTGTAAAATTAAAGATTCCTTATTTTTCTCAAAACAGATGCTCCCCATTAGGGGTATAATTTTTATATACTTGCAATTCCTCATTAGTCCTTCAGTCCTGGCGAAGATGTTTTCCAATTGGTTGGTATACGCCAAAGTTACAATGAAAGACAGAGCAGAGTTACGACAGTTATTGTTCCTCTCTATAGATTTTGGTGGTGTAACATTCTAGCACAATATTTGGAACTCAGGAGACTGCTGTGGTTTAGGACCAGGTTAAACCTGACCAAGCAGAATTATAATCAAAGTAATTCCAGTCGTAACCGTCCGGTCTCTTTGGGGATATATAGGGTTACGTTAATTAGGTCATTGATTGGCAGTATCGGTAGAAGGTCGGACGCCATGCTTTGACGCATAGAGTTACGGCCCTTGCCATTCTGAGTTCAAATCCCGCCGAGGTTAACTTTGCCTTTCATCCTTACGGGGTCGATAAAATAAAGTACCAGTAATACACTGAGTAATTGCTGGCCTTGTGCCAAGAGTAGAAACAATTAATTAGTCTAACTTTCAGTATTTTTAAGGATTTAAAATATATTTTATTGCTAAGTCTACTAGGTCCACTGACTCCGTAGAGGCTTCGTCAGCTCGAACTTATGAGATTGTTGATACAATTACTATTGTTGTATTTATAAGGGTTATGGATTGAGAATTGCGGTCTTGTCTGTTTCATACGAATGGTTAATGAAACTTGTATAAGAAATGAGTTTACTTGCTATTAAAGTGTGGATATGCTTCTCAAAAGTGTTATTGTGGCTTAATACGAATATAGTTCTAAGAGATGTCAACACCGGTTATTTTTATCTAAAGACTTCTTTTTCAATTTCAACCCGCCCATCCCTTCAATCTATCTTATTTCTCATTCTTTCTTCTGATGAATACTAGCGTCCGAAACGTTAAGACCCTCTTCCTGCTATTTCAAGCGTTAACCTAATATATTCCTCCCATATACTGTACCAATTGTGTTGTTATTCCTGTTTATCTTTTACATACATATATAGTATTTTATTGTTTGTTTTGTGGTTTATGACAGATACAAGTATTTGTCTTGTTTTATACTTTTCTTGTGTTGATTTCTTTTATTTGCTTGTTTGGTTGTTCCATGCTGAGTTTCATTCTTCTAGTGTGTAATCAAGGTGTATTGTTTCAGTTGGCCACTACTTTTATCAGGTTGGTTTTTCAGTTGAGTAACTTGAACTGTATTTTTTATATTGTTTTGTCAAACATATCTTTGAAAGCTTATGCAATGTATTTTATTGGTTGTATACATCGTAATATTTATGTTGGTTTTGCTTGAGTTGTTGAATTGTACAAACTTTATATCTTTTGGGGGAAAATGATTCTACTGGAGGTTTTTGAAATTCGTTAATGTAATGTTTCTTTGTTAATTGATATGTTGTTATGTTGATAATCATGTAATTGTGAGTGATTAAGGATTGTTAACCTTAGTAGTTGCTGTAAGCTAGATGTGTGAAGCAGAATGTAATGGCTGGGGATGTGTTGTTGTTAGAAGTAGTTATGAAAATGTATTTGTTTAAGTCATAATCAAGTGAAGCTAGTGATGCTACTTAAGTTTTCTCTTTAATATTGTTGTACCAGAATATGTTGATAAGTATTACATCCACCCTCATGATGATATTAAAATGTTATTATTGTTTATGTCAGATGGCGGTGGATTGGCAGTATCGGTAGAGGGTCGGACGCTATGCTTTGACGCATAGAGTTACAGCCCTTGCCATTCTGAATTCAAACCCCGCCGAGGTAAATTTGCCTTTCATCCTTACGGCGTCGATAAAATACAGCACCAGTAATGCACTGGGTAATTGCTGGCCTTCTGCCAAAAGTAGAAACAATTATTGTTTAGGTCAGTTCTATTCAAATAGTTAAGTAGCACTGACCACATCGTTCTGCTATATATATACAATGAACCCAGTACCACATACCATCCTAGACAATTTAGGCAATCCTCCCAGCCTTCTAATGTCTGTGTTATTGCTAAGTTTTCGGTCAACCTTGATCAGACAGGCCTATGATCAAAATGCTTCTAGCCGTGGCCATCCAATTATGTTAAGGTTAGTAACTATAATTATATTATTGCAATAGCCGAATGATTGTGGCGTTCAATTCACCAGAAGAAAATCTTCTACAATGACCAGCAACGTGTGAAAGTTTCGGAAATTTACTAGGCTTTATATTAGATCAGGTTATTAGATTCACCATACATAATCAATACTGGATTTAACCATGTTTAAATACTTTCTAACTAAGTTTCTTCTTAAAACATAACCCTACACTTTAGAAGACAGCAAAACAGAAAGTATTTGAGGTGTTATTTAACTTAAGGCCGAGGTCCATTTAGTCTTTCATCATTCTGAGGCTGATTCTGAGGCTATAAAGTGAAATACCAATTAAGGAGATGACACCTCTTCTCCAAATTTGTGACATAGTAGAAATCAATATTAAGACTTAATTGAGATCTAAAAGTTATGGTTGCTGTTGTTTAATGCCAGGTCAGATCAGATCGAGCAGAACAAATGTCGAAGGTATTCTATCCAAACCATATCGTCTTTTTCTATGTTGAAGGAACCTAGACTACATTAGTCAATGTGTCTTGCTCTAAGATGTAATTTAAGAGAAATTTTGAAACTACTTCTAGCAGATTGGGCGAAGACGTAGAGTCTTCCATGGTGGCCAATGTTGTTGGTAGTGTCGATTAAACCAGATCTGATTCAACGGACATGATCATAAACATTCACACTGTACCCCTTTCATATTTTATCTTCACTTGGGCCATATTCAGCAGAACAGTATATAATCTGCCTTTGTTTTAAGTCAGAGGTTCTAGGACTATTTCCAGAGATACCTGCCTACATGCAAATTGTAAATAATTGTTTCCACTTTTGGCACAAGGCCAGCAATTATCCAGTGCATTACTGGTACTTTATTTTATCGACAGTAAGGATGAAAGGCACGGCGTCTGATAAAATGAAGTACCAGTAATACACTGGAATAATTGCTGGCCTTGTGCCAAAAGTAGAAACAATTATTAAAATTGTAAATAATATATAACAAATAAAATCGCCAATTTATATATAATAAGTAATATAATATATTCTATGTATTAATATTATCTATATATTTTTTATTTTACTATATTTATATATAATATGTATCATTATGTATCATATTGGCAGTATCGGTAGAGGGTCGGGCGCCATGCTTTGAAGCATAGAGTTACCTCCCTTTATGATCTGAGTTCAAATCCCGCCGAGGTTAACTTTGCCTTTCATCCTTACGGGGTCGATAAAATAAAGTACCAGTAATGCACTGGAACAATTGCTGGCCTTGTGCCAAAAGTAGAAACAATTATGTATCATATGTATCATAATATACTATTATATCATCTCTATCTTTCCCCTACCGCCCTCTTAGCCCAGCGCCCCCTGGACTTTTTCAATGTCCCCGTCTCCTTCCCGGAGGCGGTAGCGCCCACTTTGAGAACCTCTGTTTAAAGGCATTAGGGTGTGATTTGAGAGAAATTGAATGCGTTCACCTATAGCTAATAAACTAATCGAAAGAGGTACTCGAACTAGCGATATTACGTTCTTGATTATATCTATGAAAGAAAATTCATTTAGAGCAAACCGCAATAGTGTTTGGCATATATTTTAAATTCATTATAGTTTATGTATTTTTAAATATCAGAGGGAGATTATGTTTAGATATCTCTTTACTGATATTCCATACATGTAGTTTTTTTCTATTTAATTAGATTTTAAAACGTTGTTTGAAATACCGAATTAGAGGTAGAAGATGTTAAGGAGTTGATGTTACTGTTATTGTTTACCTGTATACATCTAAAATTCTGAATACATACATACATACATGCATACATGCATGCATAAACACATACATACATGCATGCATACATACATGCATACATATATGCATAAATACATACTTACATTTGTACATACATATATGTATGTATTAAATATGTATATATGTATGTATTATGTATGTATTATATATATATATATATATATATATATATATATAGGTAAGTTATTCCGGGTTGATCGGAGGTAACCACAGTAAGTAAGGTCCTCAATACATAGCAGAGAATAAAAGTTTTAATATATGTTTAATATATGTTTCATTCTTTAGAAATCATCAGGAATCTGCAGATTCCTGATGATTTCTAAAGAATGAAACAGTTCTAGTCCTGTAGAATCATTTTTTAATTTATTTAGAAAATTGTTTAATAACCGTTTGTTTCGCTACTTTTATATTGTTCTGGTATCTCGAATTAGTGCCATTGAACCACATGTATTATAAACAACTTGAATATTTCTACAAGTACATTGTACCTGTTGAAGTATCCATCCACTTCTATAATTTATTCTCCTTACGTAGAGAACAAAACGTTGAATAATGCCGCTAATTTTAGTGGCAATTCGACATGTTTATAATATCCAGCTTTTATCAGCGACCTGATTTGCGTGTGTGTCACTTTAACGGCTTGACCGCATGCGTTGGGCAGGGAGCATAATATTTACTTGCTATACCTTATAGCGTGGAAATAGGGCTGTCTGAAGATTCATTTCTTTCCATTGGAAATTCGTTGGATTTCCAATCTTTCGGAATGATGAAACCGTCGGTAACAGCATCTGAACAGGTGATTATTTAATCATTTTTTAATTTATTTAGAAAATTGTTTAATAACCGTTTGTTTCGCTACTTTTATATATATATATATATATATACATATATATATATATATATATATATATATATATATATATATATGTATAGATTTAATATAGACGCCCATTAAGTAATATATGTTTCTTTATTAGCCACAGGGGCACAAAAGAAGGAAAAAAGGAGACAAATACAAAGGTTGAAGTTTACATACAATAAAAACGTGTAAAATATTATCACAAATGTAATTTAAAAATTAGTCGAATTTCCCCAATAGGGGGAGACATTACATATGGGAAACACATAACCCCGAAAAAAAATGTGTAACCCTCATCTCCAGGAGTACGAAGAGTTTGTACTCTTTTCCTCTCCTCCTCTTTTTCTTCAACCTACAAGCTGATATAGAGAGAAGGCCCATTCACTCGGGCCATTCTCGCCACTTTTACCCACCTTTCATAAAACTTGCTGGGGTACAGCACCTCTCTCTCCATCCTGATTCTTCTTCCAAAGTGGTATTTGAAAAAAAGAATCAGTTGTTGGCCGGAGAGAAAGGTTTCCGACCTCAGCCCTTTCAACCTTGTCCACCATACAACCTCTTTCGCCATAGCTATCAAACAAAGGAAAACCGTCTCTCCTTCGTTTTTGAAGAAAGGTGGCGGTTTGATCATGACAATGGACTCGGTGGTCAACCGGATTGGTCCCACCCGCGACAATAGTCGTTCTACATAGCCCCACAGGTCGGTGACGCCCTGGCAGTGTATGAATGCGTGCGCGACTCTTCTTCGTCTCGCACGCACCTCGGGCGCCCATGTCTGTAGAGCTTGTCTCGAACTGGTAGAGCTCCTCGGTAGCACTGCCAGGCCAGGGACTTTTGGAAGTTGTCCATCGGTCCCGAGCGGAAGGTCCTACCGAACAGACTGGCCAGTTCGTCTTCCTCTACGCCCAGAGTTTCACCGAGCCCGTCGTCGCACTTGCTGCGGATCAGCCCTCTATAGAATGACAAAGTGGAGTCTCCACTGATCGCCGGGTCCGCCTGCCAGAGGGCTGTGAGCACCTGAGCACATTCTATGTGCCAGTCGCCCATTTTTCTCGGTCTTTGCTTGACCCAAGACTGCAGCTCGGTCAGCGAGACGAGTCGTGGGAAAGCTCGCTTCACGAATGGGGCCCACACCGGTGGTCCGGTGAGGAATTCGTAGAGATGCCGCAGCTTGAGCGCGTGTTTGCGCATCGTCAGCCACGACATCCCCAGCCCTCCGTTTGGGAGGGTGTTGGCAGCAGATGGATCTTCTCACCAAAGGAGCCCGCCTCTTCCAAAGGAATTGGAAGAGCGAGCGCTCCATTTTGGTGAGCGTTTTGGCTGTACAACGCACGACGGTCAAGCGGTAGTAGATGGCGGACGCTATAAAAGTGTTCGCCACCTCCGCTCGACCTTTCAAGGATAGTTTGCACTCGGCCCACTTCTGGGTGAGTGCAAACACCTTGGCCGACACCTCGTTCCGGTTCTTCTCCACCTGGAGGTCCGGACCAAACCAGACCCCGAGCAGCTTTACTGGTCCTTCCGTCCAGCGTCCGACGACGCCATCGGAAGGCATCGGTTTGCCTCTCCACGATCCGAGTTGCAAACCGATGGACTTGTACCGGTTCAGCTTCGCTCCTGTAAACCTTTCGTATTCCTTCAGTAAGGTGCCGACTTCCTCGATTTGAGAGGCGCTCGACACCATTACTGTCACGTCGATGCTTTCCGCAGTCCCGGTTCCAGAGGGATGCCCTGTAATAGCTTCAACTTCCGCAGTAGTGGCTCGAGAGTCAGTACGTACAGAATGAAGGAGAGAGGGCATCCCTGTCGAATGGATCGCGTGATATGGAAAGGCTCCGAGAGGTAACCGTTCACCTTAACCCTTGAGCAGATGTTGCTGTTGTGCATTGCAGCAATCCAGCCCCTGAACACGGGTCCAAAGCCTGCCGCCTCGAGCACAGCATCCAGGTAACAATGGTCAACCCTATCGAAAGCCTTAGACTTATCCAAGTTGATCAGGGCCCCACCGAAGACAGGTTTACACCCTACCCTCTCTATGATGTATCGCATGAGGTGGAGGTTGTCGTGTATGGACCTGGTCGGGATTGCGCATGTCTGCGCTTCTCCCACCAGGTTCTCGACGACAAGCGCCAGACTCTTTGCGAACACCTTGGCCAAAATCTGTAACTCTGTGTTTAGCAGAGTTATGGGCCTGAAGTTGGCTATGTCATCCCCCTTATTCTCGTCCTTCCTGACTAGTGTAACTACGCCCCCAGTCACAGAACTGGGAATTCTCCCGTTCTGTTGCCAGTTGCAGTAGACCGCTTCCAGGAGACCGCAGAATAAGTCCGGCATTGCTACGTAAAATTCGTAGGGTAGACCATCGAGACCTGGAGATTTGCGTTTGCCGCATTGGCTCAGCGCGTCCCCTATATCAGCGGCTGAAATTGGCTTTTCGCAGAACTTTGCCTCGCTGTCCGAGAGTCGCGGTAAGCCGTCGAGGTATGGACCGAAATCCATAGCCCCTCCCGGCGCGCCGCCCTGCCCGAACAGTTGAGCAAAGTGCCGCTGAAAGGCCGCACACATCTGCTTCGGCTCACGTATCACGCGTCTGTCTAGGTCCTTCAAAGACCGAATCGTGGACTTGTTGCCACTTTTTGCCTCCGTCACTCGGGCCCAGCTAACAGCTTTGGCTCCCTCGTTTCCCAGAGCACGTATTTTGCTTCTGACAACGCAGCCCTCATTCTTTGCGTCGAAGAACTGGTCCAAGGCCGTCCTCGTTGCTAGCACGCTAGCTACGTTGCCACTTCTAATTGCCTCTTCTACTTTATCTACCAGTTCTTTCTCGGTTCTATTTCTATCTAACGCTAATTCTTTACTAAAAACTAACGAGTGTAATCTAACTGCCTTCTTGAGAGGGTACCACCATCTGTTGTTGACAATGGCCCTGTCAAGTGCTGTTTAACTAAAGTGCTAATCCGTCTACTGTAGGCTTTGCATGTCGGTAACGACAAGTTCAGCTTCCAGTAGCCGGGTCCTTGTCTATGGGTTCTATCGAGGTGGACCATGCAGATCACTAGTTTGAGATCTGAATAGGCAACCATGAACATTTGCGGACAGCTTAACATGTCCCTATCCTTATATCTAACTAGAACCCTATCTAGGTACGATCTAGATGTTCCACCGCGATTAGTCCACGTCCACAGTGGCACAGTCGGAAAATCTAGTCGATATCTATCGGCCAGTTCAAATCGGCCGATTAACTGTTTGAAGCTTTAACCCTCCTTCATCGGGACATGCTCCCACATAGTCCCAACGTGCATCTAGGATTCCATTCCAGTCCCCCACTAAATGCAAGGAGCGGGACGTTCCCAAAAAAGTTTCTAGACGTTTGAAGAAGTCTGGCCGCGGTGTCCCGGATGGGGCATATGCGGCCACCAGCCTGAAGGCTCCACCTTCACTACCGTCAACGTCTAGGACCACCAGTCGACCCTCCGGGTCCAGATGTACCGTCTGTGTTACGAGGCCCAGGTGTTTCCGCAGCGAAACGGCAACCCCGCCCCCACCCCCGGTCTACAGAGAGATGCGTATATCTCAAAGTCATTGAAGATGGGGGCCAGCTGTCGCTCGCTGTGGATCCTGGACTCGCAAATGGCTACTACATCCATACTGTGCGACCTGAGGTCGTTTAAGAGTTTGCCCTGTTTGCAGGGCATCCCGGGGCCGCGTACATTCACACATCCAACTCTTATATTGGCCATGTTGGTTCTGAAAAGTTAAAAGAGAAGAAAACACTCACCTCTTCGTCTCCCGGGAATCAGGCCGCACGGTTTCCATG
>OZ024740.1:394962974-394967974 GCA_964016885.1 Eledone cirrhosa | reverse complement strand
ATATATATATACATATGTATTATATATATATATATATATATATATATATATATATATATATATATATATATATATATATATATATAGAGAGAGAGAGAGAGAGAGAGAGAGAGAGAGAGAGGGAGAGAGAGAGAGAAAATATAGAAAATACATGAATCAAAGTTCTGTTTAAATCATTTATTTGCTTACAATTGTTTCTTCCAAACCGAGATTTGGAGTCTTCGGAGCAATTTTTCAATGATTTTTACATCCTTGACCTCCTTTCCAACACAAGAGACATAGCGAAACATATGTATATATTGATGCACAGTGAGTTGATATCCAAAACAACCTGCTCTATAGAATTGATTTAGAGAACAACAAGCGGTAGTGTTATAACATGGTTCTTCAAGCATCCATTGTTGAATCATCGTGGATTGTGTAAGGACATATAATCTATAAATTGCGTTTCCTGGATTGTGAAAATGGTGGTGTATGCGAGGACCGTGGCGTTGTTTTGCTTCTCACTTTTAATACTTTTAATATTTTTGATATCTCTCTACACACAGGCTTCTATATCATACATATATATATATATATATTAAAAAAATACTTTACCAATACAACCCCCATAATACTCTTGATTGCCTGCTTAAACTGCTTGTATTACATGTAACACCCTGCGGCACTATAATCTTATATAAATAAGACACACGTGCATGCCACACGTGTAACTATTGTATACACTAACTACTTCAAACTATCCTCTTGCTTTATCTTCGTAAACTGCCAATGTTGTATTTTAACTTTAATTTTGTCCTTTAATATGTCTTTAATCTTTGTATATATATTGCCATGCTATTTTATTATAATGGATGTCAACCCACTGTGCATCAATATATACATATGTTTCTATATGTCTCTTGTGTTGGAAAGGAGGTCAAGGATGTAAAAAATCATTGAAAAATTGCTCCGAAAACTCCAGACCTCGGTTTGGAAGAAACAATTGTAAGCAAATAAATGATTTAAACACAACTTTGATTCATGTATTTTCTATATAACTGCTCTGTAGAACTACTGATGTTGTTACATTGAACTATTTATCTTACTGGTAATAAGGTAGTAATAAATTACTGTCTTTCACTATTTAGAGTTTAAAATATATATAACTATAAAAGGTTTTAGTATATACATAACCATAAATAGTATCCTTAATACTATATATATATATCATAAAACATGTCTATAGAATCACAAGATAAAATATATACTATTTCCTCTCCCAATTAGCATAATTAACCATATAAAAAATCGAATAGACCAGGCTATAAGAATGAGGCTTCTATGCAGAAATGTCCGACAAATAACCGAAACTAGCGCTTCGCGTCGGCCGTAGCGGAATATTTATCGAATATTTCGACAGCGTAAATCGTCCAGATATAGTTAACTAAACAGAATTAGGTGTAAAATAAACTAGGAGAAAATAGAATACATTTAAATACCTCATTCTTATAGCCTGGTCTATTTGATTTTTTATATGGTTAATTATGTTAATTGGGGGAGGAAATAGTATATATTTTATCTTGTGATTCTATAGACATGTTTTATGATATATACCTCTGATTGTTTAATTTATTAATTTTTCATTGAGCCACAAATTGACCAGTTGCAAAACATGTATATGTATATGTATGTATATATATTTATATGTAAACTTTTATATATATATATATATATATATTGTTATACTTGGGGAGGGTCATATTTGTGTAATATTGCCAGAATTAATAACAGAACACACTCACTGTTTGGTTGGTTTTCGCTTCTCGCTGTCTTTTATATCTGCGATCTAACTTAATCGGTCCTCAATGTTGCCATTGACTGACCGACGGTCAAAAATAATACGGATACAATATAGACACAAACACATATATATATAGTTTACATAATTTACATAAATCTTTCGTTGCACATCTGCAACATCGTCAGTGGTGTTATATTTTTTCCTCCTGTTGTGTTGTATGTCTACGCCATTTTTTATTCAGTCTGTCTATATATTTATTTATTTATTTGCTTGTTTGTTTATTTTATTTTGTCTTCTTTGCGCATGCGTTTGCGTGTGTGTATAGTGTCATGTTTGCCGTGTGACTAGTGTGTATAATGTTATGTCTGCTGGGTGACTAGTGTGTGTTTATGTGCTTGTTGTTATTGTGCTTGTGTATGTATTTATTTATCTTATTTTATTTTATTTACTTATTTATACTTCTCTTAGGTCAGTGTTGTTTGTTTGGGTGTTGTTGTTGTTCCACTCATTCTTTCTGTTTAGCTTTGGTCTTCTAATTTTTATTTCACTGGCCTCTCTGATTTGCCTATCTGCTGGGTCATTCCTATGTTTAGATATTATTCTAATTTCTATGTTGTCTATGTTACCGTCATGTTGTTGTCTAGCATGTTCGTATAGTACTGATCCGTTTTTTCGTCCTTTTAGTTCCCCCCAGTGTTGGTCTATCCTTTCACCTATGCTATGAGCTGTTTCGCCTATGTATGTTGTTGTCATGTTTCTGCAAGTACCCTCTGTACATCTTATGCTATAGACTACGTTTCTAGTTTTACAGTTTATCCGGGGGTTCACCTTGCATATGATACATTTCCTATTGGTACAGTGGGTTTTCTTAAAAGGGTAGGTTTTGCTGATCAGGGATTTTATGGTGGTTCCTGGCTTTTCTACCACCTTTATTTTTAAGTGGGTCTTTCTCAGGGCCTTTCTACACTGGTTAGCTAATTTCCCTCCAGGGGTGGCGTCCACAAACATGACACTCTGATATCTCTGGTTGTCGTACCATGATGTGGCCTTCCCTATATTATGTCTAGCCCTATTTAAGCTATTCCATGATTTGCTCCTGTATAATGGGCAAATTCCTTTCATGTCCAGTTCTATGAGGGTCTTATACTTTTCCATGGCTCCTTCGTATACTCTGACTCTGTCTCTTTGGTTGTAGCCAGAGAACTGCATGCGGTTGATGAAGTGTTGGATGTGTCTTTCCATTTCTATTGGGTCGCACATGCTGGACACATTCTTCATCACTCGTACCAAATCTGCGATCAGAATATTAAACTTAGCACTACTGGACATTGCTGAGTTTTTGAGTATCAGGTATTTGGAGGCCATGGGTTTAGCATAGTGTGAGTGGAGAATTTGGGCTCTCTCGTCTATAGTGTTAATCCAGAGTTCTGTGTCTAATACAGGTAGTCTATTGTTAGGGTGTTTGGAGGGGAAGTCGATAGTTACAGTTATACTCTGGTGTATGGAATTAGCCATCTGCTGGATGCTTTCCATCGTGCTACGTTCTAAATCAAACTTGTTAGTGCTCTCTAGTGGGGGTGTTCTTATAACTATATTGATATCGTCTACATAACGAGAGTACATGATGAGGTCTATGGAGCTTTCATTAAGGAGATCTTTAAGTCTCCTTTCCCACCATACCATGAAAAGGTTGGCAACATCACCAGCTATGCTGACGCCGATGGCTGCTCCCTCATTTTGGGTGTAGATTTTCTCATTGAACTTAAATATGTGGCCCTTTAGGGTAGTTTTGATACTAGCCCCTATTGCATGTGCGACCATTTTTCTTACCTGATCATTGTTTTGGGGGGTCCGTATAGCTTTGGTCCACCCAATCCACCTTCCCATGGGAGTCTTTTTTGCCATTGAGGTTATGGTGGGGGGTCTACCTCTTATAGGTCTACTAGGGCAGAAACATCTAAGGTCATGGCTGTCTAGGTAGTCAGTGTCGTAGGTAAGTCTAAGTAGGAGGCCCAGTTCGTCTGTGTCGACGTCGCAGAACTCCACCTCACTCTCAATGATCATCTCCACACATCTTTTCACAGCAAAATCAATGTTAATGGATGGGTACAGTGACACCACATCCATGCTGCCTATTATGCAGTTGGATAGGCTCCTGTTTTTGTTGCACTCACTGATTCTGCTGAGGAGGTCCTCTGTACTTTCACATACATCTGGGGACATCTTGATTATGGGGCGTATAACCATTGAGAGGAAGTAGGAGATCCTGTAGTTGCTAGCTATATTAGCTCCGCATACGGGTCTTGTTGGTGGTCCTGTTGTCGGGTCGTCGACTGTCTTGTGGTCTTTGCGGAGCCCATACAAGGGTGGTATGCCATTGTTAGACGCCTGGAAGTTGTTGGCAGTGCGTCTGCTTGGCCTTAGGATGTCAGTCCACATCATCATGTGAGCGTTGAGGATTTTTTCTCTCCCATCGTGTGTTTGTTGTGCAACTTCGCTCGTGTTGGTGATGTGGGTTGCATAGCCTCGATGTAGTTCGGCATGCTATCTATTGACATCCTACCAGACTTATCTGTGGGTAGACACACTACCTCACCATCCTTTGTGCGCTGCTTGAGGCTAACCAAGCCTTCTACAGGTTTCCTCCCAAGTTGTTGGGCCTCTGGTCTGCTCTGTCTCTTAGTATACCTGTCTACTACTTGTCTAATCTTATTTCTAGCTATGGTGAACTGTGCCTCTGTCTCGTCATCTATTTGCTGTGGTATGCAAACTCTTTTATTAAAGGGTAACCTCGTAGGATAGATATTACCCATCTTATATGTTTTGTCAGCTGGGTTGAAAAATAGTTTCTCTAAGGGGTTGTCATTATATCTATCGTCATAGTTGTGTGTGTTGCTATTGTTGTTATCAGGGTGGTTGTTGTTGTTTCTATCATTAGCATTATTATTATTGTTATGATTGCTAGATGTATTGTTGTTTACTTCACCGTTATTGTTGTTGTTGTTACTGTTATTTCTACTATTGTGGTTGTTACTATTATTATGTTTCTTGTTTTTGTTGATGTTGCTACATGTACTATTTCCATTATTACCACTGTGGTTGCTACATGTACTATTTCCATTATTACCACTGTGGTTATTGTTGTTGTTGTTCGTATTGTTACCGTTATTACTACTGTGGTCGCTGTTGCTGTGTCTGTGGTTAATGTTTCTATTAT
>OZ024740.1:394927974-394957974 GCA_964016885.1 Eledone cirrhosa | reverse complement strand
TGCACTATTTGTAACGAATATCAGCCAAACTGAAAAAACAATATGAACATTAGATAATGCTCTTCTAGATATACAAAAGATGGGATGGTCACGGCCGACACGTCTTTAATCCAATGTCTGCTCAATCGGGACTGACCTAAGGCTAAACAACAAGAACATATTACTTCCTCGCTATTTGTATATCATATGGCAAATATACAAATATATAATGGAACTGGCGCCTCTCGCACACATAAGAGTCAACCTTATAGGAGGTCAACTACGAAAGGTGTGAACTGTAAAAATGAAACAAATCAAACTTGGCAAATAACGCGTTAACCAATCAGAATCGGCTAACCTAGTGCATGCGGACATTGCCCCATTCGCCATATTGTTCGAAGGATTGCATGCTGACCTTGCGTGTGTGAAACTCTGAATATTGAGTTTCGGACAATAGAGTGATTCACCGAACGTTTCCTAATATATATAAACTCTACACCGTGTTGCGTGCTCTGATTTTGTTTCACTTGTAAATAAACAAATGTATGTACACACGCACAAATCTCTCTCTCCCTCCTCTCTCTCTCTCTTCTCCCCCTTCTCTCTCAATATATATATATATATATATATATATATATATATATATATATATATATATATATATATTTTTGCATGTGTGGTGTGTGCACGCATGTGTATGTATATATAGAGAAAGAAGACGAGGATAGAGAAAGTGGAAGAAATGGTGGTAGGGAAGATTTAGGAAAGTATGAGAGTGACCGGAGTATTTTAGGTGAGGACATTTCAACAGGAAATTGTATGCTAGTTGCAGCGGGTCTCTGTAATAAATAAAATAAAATAGAAATACAAATGAAAGGGTTTTCTCAATTAATATAATAAAATCGTCCATCGTTAGAGAAATTAAAGGTAGGTTGGGTAGATAGCTCTTTTGTTACTGCTTCTTAAAATGTTCAACAGAAGACGGCGAAGCTACGCCGCAGGGGGCTTTATATATTTAGTGGATATGTTTCTATAGATAACAACTGTACAAAATGTGTGTATAGACGTGGTCGGGAAATAAACACCAGAGCAAATATATTTCCTTCTCCAATTATTCTAGCAATTTCCCCAGCCGACTAAGAAGTTGACATATCGATTTCCCTTTTGTTAAATTTAATTAGTTTGTGTCGAATAGGTTCATTCTGTTTCTCTAGACAATATTGCCAACTCAATAGGTAATAATACCTAAGCACTAAATCTAAACTTTTCTGTAATTCTAAAGATTAACCAATGCCGCTATTTAACTGGCGTCTCAAAGATCATATAGTGTAAAATCGATTTCTTACATAAGCACACACCCTTCCACACTAGATTTAAAGGCGGTGGTGATGGTGGAGGTGTGTGACTGTGGGATAAATCAGGTAATATTTAGGTAACCGTTCACAATAATATTGATTTCTAGAGCTAAATGAGGGGACTTTACACGGTTATTCAAACCTAATAAAACAGCAGACATTTTCCTCAGATCACATCCTATCATCATAAAAGAAGACATTTTAGACAATGTAGTCTTCGATATACATCTAAAGGATGGTCATCATTGGAACACAATTCACCACAGGTCTAATTGGAGCTAAACAATAATATATTAGTATATAACATTAGAACAAAACAACCAATAATTATGGTAGGAAGGCCTATAGTCAACTGGATCGATACCTTACACTTCTGCTACCTATTTTATCCATCTTTGTTGGGTGAAAGGTAAAGTAGGCCCCAACGAAATGAAATCTCAAGGACGAAGCCAAACAGAAGATGGAGAGCTATTGGTTTCGATGAGAAATTTTTCGGTTGTTGCATCAGGGAAAATACCTACTCATTGTATTTTATATCGTTAGATATTCAGTCCATTCCACGTATAATTTAGCGCATTGAGTGTCAGTTCCCCTCTTGAGTTGCGTGTTCTGTGTTTCCCAGTGTTTTGTGATAGATTTCTTGAATAGTCAACGTGGACTCTGACCTTCTCCACATCCCCCTTCTCTCTGATGGTGTTCTTAATTTGTCGTTTTTGTTGGTCTCGGATTTAAAGAAAAATAATATGTATTCTACAGTGTTCCAGTGTCTCATATGTTTTTTTTTAAGACAATTCTAATATGCTTTTGTAAAGGTATGTATTATGAGCCGTTTTGACTGCATATTTAACTATCTGTCGATATTCGTACAACATTCTCCAAATCTCACACGCACATACATGATGGCCACAACTCGATTTCGAGCAATGTCATCGCTTGACACTCTTCTTAAGCATGAACAGTATAGCCGTGGCTTTTAAGTCTCGCTAGAGAGCCGAACACTTTTGCACAGACGAGGCAACGATGGTGGCCTCTCGCCGCAGTAGGCGTTACAGTGCTACTTTGGTACACTTTCATAGGAAGTTTCAGTCCACTAACTTAGGTGCATTCTTTTACACATTCCTTACAAACAGAAATGCCGTACAATGCATAGTTTACAGGGTCCTTGTGCATGTGACTTTTTTTGCTAACTTCTAAAGCCTGCCTTACTTAGACATAACCATGCCTGTCTCCAGGAAAGGTGATCTAGAGCGAGGCTCTCCCACCCATTCTCCAATATGTTCATCTTCCCCATTGTGCCTTAAATGTAATCCTTGTACTTCAATTTTGGTTTGTTCGCTGGTCATTTACCTTCTACTAACTGACTGTACAGAAACTACTTAGGGATGCAATCATCTTCCATTCTCACCACATGACTACACCAACGTAATCGATGCTGAAATAAGAGATTATACTGGTAGACTGACTGTTCGAGGGGTTCAGTATCACTCTCGTACATGATCCAGTAGCTGCCCTGTATATTCCGAAGACTCTATTGTTGAAAGTGATCCAATCTTTTGAGATATCTCCGGTAAGTGACCCAGGTCTCACATGCATACAGCAAATAAGACATTATACACTTTCAACTTTATCTTAATGGAAATACGTCAATAAAGACGTCCTTCCAGTTTTCCAAATACATCACTTGCTTTCTTCATTCGAAGGGAGATTTCATCATCCAGAGCATTGGTCATATTTACACTACTACCTAGATACACAAACGTATCCACGACTTTGAATTTCTAGCCATACAAATATATGCTTGGCGCAGGGTGAGCTTTGTCTGGTACATCTCCACGGTTTTTTTCAGGCGGATTGCGAGGCCTAATGCGCTGCATGCTTTCAATAGCGACCGTCACCAATCGATGTGGTTTGATTCCTACACGCACAAGTATATATATATATATATAAATTTTGAGTATATGTTGCTTGTTTACCGACACCTCAGTATGCAGATTGGAGCACTCGACGAAGTACGCAGGTTGGTTTGTACGCAGGTTGGTTTGTACGCAGGTTGGTTTGTTTACATATTTGACCTAATTATTTTATATATATATATATATATATATATATATATATATTGGCCTAATTATTAATATATATATATTGACCTAATTATTTTTTATATATATATATAACACCACCACCATCCCCACTATCACAACAATCACCACCACCACCACAACCACCACCACCATATGCCCCTAGGCTCTGATACCATCAACACCATAAACACAGAGCTGGCATATCTAAGAACTGACTAACAATGGCTGTCATTGAAATATATATAGCAGTAAATAAAGGATTATGAGTTCATGCAATTGACTTATGTTTCGTCACTATATATATATATATATATATATATAAGTAAAAGGTAAACAGAAATAGCAACACAATCGGTACAGTATATGGAAGGGATATATTAGGTTAACGCTTGATATAGCTGGAAGAGGGTCTTACCATTTCGGACGCTAGTCTTTCATCAGAAGAAAGAATGAGAAATAAGATAGATTGAGGGGACGGGCGGGAGTCCATTCATGTTGACATCTCTTGCAAAACTGTTGGCGTTTTGTGTATGATTTATTTTTTAGAAAAGTGGATGATGGAGCACGTCTACCTGAAATGGAAAAAATATAGTTACACTGTAAATATTTATTATTATAAATATGTAAATATGTCGTATCTCCAAAGAAATACGGTTTTAGGAAGCCATAGCTATGCAAACACCGGGGTGCTAAGGCCCTCTGGTGATGTCCAGCAGAAACAAGGGGGACAACCGTCTATGCATTTCAGGCTTAACTGGCCTTCGTCAGGACGGTCCCTCCCGCCGCTTGCGACTGCTGGGCTAGAAGACAGCGAGAATATATACTTTTCTCGTCTGTGTAAATGAGGTGATTAATCTCATTTGCATATGAAGCTGCATAAGTTGGCTCAACGTAATATAAAAAAGAAATAGCATTTCGCTTCAAGCATAGCTTTATACAATATGTAGATACGAAATATTTATACATATTGTATAAAGCTATGCTTGAAGCGAAGTCCTATTTCTTTACTATATATATGTTTTAGACTGCACATGTGCTGCATATCCGTGTGTCTGTATGGGTTTTACACGCACACTTTCATACTTACACACAATGTTGCACCTTGTGAACTTGAGTAGATTCCAAGCTGGGATTGAACTTAAGTTTCCGACAACTTACCATGAAGTGCCTGTCCAGGATGAAATAGAACATTTGTGAAAACCTTATCTGAAAAGACGAATGAAAAGAAAATCAAGCAAGGAACCCCGCCACCAACACCAACACCACCATCACCAACACCTCCACCACCATCTACACCACGACGATGACGACGACGGCGACCACCACCACCACCACCACCACTACCATTAAAAAAGAAACATAATTGAATAATTTACATTAAGTAATAAAAAAAGAAATGTTAGGAGTAAGACAGAATTAGAAATAATGTGTGTAACTCGGGGTAAAAACACGGATTACTATTTAGAAGTAGCCTTAAAATTGAAATAAATTGAATGTATAGAGGGATGTATAAAATCTAGCAATTTCTACTACAACTATATATATTTAGATGTAAAATCAATAACACACTCCCATGTATACCTAAATAAACACAGATTTACGTGTACATACACATGTTCACACACACACATGTGCACACACACACATGTGCACACACACACATACACACACACACATACACACTTCAACAACAATCTAATAAAAGTGTGTATACATTTTTTAGGACACCATGTATGTATATATATATATATATATATATATATATATATATATATATATATATATATATATATATATACAAGAAGGTAGCACAGCATAATCGAAGCTCTGGTTGCGGGCAAGCTAACGAATGCTGAGATAGATAGATATTCACACAAACATATATATAGCTGTGTACAGTGCAGTTACAAATAAAAAAGCATATAGATATATAATACTTTTATATGTGTATTTTCACAGTGTGTTTGTTTATATTTGTATATACCATTTATATAAGAACACCGTGAGATAGAGTTGGAGATAGATAAAATAATGCATGTATAGCCGAATACGGAAAGATAGAGGAGGGTGGGAGTCAAAGTGAGCGAGAGAACTTTATGTGTATTTAAGAGTGTAATGTAGATTGATGTGTGTAGGTGAATTCTCAATCCCTAACCTCATCTAAAAAAAATAATTGAATAACATAAATAATAATAAGAGAAAATGTAGGAAAGATGTATGTACGCATTGCGTAAAACCCATATATAACTCCATGTGCCTATACAATCTCATAGTCAGACAAACATACAGATCCACTTAGAGATATATACACTCAAGTTACTGGAGGATTGATGGAATAAATCTTTTTTATTTGGTAAATAGGTAATAGATTGAAATTATCAAGCACCAAAAACAGCAACTATGATAAAAACAAAAAAAGCACCACCTTCACCACAACAACAAAAAACAACAGCAATAAAAACAGATAAATAGAGAAGATTGGTTTAATACAAAGATCGTGTCTGAGAAAAGAACAATAAGTGCCAGTGAAGACCAAGCATAGACAAATAGTTCAGGTACCGCAGATAAATTTTATTCACAATTGGTTTACTCAAGCTGTGATTATTTTCCCAAACCAAGCAGGAATAGGATTTATTTACATGGGTCTACAACGTTAATTTTGACGTAGCAGAAAACACACAAAAAAGAGCAAGAAACAATTTAATAATTGCCCTCATCCAGCATATTATGTTAGAAAAGGCAGCATTTGCAATTTGTGTGTAATAAAATATAAGTATTTGACAGTATTTTTGTTGAATATTTAATAGTATTTATAGGATGGAAATAAATATTTAAAAATTAATTTAATGAAATCATTTGGTATTGGAGATTTGAGGGCGATATTATACGTGAGCTGTACCAAATCGTGTTCCGTTTTCTTATATTTTTAAATGAGGGCTAAAGATTTCTTTGATATAATATTATGTTTTTCTTTAACCCAATTTTCATCAGAGCATCATTATAACGAATAATACTTATGTAAAGATATGATGAGTGGAAAAACATCAATCAACTGAGATTAGCCTCGCAATCTCAAGACAAGAACTCTATAAACATCGTATAATACTTACATATAATAAGATAGAAATCAGACTTTCTACAACACCTTATTACATAAGGTTAACATCTTTATGTTAAACTACCTAAACCCATGAAAATTGCATGGTTGTTGAAATCTTAGACAAAATAATTAATCTAATATATACGTGTTATTTCATTATTGTATAATTTAAATCATCATACCATTAATTATCATTATCATACTTTATACCATTAGTTTAATAATTCCTTATTTACAATGGTTTTAGAGATATTTTTCTTGGTATTATCTACCCTGACGAAAACATCAGTTAATTTCCTTATTCTTGAGAAGTTAACATAACTGTCTACGACTAAATACTGCTTTTAGCAAATAAATCCCTTTCTTATTAAATATTTCACCTTGTGCTTTATTAATTGTCATTGAATAAGCTAGTCTAAGTAGCAACTGCGTTCTTTGATAAAGGTTCAGTCGAGCAGACGATATAATTTAACTAAAGCGCATAAGGTAAATAACATACAAACATATATTAATAATAAGAAAAATCTGATGTCCTTGTGCCCCCCCCCCCCCTCGCCTCCTGCCCTAGCTTTAAATAATGTCCCTTACCAATAAGGTCATTAGCTGCAGTTCACGGTATAGTACATATGTGTGTGATTGCGTTTGTCTATAAGTAGCATTCCCTCTCACTGTCA
The DNA here is from genome assembly GCA_964016885.1 of Eledone cirrhosa. Classification (NCBI taxonomy): domain Eukaryota; kingdom Metazoa; phylum Mollusca; class Cephalopoda; order Octopoda; family Eledonidae; genus Eledone; species Eledone cirrhosa. Next base: position 394,950,785 of record OZ024740.1, on the reverse strand, counting down.
CTCAGTCTTTTTACCTCTTCCTCCAAATTCTTTCTATCGCCCACCGTTACTACCTTCTCTTCCCATCGACTCTTTTCCCTCTCTCCCTTCCCCTCCCATCAACACTATTATCTCACACGCCCCCCCCCGCCCCACATTAAAACTCATCATTCTATTTCTTCTCTTCCCATTAAAACTCTTCTCTTTCCATAAAAAAAATGTCCTCTCTCTTTTATCCTTTCATCCATTCCCATCACATACGTACAAGCATAATAATTTTATCAATTATAGCATCCATCAAATCATAGGCAGGGAGCTGGCAAAGTCGGATAGAACACCTTGCGCTATTCACTCCGACTATTCGTGCTGAGTTCAAATACCGACGAGGTCATCTTTGCCTTTCATCCTTTCGAGGTCGATAAATAAAATACCAGTCCAATACTGAGTTCTATTCTTCCTGTATATATTTTTCTTACTTTTTGTCTATGTCTCGACTATGTTCTGGTCTGGAGAAGAATGGACTGGCCAAGTTTAAATGTCCAAGATGATGATGCCCCAACAGCTCTATCGAGAGAAAGGCTTGTAAATGGATTGATGGATCCTTAAAACCAACATTAATGAAAATATATTTTGCAAAAACAATGAAAATAATGATAATGAATTTTCAACCTAAAAGAATTAATTTCCCATTAGAATCCACAATTTCCCTCCGAGAATTAGATTAAAAACTGCCGTATTAGACAATATGTAAATCCAAATATTGATAGTTCTATAACTACAGTCATAAAGACAAAGAGTCTATTAGAAATTTGCTTACAACTGCTTAGCTCCAAAATAGTTAAAGATAACTTGACCTGCTAGAAATAGCAGTCAAATTACATATCTCATCCTACCACTTTAAAGAAGAAATGGTACATTGCATAATAATTGTTTCTACTTTTGGCACCAGGCCAGAAATTATCCCAGTGTATTACTGGTACTTTATTTCATCGACACCGTAAGGATGAAAGGCAAACTTCACCTCGGCTGGATTTGAACTCAGAATGACAAGGGCCGTAACTCTATGCGTCAAAGCATGGCGTCCGACCCTCTACCGATACTGCCAATCCAATAATGTAGTTTTAAATATGCTAGCCTAGAAAATGATGAGATTGTCATGGTTAGAATGCCTTTGATAGTAAGTCTACTCATTTAGGACTGACTGTGTGTTATAGAGAAGAAAAAGAACAACTCATTATTAGGATTTCATAAAAATATTCATTTTCTCCATGAAAATATAACTACAAATTTGATTATGGGAAGGGATAGAAGAGTCGATTAAATCGATCTCCAGTGCTTGACTGATACTTATTTTATATTTCATCGAACTCGGAAGGAAAAAAGGCCAAAGGAAAAGTTGACATCAGCTGGATTTGAAGATAAAACGAGGATCATTCTGTTATAGGCCTAATGAAGTCTCCCGACCATGCAGTTAGTTAGCAGAAATATCAGTGCCCCCAAATATTCCATCCTGTTTGTTTTTCTTATTCATCTCCCCCTCTCTCTCTCTCTCTCTCTCTCTCTCTCTCTCTCTCTCTCTCTCTCTCTCTCTCTCTCTCTCTCATTCACTTACACTTTCTCTCTCTTTCTCTCCGACTGTTATTGCTTCTGAAGGTATTTCTGCGGGTTATAACCGTCATTACCCTTTCCCTATAAAGAGCACTCAGTTGTGCGCTGACCTTTGTGTTTCATCATTTTAGACGGAGTTGGGAGAGAAATACAGAACTTACAGAAAAGTTGTGGACTAGGTTGAAGAAAGAAACTTTTTTTATTTATCGAAAAGAAAATATAGGTAGATAGAGTGTACATGCATGTATGTGTGGGTCTGTGTGCGTATGTCAATATGTGTGGGTAGGTGTGCTGATGTATGTGTGTAAGTGTGTACGTTACAAAGAGAGGGGATAATATAATGAGAAAACGAAAAAAAGATATAAAGGACAGAAAAAAGTGTAAAACAATGAAAGGGAAAAACAAGAAAGACAGCGGAGGAAGGAAGGAAGGGTAAAAAAAAAATGGAAGAAAACATGTTGCTCCGGAAGTGATCTAAATGTGTCACTTTCGTTTACTTTTGTTTCTAGTAAATGCTTGTCCAGTATCCTCCCGTCGCACAAACCTGCCAACTGAACAGTTAAAACATGAAAACAGGCACCGTGTTGAATTTCCTCCCAACTGTGGAAGATATCCACCTGGAGATGGACGCCTGTATGTGCTGAATTTAAATATGAATGGGCTTTTATATTGGTTTCTTATATAGGCACAAGGCCAGCAATTTTGGGAGAGGGGAAAGTGGATTAAATCGACCCCAGTGAGTGACTGGTACTTTATTTTATTGACCACGTAAGGATGGAAGGCAAAGTTAACTTCGGCGGGATTTGAAATCAGATCATAAAGGGACGTAACTCTATGCTAGGCTTTTATATTGAACAGTCATCACATGCGGCTTGTCACAACAACCAGGATACATATTTAATGTCAAGGCTCATCCAAACAATTGGAGGACTTCTTCGACAGAGGGTATATAAGTGATTGTCAATTGCTAGGTGAACTGAGGCAACGTAAGCTTTTGTAACCAGCAATATAAAAAAAAAAGTTATCTATAGATTTGAACTTCTGACCTGACCTGTTCAATATTATATACACTTGTCGGTGTCATACGATAAAAGTGACCTGATTAATTTAATATAGTTTGGAGAGTATATAGTACTAAGTCGAGATTGAAATCTCTCATTTAGTTTCTTTCGGGCAGCTATATATACACACAAACGCACACATACACACACGCGCGCACACACAAATACACGCACACACACACACACACGCGCGCACACGCACACACACACGCACACACACACACACACACACACACACACACACACACACACACACACACACACACTTGATTCATTATACAATCCCGGTCACGTCTCCATCACGCTACATTAGAACATCACTACCGCTTATTAATTCGAGCCCGTCAGCTTTTTCTCTGTGTGCAAATGAGCTTCATCAGCCGATGTTCATAAGCTTAAATAAAAACTATAAGCTTTTAGCTTATGGTTTTCTCCCTTTATTGTTAAGAATAGCAGTGACATGATCACGCTATTTTAAAATAATAATGAGGCTACAATGATGTTTATTTACATTGAAAGCTTAAACCATAGCTGCTACTACTGTTACACCTTTTTCAGTTGAGGAGGACTGGAATAACATGAAATGAAGCGCTTTTGTCAAGGAGACAAAGCATCACCCACTACGGGGATCGAACCCACGATCTTACGATCGGGAGCTAAACATCGGAACAACCAGGTCACGCTACATATTTTAACCAAGGATTCATTATTACGTGACGTGCATTCAAGGATTGTTTTTAAAGTGGAGAGGAATGCGTGACCAAATCGACCTCCGTATATTACTGATGCCGTGGAAACTGCTTATAATCATGGATAATCTTAAATGTAGCAAATCTTAAAATGTAGCAAATCCCGGAAGGATGACGACGAAGTTGACTTCAGAGTTTTTTTTAACTCAAAACAAAAAAGATCGTATTTGAATACCACAATGTCCAAAACCTGTATAATGATTTCTAACTGGTTATTTTAAGCCGATCTTCGTCAACAATAATATAGTTTAGCGGTTTATTATAATCGCTTTGGGAGGGAACATTTTAGATAACAATAGCCGATTGATAAAATATATAACAATATCACGAGCGTGTTCGGGCTTCCACTAATGTTTAAAACAATAAGCATTTTATGAAATTATCCGTGGTCATAAAGCAGCTACCAATGTTTATAGATTCCTTACATTTACACACAGTATTAAATCTGTAGATGTGTTGATGTATATTTTCAATTGAATCAACTCAGCTTAAAGTCTAGTATCAAAACTATCTCACTATAAATGATAAAGCTGACTCTAGTAAGATTTGAACATATGAGTAACAAGAACGACATAAGTGGACTAAGTACCGTATTTCGCGGCGCCGAAGACGCTTCATCCTCGAGGACGCACCCTAATTTTGACGACCAAAATCTGAAAAAAATAATAAACAACCTTCTGCCTCCAGGACGCATGGTAGATTTTTGAGACTTATTTTAGGAAATACGGTAAATTTCACTTTTAGTTCAACTACCTATATTCCTCGTAGTTCGTTGTTTTCATTGTTATATAGCCCTATGGCTTTATGGTTAGGATATTCGGCTTACAATCGTAAGGTTGTGAGTTCGATTCCCGGCAGTGCGTTGTGTCCTTGAGCAAGACATTTTATTGTTGCTCCAGTCCACTCAGCTGGCGAAATGAGTTGTGCCTGTTGTTCGAATGGCCAGCCTTGTCACAGTCTGTGTTACGCTGAATCTCCCTAAAAATTATGTTATGGGTACGCGTGTTTGTGGAATGCTCAGCCACTTGCACGTTAATTTCATGAGCAGGCTGTTCTGTTGATCGGATCAACAGGAACACTCATCGTCGTAACCGACGGAGTGCCTCAGTATATATCCCTAAATTGCTATTGTTCGAGCACATATATTTTTGTTTATTCTTTGTGGGGAATTATTCTACGTGTCTTACTCTAGACGGTAAGGAGTGATTTGAGGAGATCTGAATACTATTTCAACTAGATCAGTCGACCACATAGGGGCTCCGTCGTTGACCTGGTGAATGTCGTTGTTGCCGTCATCATCATCGCTGGTACTAGTACCACTCTTATTGTCATTACGGCCCTTGCCATTCTGAGTTCAAATCCCACCGAGGTTAACTTTGCCTTTCATCCTTACGGGGTCGATAAAATAAAGTACCAGTAATCTACTGGGTATTTGCTTGCCTTGTGCCAAAAGTAGAAACAATTATTAGGACGGATTGGATTGGCAGTATTGGTAGAGGGTCGGACCCCATGCTTTGGCGCATAGAGTTATGGCCCTTGCCATTCTGAGTTCAAATCCCGCCGCGGTTAACTTTGCCTTTCATCCTTACGGGGTCGATAAAATAAAGTACCAGTAATACACTGGATAATTGCTGGCTTTGTACCAAAAGTAGAAACAATTATTAGGGCGGTGAATTGGCAGTATCGGTAGAGCGTCAGACAACATGCTTTGCAGCATAGAGTTGTGGCCCTCTACTTTCTGAGTTCAAATCCCGCCGAGGTTAACTTTGCCTTTCATCCTTACGGGGTCGATAAAATAAAGTACCAGTCACCTACTGGATCGATTTAATCGACTTCCCCACCCCAAATTGCTGGCCTTGTGCCTATATAAGAAACCATTATTTCTGCAACTGCTGCTGATGCTACTGTTGTCGACAGCAGCGAAAGGTAGAATCGGTTGAAGATCGCACAAAAACATATTGCGGCTGTTGGTTGCATCATTTATATTTTCAGTTCAAATTCCACCAGGATCGAATTTACTTTGTATGTTTATTGAGTCGATACATCAAGTACTAGTTAACTACTGGAGTCAGTGTAATATACTGTATCCACATTTTGCTGTAATTTCTTAGCATCTTCATATTTGAAATAATTGAGTCAAATGGATTTTCAGCATATAATCATTATTTTTTTCGTTAGATTTATTGAGGTAAGAAAAAGAAAACAAAAATCTAACTACTTTTATGATTCTTGGAGGTGGTATAAGGCTTACTTACTCATGAATAAGAGTTCTACTTATGTATTTTCAAATGAGAGAAGAGGGATTTTGTTTCGCTCTTGATGATGTTTTACATATATATTAAGGTTTGAATTTTATAAGTGTTTGCAATGTTGCTTGACAGGAATTTGGAGTGTGTTTTACTATCAAATTCACAGTTTTTATGTTTAACTTTATCAGCAAAAATGTAAATACGGCGAGAATCTTTTAATGGATTTTATGTCGTCATTTTGAAAGTTTGGGAATACATACATACACACACATACATACACATACATACATATATAGATACATACACACATACACACATACATACATACACACACACATACATACATACATGGTGGCTGCCAACTCGTTTTCGAGTACGGCCACTACTTTATATCCATGTAGGAGAACCCCTACCGATGCGCTGAACGAGTGTGACTTTTTAGTCCAGCCAGCGACTTGAAAACTCTGGTACAAACACTACACTTGTGACAATTATTGACACATAGTGCTGGGCCCATGGTACCATGTGACGACAAGTGCAGAGAGATCTCCAGATATAAAGCAATGCCTGTGCCGTGAAGCTTTTATAGTGAGCAAAGGCACTGCACAAAGCCAGTCCCACTCTCTTAACCAAGATGATATTTACCAAAAAGAAGAACAAGTCAACATCATTGGATACCATCAGGGTTGCAGGTGTTATATCAAAGTTTTCCTTCTCCTAGAATTCTGCCTTGACAAAGGCTAAGGGGTCATCTCTCCCGGTGATTTTGGATGGCCATTGACTCTTAAGAGCTCCTTACATACATACATACATACATACATACATACATACATACATACATACATACATACATACATACATGATTAGAATACGGAACAATTTTGAAATTTGGAAATGAAGTCAACACAATACAGATAATTATAATTGTTTCTACTTTTGGCACAAGGCCAGCAATTATCTCAGTGTATTACCGGTACTTTATTTTATCGACCCCGTAAGGATGGAAGACAAAGTTAACCTCGGCAGGATTTGAACTCAGACCATAAAGGGCTGTAACTCTTTGCTGCAATTATAATAGTAGTTGATAACTATAAATAATAGTTCAACAAATCAGGTACATTAACCCTGGAGATGGGAAAAAGTGAACAGAAAGGCCTGTGGTCAAATGAAGCACGCATCTCTCGTGTACAGGGCGAACACATTTAACCATTGCGTAGGCGTCATTGTCCATTCTTTTCCATCTACAACGGATATATTCAACAATTATTTATACTTATCTACTATTGTTATAGTTATCTCTGACCACGTAGTATTAGTAGTATTAGTAGTAGTAGTAGCAGCAGCAGCAGCAGGAGTAGCAATAGTAGTAGTAGTAGTAGTAGTAGCAGCAGCAATAGTATTATTATTGGCAGTATCGGTAGAGCGTCGGACAATATGCTTTGCAGCCTAGAGTTACAACCCTTTACGTTCTGAGTTCAAATCCCGCAGAGGTTAGCTTTACCTTTCATCCTTACGGGGTTGATAAATTAAAGCACCAGTAATACACTGGGGTCGATTTAATCAACTTTCCCCTCCCCCAAAATTGCTGGCTTTGTGCCTATAATAGTAGAAATCATTATTATTAGTATTAGTAGCCATTGTTATATCATCATTGCTCCCCCCCCCCCCCTCCCGTCATCATCAGTATCAGCAACAATGGCTAAAACAACAGCAGCAGCAGAGTAGTATTTATTATTGATGGTGTTGTTTAGTTCGAGCTCAACCATTATCAAGCTGACCCATGATCAAATGTGTTTCAAGCATGTTCACCCTGCCTTTTTGTGTTATTTCGAGGAGATTTGGCTGCTATTTTTAGCAGGTCAAATATCACATTGAAGGCATGTGGCTGAGTGGTTAGAGAATTGGATTCGCAATCGCTAGGTTGTGAGTTCGATTCCCAGACCGGGCGATGCGTTATATTCTTGAACAAGACACTTTATTTCACGTTGCTCCTTCTAGCTGGAGTTGCGACCGATAGATAGTATAAGCAATTGGAAAGACCAACGGGAACATTGTTTTCTCGGTCCGATTGGAAGAAAGTCGATCGTTCCCCCCAAAAATAGTTTTATATATATATCACATACTACCTACTCATTGCAGTCGTAGTTACTGATGTTGTGGCAGCAGCAGCAGCAGCAGCAGCAGCAGCAGCAGCACTACTAGTAGTAGTAGTAGTAGTAGCAGCAGCAGCAGCAGCAGCAGCAGCAGTAGTAGTAGTAGTAGTAGTAGCAGCAGTAGTAGTAGTAGCAGGAGCAGCAGTAGTAGTAGCAGTAGCAGTAGTAGTAGTAGTAGTAGTAGTAGCTGTAGTAGTAGTAGCTGTAGTAGTAGTAGTAGTAGTGGTAGTAGTAGTAGTAGTAGTAGTAGTAGTAGTAGTAGTAGTAGTAGTAGCTGCAGCAGCAGTGGCAGTAATAGTAGTAGTAGCAGTAGCAGCAGCAGCAGCAGCAGCAGTAGTAGTAGTAGTAGTAGTAGTAGGTGGTGGTGGTGTTTATTTTAATTCCCAATTTTCTCCGTTCTCGTCTCTTTGGAATCAGTGGAGTTAGGAGGGTGGAAGTTGGGTGGGAGGATGGGTAGGTGTTAACTTACTACGACCTATCAGCCCCCATTCCCCCACCACAACATTACCACCCATACTCATACCACCATCACCACCACCTTGGCCTTCTCCTTACTTTTCACCGCCAAATTTATTTTGGTCCTTTTTACATGCTCTCTTCGCACTTTCCTCCACCTCCTCCACCGTCTTTCTCTCCTTCTGCCACAACTACTTCCACCCCCAACTCACTCTAACATCACCACTAACACCACTGTTACCTCTCCAACACCGCCACCACCATCATCATCCCACCATCACTACCACCCATCACCCATTGCTCGCGACCATCACCACCACCCATCACCCATCACTCACCACCACCACCACCACCCATTGCTCACCACCAACATCACCACCAGCCATCGCTCACCACCACCGCCACCACCCATCACCCATCGCTCACCACCACCTCCATCACCACCACCCATTGCTCACCACCACCATCACCACCAGCCATTCCTCACCACCACCACCACCATCACCCATCACTCACTACCACCACCACCACCCATCACCCATTGCTCACCCCCACCATCACCACCAGCCATCGGTCAACACCAGCACCTCCACCCATCACCCATTGCTCACCACCACCATCACCACCAGTCATTCCTCACCACCACCACCACCACACATCACCCATCGCTCACCACCACCACCACCCATCAACACCACCCACCACCCACCACCCATCGCTCAACACAACCACCACCACCATCACCGCCACCGCCACTATCACCACCCATTGCCCACCACCATCATCACCCATCACTTGTCACCCCATACAACAACAACAATACTGCCACTACCGCCGCCATCACCATCACTCCCCCACTACAACAACAACAACAACACTGCCACTATCACCATCACCCCATCACTCGTCACCCCCTCCCCTACAACAACAATAACACTGCCACCACCGCCATCACCAACGAATCTATTCAGTGTTCTGTCAGCACGGTTATGTGTCAGTTCAACTGGATGTACGATCGAGTTACAGTGAAGGAATCCCAGCTATGTAAGTGTGTTGTTGATAAGGCAACAACAACTACCACAATAAAAGCCAGAAACAAAAACGAAAGGCAATAAACACAAAAATAATAATACAAATAAACAAAAACAAACGAAAACTACAGCTTGATGGCCGAGCAGACTTCAAGTGGGCTTGTAATAGGCAGTAACGGTGTAAGAAGGAGAGGGGGGGGGGATAAGGTAGTGGGAGAGAGGAGTGGAAGGTAAGGATAAGATTAGAGAAAGAGAACAGTAGCGTAAGAGAAGACAGCAAGAGTGAGCCAGCAAAGGAATCTTTAAAAATGGCTGCCAAGTCTTCCTCACGTCATATTCACACACTCCATCATCTTAGAAAGAAAAGAAAATAGATGGGACAATACATATTATATGTATTGACTCCTGATGGAGTCATACAGGCACCGTCGTGACAGACGGCGTGTCTTAAGCACTTTAAACCCGGTAGAGCCCATCCCCTCTTCAGGTTTGAACACATCCGATTTTTTCTACAGAAGGTGAGATAAAGAGATGAATAAGAAGGAGAGAAAGCGAGAAAGAGATATAATGGACCCAAGTACTGGATTAGTACTTTTTCATTGACCTCGAAAGGATGAAAGACAAAGTTCACTTTGGAGAGATTTAAACTCAGAGCGCAGAGAGCCGGAACGGATTCCGTAAAGCGTTCTATTCGACGTTTTAACAACTCTGCTAAATCTCCGCTGGAATGATACGTTTGAATAAAAACTGGAATGCTTACAGACGAAACCATGGGTCGGGGCTAACCTGGGTCTAAACAACAATACCAGAAACCAGCGAAAACGAAAATACAAGCCAACGGAGACATTGCATAGTCACCCAAACCATATCTTACCGCCTTAAAAAGGAACAATGTGATACGGCGTATCTTGCACATAGGTAAAGGACGAGCTGGTCACCGAGGGAAATTACGTTGAAAACTGTCGGATGGACTGTACTTGTAATACACAAGAGTAGCTTTGTTGTTTTGTTGTTTTAACTCAAAAGCATACTTGAGCAGACATAAGCTCAACTGTATCCTAGCTGCAATCCACTCGTCTTTATAAGTGCATCTAGGTCCACATATTTTAGGTATCTTTTTTTATTTTTCAAGAAAGTAAAGTATGATCTGAAGGAGGAGACTTGGCTGCTGTTTCTACGAGATCGAATGACCACTTTGCGGTTCCCTCATTGGGTGAGGACCAGCCTTATCTCACGTTGCATTAAGCTTATCTTGCTTGAAGATTATGTTAAGGGTACACTTATCTGTGGAATACTCAGAGACTTAAAATATGTGAGACATAAAGTGCGTGTGTCTCCATCAGATATATTGTACTTGTTAATCAAAGGAGCAGTTTCATCGCACACAACATCATATTGAATTTGCTGACGGATTAATTTAAGAATACAAATGTTTGTTGAATATCCAGACACTTAGATTACCACACGATCAAATGGCGAGATCTATTTATTTTATGTATAAATAAATGACAGGGCGGTGCTAGGATATCTTTGATTGAAGGTATACTCTCACAGGTTTGGATTGAAACTATACAGCAAAACAACTACAACAACAGATGACGCAATGGAACAAATTTTACATAGTCGGTCGGCATACTTGAAATAGCAGCCAAATACCCTCAAATCACACAAACCCATCATTAAAAGATTACCATTTGGATAATGTACCCCTAATTATATAAAATTGCGGGATGACCCTAACTAGAACACCTTTGAGTCATATATCTGATCAATTAGAGCTGACATGGAACTAAACAACAACAACAATGAACTAACGTGGGAGCCTCTAAGGGGTATCCTGAACCACTAGAGATAGCAGTCAAGTTTCCCTATCAAAAAAGGACACTGGATAATTGGATAATGTGGCCCTAGAAACGTGTTAGACTCAGTTAAAATGCCATCGACCTTAGGTATATTACATTAGCGCGGAGGTAAGGCTAAATCACAAGCCAACGGGGGGACCTCTACGGGCTAGAAATAGTAGCTAAACTGCTCATATTTATACCTTTCTGAAGTCTTGAAATGGACAGATACAGCTAATCTAGTCTAAATAGCAACATAAATGCATCTACAATAATGACATTTACCATTATCACTACAGTAAACATCACAATCATCACTGCCATCACTACCACCGCCTCCACCACAACTACAACCATCATCACCCTCGTCGTCGTCGTCGTCATAATCATCATCATCATCATTCATCATCAACAACAGCAACTACAACAAAAATGATATCAACCTCTAAGATATCCATAAGGCCACCCAACCATTATTTCTAATTTAGTATAATTTAATGCTCCCTTCATACATTATATATGTTAACACCAACTTAACACCATATGCTTGTACACACTGATACAGTAAAGAATCAAGGCAAATCATAAACATCTTACGTTGCCCATTCATTTCCTTCTTCACTTCCCCCTTTTCCATCCGATTCTCAACAATAATTCTTTTAATACCTTCAGGCATAAGACTACATCATGCTGGGAACCACTTTAGATAGTGTTTGAGTCGGCCGTATCGATTCCAGTAATTATTTCAGTCTGTTTTGTTTATTTTATCAAACTCTATTTATCGAATGGCTAAGTTATACTTTTTGTGAAGAATATATATATATAAGTAAATATATATATATATATATATATATATATATATATATATATATATATATATATATATATATATATAAAATATTAAAAAAATAATGAATAAAACAATGAAACAGTTCCTTATATTAAACAAAAAAAGTTCATTATTTAACGATCGTTTCTAGGATATATATGTGTTAGAATTGGCATGTATATTCAACAGATCTATGTACAAAATTATACAAAATTATACAAACTATCAAAATTAAATATACATACCAACACATATATATGCCGTCTTCAGAAATAATGAAATATATTTATTGATAATAACAACAATTCAAAATTACAGGTCTGTTTGGGAACAGAGTTCAAATTGACCAATGAAAACACAAAAAGTTTATACAGTTAGGTGTGTGTATATATGTAAGTAACTTCGTTCACAGATATGCATAAAAATATATGTTCACATGCATACGCATGCCGAAAAGATGTATGTAAATACAAAAATTCAGGGCTAATGTCTCTGTATGTTTATGTGTATGTATGTGTTTATGTATATGTGTATGTATATGTATGTATATATATATATATATATATATATATATATATATATATATATATATATATGTATGTATATCGATGTATATTTTATATTTTACTTGTTTATATATATATATATATATATATATATATATATATATATATATATATATATATATATTTTCTTAATATTTTTCTTTTTTCTTTTTCTTTTTATTTCTAAATTTATAGATACATTTATAAATAGGCAGTTTGCTGACACCAGTAAATACTGACCTCTTCCCCCCCCCACCTACTTTCTGTATCTGGATCTAAATATGTGTGGCAATGTTTATGTGCGCGCATTAATGTCCATATGCTTATGATAATAGTATATACACATATATGTGTGTGGGGGTGTGTGTGTGTATGTATGTTCGTGGTTGTGTGTATGTTTATGCGTATACGCGCGTGTGTGTGTGAATGTATGTATATGTGTGAGTATATGAATGTGTATATATTTATTTTTATATTTATGTGTTTATATGCGTATATGTATTTTATCTGTAGATTATAAACATACAGAGACATTAGCCCTGAATTTTTGTATTTACATACATCTTTTCGGCATGCGTATGCATGTGAACATATATTTTTATGCATATCTGTGAACGAAGTTACTTACATATATACACACACCTAACTGTATAAACTTTTTGTGTTTTCATTGGTCAATTTGAACTCCGTTCCCAAACAGACCTGTAATTTTGAATTGTTGTTATTATCAATAAATATATTTCATTATTTCTGAAGACGGCATATATATGTGTTGGTATGTATATTTAATTTTGATAGTTTGTATAATTTTGTATAATTTTGTACATAGATCTGTTGAATATACATGCCAATTCTAACACATATATATCCTAGAAACGATCGTTAAATAATGAACTTTTTTTGTTTAATATAAGGAACTGTTTCATTGTTTTATTCATTATTTTTTTAATATTTTATCTTGACTCTGTATTCCGTTTATCTTTCACCGAAAGTGATTTTTTATTGCATCTCTTCTTTCCATGATATCCGGATTACATTGAGTTCTTCATACGGATTGGACACTACCGTAAACTCTTGGTAGATTTATCTACATATATATATATATATATATATATATATATATATAACAAAGGAATTGTGGTAAGGAACCAGATGGACCATAACGTACCAGAGTACTCAATACTTAGGGTAGTAGAGTGGGAAATAGGAAAAAGTGTGACCCCGATGGCAGAGCTCAAGCCGTTTCAACGGCTATGTCAGTCCAGAAATAGCCGTCGAAACGGCTTGAGCTCTGCCGTCGGGGTCACACATTTAGAATATAGAAATGGCTTCTACAGGACTAGAACTGTTTCAATCATCAGGGCTTCCTGATGATTTCTCCCGAATGAAACAGTTCTAGTCCTGTAGAAGACATTTCTATATTATATATTAAATATTTATACTCTGCTATGTATTGAGTACTTTACTTACTGTAGTGACCCTCGTTTGAACCCGGGATAAACTTATATATATATATATATAAAGATGGATTCAGTTAGAAACTGGTTAGAGTATTACTCACCAGAGTACTTGATATTTGGAGCAGTAGAGTATGGTTATATGAATGTGTTAGGACTCAGAACTAGCTGTTGAAACGGCAAGAGCTCAGCCTTCGATGTCCTGACTCATTCTCATACACACACACACACACACACACACACATATATATATATATATATATATATATATATATATATATATATATATATATATATATATATATATATATATATATAAATATATATATATATATATATATATATAAATATATATATATATATATAAGGGAGAGAAGCTGACAGTCTGTGTCTTTCGCCGAAAAGAAGTAAGTGACATAGTCACTACTTTAAAACTGATAGCGTATGGTCTTCTAAATGTTTTTAATTAAACTCTTTCATCAGTTTTGGATATAAACTCTTTCATCAGACTCTATGTAGTTTTGCGCATCTTTTACCCGTCGGAGTATGTGTACAGATGTTTTCAAGTGTCTAGATCACTTCGACAGTTCAGATTTGGTGCTCTCCTCCAAATGAAACGCGCTTCCGTTGTTCGGAGGCTGATTGAATCTGTTTGTTCTACAAGTATTTTCATTATGATGCTTCTTCCAGATTCTTGTCTGTGTTGCAACACTGCGCTTGGTGGTATTGATCTTTTGAAGTGTTCCTTCACTCTTTGGTGTAGTTTGCGTTTTATAGAATCGATGTAGTTGGCCCCGTATGCACAGTTCAGCTCATAAACTACGTGGTTCTTTAGGCATGTTGGGTTTGTATCGTTGTTGTTGCTACTGTTCGTGGTAGTCGTTGTGGTAGTAGTAGTATTGCTTTCCCTGGCCGGGCATCGCGGGAAGGGCAGGTGCTTTCTTCATGGCTTTGTGAGAGGAATTGTTTCAACGTCCGTCCACGCCTTGTTATTCGCACTGGGAGACCTGAACGTTTGAGGTCTTTTTTTATAAGTTTTTCTATTTGTTCGCCATGATATGGCAGGTCAACGTAAACCCAGCTTATGTGTTGGTCCATGTTCTCTCCTTTCTTTATTTCCATCCTTCTTTCTCGTTTTCAGGCCTTTTCTTTCTCATTTTCCCTCTCATATTTTCGTTGCCTGGTCTGTCTTTGATTTATTTGTTATTGTTGATTCAGCAGTATCGGTAGAGCGTTGGATAACATGCTTTGTGGCATAGAGTTACAGCCCTTTAAGTTCTGAGTTCAAATTCTGCTGAGGTTAGCTTTGCCTTTCATTCTTACGTGGTCGATAAAATAAAGCACCAGTAATACACTGGGGTCGATTTAATCGACCCCCCCCCCCAATTACTGGCCTTGTGCCTATGGTAGAAATCATTGTTGATGTTGATGCTTTTTCGTATCTCACCCTTGTTGTTGTTGTTGTCGTCGTTGTCTTCGTCGTCGCCGTCGTCGTTGTTATTGTTGTTGTTGTTGTTGTTGTCATGTGAACTTTTGTGGTTGCTGCTAGAACTGAGGTTGGTGGTTTGAGCGGGTGTTTGGCTGTACTCACACACTTTTTCCCTCCACATACAATATCCACGAAACGTTGTCCGTAGCCTCCTCCCGACGGCAGTCCCCAGAAGTTGATTTCCATGGATTCTACGGGGGTGGTATCGTTGCATCTGCCCACGCGGCGCGTGAGTTCGTTTCTGGCTACGAGGTGTCTTATGCCCTGTGGGTATGCAGAGTATGGATGGAGAAAGATATTTCTCTTCACTTCCTTCTCGTAGAAACTGATGGTAGCCTTTCCTGAAGCGAGGGTTAGGGGGGGCGAAGTTGAGCAGGCTTCAGGAG
This sequence comes from Eledone cirrhosa, assembly GCA_964016885.1. NCBI lineage: Eukaryota > Metazoa > Mollusca > Cephalopoda > Octopoda > Eledonidae > Eledone > Eledone cirrhosa. Next base: position 394,934,952 of record OZ024740.1, on the reverse strand, counting down.
CCATCGGCTGTTGGATGTTCAATGCCGAACTTGAATGTTTCATATAGTTTCTCCGCCTCGCTCCTGGAATGGTCAGCAATAGTATGTGATCTACGTATCTCCGGTATAACGTGATGTGCCGTCCGGAGTGCAGTGCCCTCCTTACCAGGCTATCCATTATTAGGGTTGCGAGGGTTTCGGTGCCATGAACCTATCGGGAGGCTGTTTGCTTTAAATGTCTCACAGGTGTCGGAACAAGACCTTAAGTCTTGGACTATCATTATGATAAACTGCAGTTTCGTACCCTCCACGGGATACAACTTCGGAATAGTCATTTGGGTGTCATTAGAATTTGCATGTTTATTAAGACCCCACACGACCCTATGTCTTTTCTGTTTATCTCGGTATTCACCACCTGCTCGTACTGTGCCACAGAGGTGACGACGCGGAAACGGTTAAGGTCATTATTAACATTCTTACCCGTGGCCCTCATATTGTGTTGTTCCATATCTTGTGGCAACATTTATTTCTTCCATTACTGAAAAGATTCCTGTTCCACACGGAGCTAACCCTCTTCACTCTTTGAGAAGCGCTTTAACCACCCGAAACGTCGATATTTTCCTTTCTCCACGGAAACTGCATTAAAATTTTTTGTTGATGAACACCCATACCAGGTTCCACTTATTGTGGTTTTATCTTTAGAGAATCCGATTGGTCTGTGCAAACCTGATCTTCATTTCAGATCTTAATCAGTGTACGACAGAAAGACCATCATCTTCACACCGATCTTTTTTTAAAAGCGAAGAATCTTCCAGTATACCCGGCATTTCTTTTCTTCCTACCTCCTTTTCTTTTTAAGCTGCCAACAATAATTAATCTTTGCGACTAACAGACTAAATAACAGACAGCATGACTAAACTGTTTGATTGGCTGTCTGTCTGTTTAGCTGGCTGGCAGTCTGTCTGTTTAGCTGGCTGAGTGAGCAATACTTCTTTGCTTTGCTGTAGTGTTTTTATTATTGTTGTTATTTGCTTTTCACAACAGAATGGCTACGAGGAGTGTGACATGACAGTTGTAATAAATAAATATACAATACTGTTGATGGCATTAGTGTTTCGTGTAACCCTGGCTGTACGTGAGAGCGCGTAGTTATGTGCGCATTGAAGTAACTTCGTTTGAGCTTGTGTATAAGAGGTTGAACGAATTGACATGTGTATGTGAGTTTGTGTGTGTGTATGTATATATGTGTTGTCTATGTGTGTATTTATGTGCGTGTCACTGCGTGAGTGTGTATGTGTGCTTACTTGATTTCTGTGTATCTAAATCTGAACGGAAACACGCATATAGCTATGTGTATGTGTTCTACATTATATACTAGCCGTTAACTGTTTTTTTCTAAATTTATTTTGACAAAGGAAATCGCTGTTGTAAAGAAGTAGCAACACCATTCTAGATGTCTCCCTGTATGAAAATTAACTCCACGTTTCAAATATGCCATAGCTGGTTTGGTTTTTCGGCACTTGTGAAAAGTATATTGACTCCGTATCACATTACAATAGAAAAGCTAGAAGTGATTTAAAGAGCCAGTTTGCTATCAAACTCTTATGTACAACTACTAGTATTATACGAATACAAAACCTGGTACTTTATTTTGGTAGAATCGTTGTGACGTCAGCCAAAACACCTGCGTCATTTAGCTATGGCGTTTTTCGTTCTGCGAACCCACCGCCACTAATAACTGGGAATAACTAACTGATGGTAATATTTTCAAACCAGAGAAGGGTAGAGGATTGGCAGAATTAGTAGATCGCCAGATAATATGTCATTGTGTTATTTGTTCTGGCTCTTTACATTCTCACTTCGAATCCTACCGAGGTCAACACCCTCGGCCGCCCAGGATCACTTCGTCCAGGTACCAGACGTTGAGGGGTGGCCGTACTGACCGGGCTACGCCGTCAGTGCCAGCGCAAATAGGAGCGAGCCGACTGGGTCCCCCTGCTGGACACCTGTGGTGGAAGTAACCCTGTTGTCAGCGACCATGAGTGAGTTGGGTCTTCCGTACAAAAGGGCGGCAACGAGGGGGCAGATGGAGGGGGGCTCGTCTAAGACATGTCTGTAGGATATAAATTGTAGCGCATATACAAATAGATGTGTGATTTGGTAGTTTGTGGGAGAAAGATATTGTTATTGGGGTGACTATGTCCCTCCCCCCTGTCACCCCTGTCCCCCTGCCCCCCAGTTCCACCACCACTGATATATACACACACGCACGCACACACACACACACACACACACACACACACACACATACACACACACACACACACACACACACACACACGCACATATATATATATATATATATATATATATATATATATATATATGTATATATATACGTATACATATATGTTTGGCTGTAAGCGTTAACAAAGAAGGAATCCCGCGCTTAAAGATTTTGTAAATCTAGCATTTAATTCACATTTCTAAGAAAATTGTATTAATCAACAAGTGTATAGGTAAGTACACACACATTCACACACACACATACATAGCCGCACACATACGTATGCATAGGTATACATGTGGTGTTTTCCTCTGTCTCTGTCTCTCTCTCTATTTATCTATCTATCCATCTGTCTGCCTATCTAAATATCATATGTAGGAAAGAAAATAAGGCGCCGGTTCCTTCCGGGAAATGGCCATGCTGAGTGTGTAGGAAAGGCGTAGGTAGAAACTCCATTTTATGTCCCAAATGCAAAGTATGGGTGTATAAAAGATGTAGTGGGATCACAGGTAAGCTAACTAAGAACATAGATTTTACATGTGGCCGGTGCTCTGGTGCAATAAGTAGCAGCAAGTGCCCACAAAATACTAGCTCTTTCAATTGCGCAGAGGGTTCTATAGAAATAGTGGACAGCTTCCGTTACCTGGGTGACAAAATCAGCAGTGGGGGAGGGTGCTCGGAAAGTACAGTAGCTAGAGTCAGAACTGGATGGAAAAAGTTCAGAGAGCTTATACCACTATTAGCCGCTAAAGGGTTCTCCCTAAAAATGAAAGGCAGGCTGTATGATGCCTGCATACGAACAGCAATGTTGCATGGCAGTGAGACCTGGGCATTGTGTGCGGAGGATATACGCAGACTAGAGAGGAACGAAGCTTGCATGCTCCGCTGGATGTGTAATAGTAATATACGTGAACGGCAAAGCATAAACGAACTAAGAGAAAAATTAGAAATAAGAGGGATCAGATGTTGTTTACTCGAGAGAAGACTACGTTGGTATGGTCACGTGATGCGCATGAAAGACGACAGCTGTATAAAAAAGTGCAGGGCAATAAAAATAGACGGTAGCTACGGAGTAGGCAGACCCAGAAAAACCTGGGACGACTTGATAAATTCCGACCTCACACACTTACACCTCTCCAAGACAATGTAACTGGACCGAGACCTTTGGCGCTACACAGTAATAGAGAAGACCCGCCTTACCTAAGTACAAAGTGAAACCTACTACAGTCAGTAGGCATCTCTAACAAAATACACCCCCGTCCCACCCACCCCACCCCATCCACACCACCCCTTTCAATGTAAAGTTATGTTGGTACCACAACATCCAGTCCGAAATAAATGAGATCGTGTAGGTGTCACGACAAAAAAACACACAGTCCACGCTGTAATGTGGCCGTGTAGGCAACACGGTAAAACCTCCCAGTCCCACACTGTAAATGTGGTTGGTGTTAGGAAGGGCATCCAGCTGTAGAAAACCCGCCAAAACCTATGCGAGCAAGACAACCACTCTTGCCTCAAGTGGGAAAACTCCCGTCCAAACCCATGCAAGCGTGGAACATGGACGTTAAACGATGATGATGATGATGATGATATATATAATGTAAATGACAATCAAAGAGTGTTTAAACTTTCAAACATTTAATCAATAACGATCGTTTCAATCTAGCACAAGGCCGGAACCATCGGAGTTTATAATAAAAGTCAAACACAAATATAAGATCAAAACTTGTACTCCCGGCATTCACATTCCCAGCTATTCGCGGAATCGAACCTAACTAAAAATTATTCTGGGAAACCACCGCATATTCGCAGAATCGTAAATATCTTCCGCAATTTTTAAATATTTTTCTTTTCGAAGCAATATGTATTTTTTCACTCCTTTTAACGCTAAATTATTAATAATAATATACCGTATTTGCCGGCCTATATTTTACGTCATATTTTGATGTTTATAGGCATTTTTATGAACCACGTCCAATATTCGTGGTTGTTTCACTGTTCGCGGGTGCTCTAGGACCCCCCCCCCCCATATATATATATATATATATATATATATATATATATGTGTGTGTGTGTGTGTGTGTGTGTGTGTGTGTGCAATACATATAGTTTTGTTTTTATCTGTGTGATAAGAAATATATTAGGATTTGGATTCTGAAATATAGATATGAATGAGGCATATACTAATGTAAACAGTGATATAGTGTAAAACACAGTCAACAACAGCTGCGTTCATTCTTTTTCTTCTCTTATCTGCTTTTCTGTTTTACTTTTAGAAGGTTTCTCTCGAATAAGTTGCATTCATTGACATTTCTAAGTTCAAAGTTCATTCCGTGTCATTTTGACTCGTTAATCTGCGTTCTTTATCAAATTACACACTCACATACGCATTTATACACATAATCACACACACACACACACACACACACACACACACACACACACACACACACACACACACACACACACACACACACACACATATATATATATATATATATATATCTATATATATCTACAGACATTCATTAGACATTAAGTTGTATGTATGTATGTGTGTATGTATGTATGTATGCATGTGTGTATGTGTGTATGTATGTATGTACGTATGTATGAATGTATGTATGTATATATGCATGTATGTATGTATATATGTATGTATGTATGTATGTATGTATGTACGTATACATACATGTGTGTATGTATGTATGTATGTATGCATGTATGTATGTAGGTATGTACGTATGTATGCTTGTGTGTATGTGTGTATGTGTGTATGTATCTATGCATGTATGTGTGTATGTATGCATGTGTGTATCTATGTATGTTTGTATGTATGTATGCATGTGTGTGTATGTATGTATGTATGTTATCTCTTTCTCTTAATTTCGAGTATATTTTTTTGACCGGCCACCTTCCTGGTGGCAAGGTTGTAAAAGAAAAGAAATTGTCATCCCAAGAATGTTTTGCAAATTTTGAATGTGCCAGCTCTCGCAGCCATTTGTAGACTATGAATTAGGGAGCTGCGCTCTTTGTCCGCAAATCCATGTTCAGTCATACTTTGGTCCAAGCGGGTTGGTATATAACCCGTAGCTCCAATAATGATGGGTATGAAGCTAAAGGTGTATCTTGGATACTGGATTTGTAAACTCCTCATCAATGGTCCGTAGATGTCCTCCTTCTCCTGTATTTTTCTGACAACGTTTACATCAAGTGGGCAGCTGATCTCCACAACAGAACACGTTTTCAATGTGTGGTCCCAAACAACAATATCAGGCCGGTTGTGCTTTAATTTGGTGCCAGTTTTTATTTTCAGGTTCCACCAGTATTCCTTAGTGCCATCTGTCTCAATATATTCTTCTTCGTTTGTTGTTAATTTTGTTTTCCGAAGTGCGTTCCAGATGGTTCTAGCTATCCCATCGTGTCTCATGGAGAGGTAGTAGCGAGATGACATTCTTTCGCAGCTAGCAACAATGTGGCTTACATCCTCGATCTTTATTTTACATAGCCTACATTTATTGTCAGCTGCTGGCCCTCGCCTTTTGTGCAGCAGATATTTGGCAGGGAGTTCTTGTTCCTGTATTGCATAGAGATATCCCTCAAGGTGTGATGTCATAAACTTGTCGGAACTCCATGCCAGGCTTTTTGGGTGGTTTATCCCCTCTATGGTCTGTGTTTTACGTCTCAAGTATCCATGCACAACTTTTTCTGTAAATTGGTCAATTTTTTCATCTTGTTTGAACATTGAATAGGATCTTCCGATTTCTCTGGGTGAGAGATTTATATCAGGCTTTATTCCATATCTCTCCTCCAGATCAGTCGCTATTCTAATGATATTTTTTTTTCATGCTCATAAACCTGGGCAAGATGGTTGCCAACCTTTTTCCTCTGTTGAAGGTGTTGCTTCAGTGTTACTATCCGGGTCTCATATGTTGTTAATATGGATTTTAGACCCCGGCCACCTTCCTTGCGTGAGAAGTATAGCCTATCCACATCACCATTGATGTTAAAGTTCCCAGTAACACTGAGAAGTTTGCGAGTTCTAACATCCATCTCTCTTAGTTCTTGCAATGACCAGTTCAGCAGGCCAAATGTTGGCGTTAGAATTGGCACAGCATAAGTATTGTGGGCAATGTATTTGTACGCTGACAGTTCTGATGACCATATTTTCTTTACTCTTCTGACGTATTCAGTTCTGGTTCTCTCCTTATTTATGGGTCCATCATATCTGACATTCTCATCCTGTCCAAGATATCTGCAGTTGTCACCTGACTGTAGAGGTTGTATTGTCAGGCCGTTCATCTCTAGATTTCTAGAGGAGGGCACAGCTCTTCCACGTTTTACTGCCAAATATGCACACTTGGACTCACCAAATTTCATTTTGATGGCTGTTGAAAATTGTGTAATGAGATCCAATTGTTTCTTGATGTCATTGATATTTGGCCCATACAATTTCAGGTCATCAACAAAGAAAAGATGGGAGATACTTCTGGACCCACTTCTTTGTCCACCTTGTTTCCTGAGTAGGTGAGATAGTGGATTTAGTGAGAGAACGAAGAGTAGCACAGACAAGCTATCACCTTTGTAAAGCCTTAATAATCCACCCATGAGGTACACTATCAAATGCTTTTTGATAGTCCAGCCACACGACAGTCATGTTTCTGCGATTCTTTGTTGTTTTTTCCTGAATCATTTTATTAGTTAGTAGGTGA
>OZ024740.1:394910474-394922974 GCA_964016885.1 Eledone cirrhosa | reverse complement strand
GTGGGTAGAGATGTGTGCTGATGTAGGTATGTAGGTATGTATGTTGACGTGTGTATGTTGTGGGTTCGTCTTAGGGAGAAGTGTTTAGACGGGGTCCGTATTTGTTAATGAAGTAAGATTCCTTGCTGATGCGTGGGTGTGGGTGGCATTATCTTTAAATTTGTAGAGAGGAAAGATTCTGAAGTTGGGATGATTTTGGGCGGCACAGGTATCAATGTGTTCACTTAGTGGTATTTTCCTGTATTCCCGTATTTTAATTTGGGATCTATGGACAGTCATGCGTTGGCCGAGGCTGTTTTTGGTCTGGCCTATGTATTGTTTTCGACAACCTGAACAAGTTAATACATATATTAGATTTTTCGATGCACATGTGAAATTGTGTTTTACTATAAAACGTTGTCCATCTTTGAAATAGAATTCCGAACCCTCAAGGGGACAGCAAGGTAATTACCATTTTCTCAACTCTCACTTCCACAATACACAACAAACCCACACCACACGATACAACCAACAACGTAGGCCACTTATAACACCACAATACAACATGGCACATAGAAACACACACCCATACTCGCAGTACAGGAACACCCCATTCAATCTACAACCACCAACCCGAACCACATTTTACAACAACAAGGAATATAACAAACACAGGAGACCACTTAACATCAGCAGACAACCCCTCTACCCCAACCATTTTTTAGACACAGCACACAGATACAGGCAAACAAAATAACACAAGACAGGGAGGAGAAACCGATAGTAATAAAAATTATCAATCTTACTAGTGCAGAACCAACACCCAACCTTATCAACTTACTCTCCAAAGGTCTTAAATTCACACCGACCCCACTACGTCCTAACTACTATGAAATGAAGGAAGACATCACAGACTTCTGTAGAAAGTTACGACTTAGTGAACAACTATTCGACCAGTACAATGAGGATGAATCATTAGCCAGAAATAGAAGCAATTACACCCCTTCAAAAGGTAGAAATAAAATCCTGGACGAATTCTGTGAACACATCACAAACTTCCCTTACCAACACTTGCACAGACAAAAACACAAGCCAAACCTCAACAAGAAAGAATGGGAAGAATTAAATAGATTAAAAACCGACAGAACCATTACAATTAAAAAGGCTGATAAAGGGAGTACAGTAGTCCTAATGGAGACAGAATTCTATATCAACTTAGCGCTCTCCACTTTGGAAAACGAAACATACTACGAAAAGGCTGAACACTACAATCAACAGAAAATTATGAGAAACCTAAAAACTCTAATCAACCAATACAAAGAAGGACTCACTAACAAGGAATTCAGCTTCATCACAGACTTCACAAGTAAATCCAGCCTTTTCTACGGTATCCCTAAAGTACATAAAAGCGAATCAATCAGTAAGGCATGCAAGGAAGTCACAGACATAGTCATCAATGTCCCCTCACCCAATGATCTCAAATTAAGACCTATAATAGCAGGCCCCGCTTGCGAAACGCACCGTCTTAGCAACTTCATTGATACCCTTCTCAAACCCTTCCTCAAGCACATCAAAAGCTATATAAGGGACGACCTAGATATGCTCAATCACCTCCCTAATATGCCACTTTCTGAACAAACCCTACTAGTGACGTTCGATGTAGTCAACCTATACTCCAACATCCCCACAACCTAGGAATAGAAGCTATCCAATTCTGGCTGGATAATTTCCACAATGAACTCCCACAACGCATCAAAAAAGAATTCGTGATAGAGGGACTCAAATTTATCTTGGAGAACAATTACTTCGTTTTCAATAACAAACCCTACAGGCAGAAATCTGGGACCGCTATGCCAACCTAGTCATGGGATACCTGGAAATCACCCTCTACACTAAAGTCCTAAACAAATTTGGAAACACCCCCCACTTACACATTGAAAGGAACTGGAAGCGATATCTAGATGACTGCTTCATCCTTTGGCACGAAAACATCGAAAAACTTAAAGAATTTCACACCCTTATAAATGGGCTCAACACAAATATTAACTTTACGATGGAATACAGGCATCAACAACTCCCCTTCCTCGACATCCTCATTAAGATCCATAACAAAAAAATAGAAACAGACATATACTATAAGCCCACAGACTCCAAGCAATATCTCCCCTTCAACTCTTGCCACCCTAGACACGTTAAAATTAATATTCCCTACAACTTAGCCAAGAGAATCTGTACTATAGTCTCCAATAAAAACATCTGCTACTTACGGCTACAAGAACTAAAGGACACACTCATAGGCAGGGACTACCCTGCATCACTAATTGACAATGGAATCCAACGTGCCCTAAAACTCAGTACCCAGGACCTTAGACACCCTAAAGTAAATCAACCAAAACTAAAAGCTCTTCCATACATCTCCACACACAACCCCCTCAACAATGAGGCCTTTGACACCATCCTCCAGAACATCCCTGTATTGAAAAAGGACCATAGAATGAACCAAATTCTACGAACACACGATATCATAAAGAGCAAAAGACAATCCAAGTCAATGAAAAACATCTTAACACATGCCAAAGTACTGCCAACCACAACAACGAAACCCACAGTAAAAAAATGCGATAGACCCAACTGTGGCATTTGCATCAACCTAATAGAGGGTTCGGAATTCTATTTCAAAGATGGACAACGTTTTATAGTAAAACACAATTTCACATGAGCATCGGAAAATCTAATATATGTATTAACTTGTTCAGGTTGTCGAGAACAATACATAGGCCAGACCAAAAACAGCCTCCGCCAACGCATGACTGTCCATAGATCCTAAATTAAAATACGGGAATACAGGAAAATACCACTAAGTGAACACATTGATACCTGTGCCGCCCAAAATCATCCCAACTTCAGAATCTTTCCCCTCTACAAATTTAAAGATAATGCCACCCACACCCAGCGCATCAGCAAGGAATCTTACTTCATTAACAAATACGGACCCCGTCTAAACAATTCTCCCTAAGACGAACCCACAACATACACACGTCAACATACATACCTACATCAGCACACATCTCTACCCACATATAAACACAATGACACACGTAAACACACATGCTCTATGGTGCAATACAAAAAAATATATGTGCATATATATGTATGTATATATGTATATATATATATATATATATATATATATGTAGTGAATATATGTATGTGTGTATATATATATAGTGAATATCATTTCACACCTTTTATTGTTAAGATTTTTGATGTTCTATTAAGAGAACCGATTTTACTGAAAAAATCGAATAATGTACACCATTTTACCAGGGGGAAAAAAATACTGGTCCACCCACACACACACACACACACACATATATACACAAACACATACACACGCGTACATCAACATACAAAGAGACTTATACACACACACACACACACAAGCACTTCTCCGTATAAGACAAAAGCTGAAAAATATCTTTTGACCTTCGAATGACTCTGCTATACACACACACACACACACACACACACACACACACACACACACACACACACACACACACACACACACACACACACACTTATCTTAATAGCCATTTGACACACATCGCCGCTGGCAATTGTCGCAGCATCGAACACCTTACTACTACTACTACTACTATACACACACACACACACACACACACACACACACACACACACACACACACACACACACACACACATATTTGTTGTGAAAGAGTCATTTCTCAATCTTGGCGCAAAACCAATTTTTTATCCACATGACCTCTACCGACCAATCAAAATTGTTTTGACCAAGAATTTTTGCTGGAGCCACTTTTTTAACATAAAAACAGTCTTGGCGCAAAATCAACTTTATACATTCACATAACCTCTACCGACCAATCAAAATTGTTTTGACCACAAGCATTTTTGCAACACAAAAATAACGCTGGAGCCACTTTTTTAACATAAAAACAGGTAGAATTCCCAAAACTAATCAGATCAGAGCAAACAGCACGGACACTCTATCTCAACATTATTTTTGAAAAGCATTTAGAAATGCGCAACCGGTAAAAACTTAAAAACTTAAAACCACAACTGAATACTAACCCATACAATCACTAATACTCTTTTATTCCTAATTAAACCATTTTTCAACTGTGAACAATTTGTCAGCATTTTCTATTCCGTTTACCAATATATAATAACTTGTGTGTTACACCTGTATTCTTTTAACTATATATATATATATATATATATATATATATATATATATATATATATATATATATATATATATATATATATATATATATATATATACACACATATATATATATATAGGAACGAGTAGGACCCCGACGGCTGAGCTCAAGCCGTTTCGATGGCTAATTCTGGAGTCCAGAATTAGCCGTCGAAACGGCTTGAGCTCAGCCGTCAGGGTCCTACTCGTTCCTATTATCTACTCTACTACCCTAAGTATTGAGTACTTTGGTGCGTTATGGTCCGCCTGGTTCCTTACCACATTTCCTTCGTTATATATATATATATATACAGTATATATATATAGATAGATTTGTCAAGCTATTTAAACGTATGTTATTACTCTGAGGTCCTATCTTATCGACTGCTTTGCTAACTCATTATTTCATATAAGTAGGCCAGAGATTCGATTTTATTGATTTCCAATTATATATATATATATATATATAGCTGGCGATAGCACTAAGACAGCGTTGAAACATAATAGAAGTGTATATGTGTTTATTAGACATATATAAAACGTCTGTATACAATAAACATCCAGGCTGCCGAAGAAAAATATTGTTTTCCTAACGAAACAAAACGAAATGAAACGAAAATAAATTATTTTTCCTAATTTTCCTCGAGTTGTGAGTATGTTCTGAGAATGTCAGACAGTGTTGTTTCAAGATTTGTTCATCTTTCATCAATGTGTAGCACAAGTATTCCATTTCTGCTTATCACAACAGCAATTTTCAGATAAAATCTGTATTATATATATATATAGCAACAGTTTGCAGCTACGCATCAGAGTTTCATGTTAGAATTAAGCTGTATAAGGAGAATGGAAAAGTAGAAGGATAACTGATTTTTACGAAATTGTTCCTCTTTCTTTCCTGGAATATGATATAATATATTACACACACACACACACACACACACACACACACACACACATATATATATATATATATATATATATATATATATATATATATATATATATATATATATATATATATATATATATATATATACGCACACAATATATATATATATATATACGCACACAAAAGGTTAGTGTTTAGAATAAAAACAAACAGGTGGGTTGGCTGGGATCGGCCGATCAGTCACTATATATTTTAGAAAATATTATATATTTACACAAGCTCTGACAGTTGGCAGGTAAACGGTAAACTGTACTGATGAAAGGTAATCACCCAGAAACATTAGTGTCTGCAGTTCTGTTTACATGCCAATCCTATTGACATGGCTTTAAAGAAGCTGTTTGCATCATTTCAAACGAATCGAATATTATTATTAATATTCGAAAAACTCAGATTACATTTATTGTTTCCAACCATGTAGAGCGATAAACTATTTGTTATATATATAAATATATATATATATATATATATATAACATGAGAAGAAAGAATACTGTGTGGTTGCACAAGGGTTGCATATGATAAAAATAGTCCTTCATCAGTGATTTTCCAACCTTCATTGGTATTTCATCGCTTTAAAAATCATATACCTCCAGTTGGTGCGAGCAATAGCTAAATAAAGCTATTAGGACAAGTAAATCGCGTAAAGCTAGCGAGACAAGTCAACAAACATAGAAGGATAGCAACGCAAATATATATATATATATATATATATATATATATATATATATATATATATATATATATATATATATTTATATATATAACAAATAGTTATATATATATATATATATATATACATATATATATATATATATTCATTTAATTTATTAATTTATTGATATTTTATTTGAGTGACCCGAATCTTCCTGGTCGTTCTTTTTCGGCTGCACGGGTGATTTTAGGCATAATCTCTCTATGTGTTGGTAATTTAACGATGGTTATATCTCTGATTTATCCAAATTATTGAGCCCTCTGCCACATATATCGGATATTGTTTATCGTGATTTCGTGGGCTGATATTCCGATTCTCGATTATTCTACTATATATATATATATATATATATATATATATATATATATATATATATATATATATATGTATATATATATATATATATATATATATATATATATATATATATATATATATATATATATATATATATATATATATATTTATATATGTATATATATATATATATATTTATATATGTATATATATATATATATATACTTATATATATATATATATATGAATATGTATATATGTATATGTATATATATATATATATATATATATATATATATATATATATATATATATATATATATATGTATATATATATATATATATATATATATATATATATATATATATATATATGTATATGTATATATATATATATATATATATATATATATATATATATATATATATATATATATATGTGTGTGTGTGTGTGTCTATATTGTATCTGTATTATTTTTGACCGTCGGTCAGCCAATGGCAACATTGAGGACCGAGTAAGTTAGATCGCAGATATAAAAGACAGCAAGAAGCGAAAACCAACCAAACAGTGAGTGTGTTCTGTTATTAATTCTGGCAGTATTACGCAAATATGACCCTCCCCAAGTATAACAATATATATATATATATATATACATATACATATATACATATATATATATATATATATATATATACACATATATATATATGGAGGCACGTGGCCTAGTGGTAAGAATGTTGGACTTACGATCATAATGTCATGGGCTCGATTCCTGGGTTGCGTGTTGTGTTTTTGAGCAAAACACTTCATTTCACGTTGCTCCAGTATACTCACCTAGAAATGAGTACCAGCAATAGCTGGAGGTTTAACCCTGCGATGGACTGGCGTCCTGTCCAGAGGGGGGGGGGGATCTTGTACTCTCAGTCGCTTCACGCCATGAAACCGGGATAAGCACCGGCTAAATGAGCCTTCTGGCTTAAGACAGACTTTAGACTTTAGATATATATATATTAAAATAACAGATTAAAGTTTAAGCAAAGAATCGTTTCTTTCACCCTTAACGGGATCTTCTGAAGCCCTCTTTGGATTTTAGTCTCACATTTATTATTATTACTATATATATATATATATATATATATATAATGTTTATATATTGTATGAGCGTCCATATGTATAACTGAAACTAAACTAGTGACAGGAGGGTGAGGAATTTCATATTTAAGGGTTCTTAATTAAACAGGCGGGATTCATAAGCTCCCATGTAGAAGGTTAATCTAAAAAAATATCTGGTGCTGTCCTTTGCTTTCACTGAGGTTTGTTGGTAGTCTTGGTGTTGATGGTGATGCTGGATGTATAGGTTAGCATTTAGAGAAACGATAAGACAGTTGCCTGAAAGAACAGCGTTTAGAGTTGTGATTGTAGTGATGGTGGCGGTGGTGGTGGTGATTGAGGGTCGTTAGGGAATTAATATGTAGTGGAGGAGTGATGGGGATGAGGGAATCCCAGTGTTTAGGATTATAAGTAAATATAAGATTTGTAAACTGGATGCTGACAACGCAAGCATATTCTCTCACATAACTATATACTTATATGCTAATGCATACCTACAAGAGAACATCAGATGGTGGCTAATTGCACATTGCCCTTCAAGCCAATGAGCGGGGGTGTTGACGTATGTTTATGTCGGCGCATATTTAGACAAAATACATAATTACAAACATATACAATTGCTTAAATGTCTGAAAAATTCGGTACATATCTCGACAACAACTCATATTTACATATGTACTTAAATACACGGAGCAACTATTTTTTCAAATGCATAATTACATAACTACATAAATACGTAAGTGTCCATATCAAATGTTGGTACGATAGACATGCATGTGTGAAAGCCTGCAGGCGTGGTACTCCGTTCAATATGCAGATTGGTTTTAGGTTTAGCAGAAAGGATGTTTTAGAGAATGGAGAAAAAAGAAATTGAGTCTTGCGTGAGTTGTTTATCATCCAGATGATAATGGTCACCTCTGGCATTGTTTAGTCAGTACAGAATGGGGTAGGGTTGAAACAACGTAATTATATTCACTAATGCAGCAACAGAAACAACACCAAACTTAACAAGAAACGTGGACTAGTCTTATAAGGACTCAAAAACAATGAATTGATTGTAATTCGTAAACGTAACAAGAGCAATAAGTTCGTTATTATTGAATACAGAGGAATACATCCCAAATATATACAATATACTACAGGATAACAGTAAATTTAAGAGAATTACAAAAGACCACTGTGTAACTAAAACCTGTACTGGGCGGTTAAATATACAGTTGAAACAAGGAGCCTTCGCAACACATTTTCATACAGTACATTCTACTACATTAGTTGATAACACTATATAATTCTACATGTATAAAATTCCAAACAAAACAAGACGATTAAATATGGAGTCTTAAGTAATATCAACATATAAACTAACAATTAACACTCAGGCACAGCATAGTGAACCCAATTATAATAACTGTTTCTACTTTTGGCACAAGGCCAGCAATTATCCCAGTGTATTACTGGTGCTTTATTTTATCGACCCCGTAAGGATGAAAGGTAAAGTTAACCTCGGCGGGATTTGAACTCAGACCATAAAGGGCCGTAACTCTTTGCTTCAAAGCATGGCATCTCAACCTCTACCGAATCTGCCAATGCTTCAGCCGTTGAACATTTTAATTCCTATTTCTATATTGGTTTTTGTGTAAATACAATTTAATAGAAAAAGAACAAAAATAGATTGAGAAGAAAGAATGGAATGTAAAATAAGAAAATATAAAAAAAAACGGAAAAGGGAGGCAAAGGCAAGGGCTCTAGTGTCACAGAAGAATGGGAGGGTAAAGGGGAATGGGGTGATTGAGCTCTGGGCCTAGGGCGCGGCCGTATTGGGGCTGCACCCCGTGGACAAGACCACAAATGTATTTCCGTGGACTATGGCCAGCGATACCCACTGCAACAGCCACCTCACCTCGCGGGGCTCCTTCCTCGGATGGGCCACCGACGTTCCGATCTTGCGGAGGAGTTCGGTTTGATTAAATATTGTTCCTAAATCCATGTGTGCATTCATATTTTGATGTCCCTACATCACCAACTATAGAATCAGAATGATCATACTAAGTGATGTATTGTTCCCCTGCTTAACAATAGCCGTAAAGGAACGTGGTGGTGGTAAATATTCAATGCATATATTTATATATCGGTTAAACTCTGTACTGTATGTGAATATGTTTGCTACTGCAGTTGTTTAGTCCTAGGTTACGCTTCATAGACCAGAATTATGATCAACAGTATTCCAGTACTGACCAGCCCAACCTTTTAAGCATATCCAGGACTATATTTTCTACTGTGCTGTTCTCTTTGTGTATAGGATTATGCTGAGATTTGTTTATTACTTGTAAGTCGTGCGATAGCATATATTATTATGTCTGAATATATATATATATTTGTATATATTAAGATAGATCAGCATTTATGTAATTATGTATGTATGTAATTATGTATGAAAGTATGTATGTATGTATGTATGTATGTATGTATGTTTGAATGTGTTGTATGTATGTATGGAAATGTTTACTGTTTCTATTTATTTGGTTTCTTTTGGTAAGGAAAGAGTTGGTTTCTGACAAAGAAACAAAGCTTCGTCTTTGAAATTTGGATAATAACATTGGTGAGTACTATATGTCGAACATTAAAAAAGTTTCGTCTATTTTTGCTCTTTCCTTTACAGATTGTATTTGTAAAATTCTTTGTCTGAGAACCCTAGACATTTCAGATTGTTAAGTAAGTATTTACGAACATAGCCAAGGTCATTAATAATTATCGATATAAAGGAGAATTTATAATTTAGGAAGAGAACTCAAAGGTCTCGAAACAATTGTTCGTAGTTATTCTCTTTCTCACTGATTTTGGAAGAAATGTTCACATCGACAGAGTAGCTGACCCCATTGACAGTACACGAATTTACAAGTAAAAAAGTTTCGAAATAAGTAACATAAAACAGAATATAAAGCTTATGGTTACAAAGCAAAAATATGTATACGTGTGCGTGTGCATGCATACATTACGAAATGACAGACGAGAAAATGTGTTTACATTAAACAAACTTTAGTTATATATACAGTATATAGATATAGACATAACAAATAGTCGGAATAATTAGTTATTTTCATGTAGTAAATTCTCTTCAGGAACTTTATGGCACCCTCAATGCTGAAGTGTATTTATCTCTCAATCAAAAGTCTGTCTTTAGCGTATTTGATTCCGTCTTTCAATTAATTTTTGTTCCTCTAATATTTGCCATAGAAAAATATTGTATGACAGTTATTGTGCCTTTTCCAGAGCCAGACAAAATACTCGATAGATCATCGGATTATATTACTGTTCCTCTTATTTCTGAGATCAAATTTTAGTAAGGTTGACTTTCTTTCAACCAAGGGATTTTTACAATCCTCAGCATCAGCACACTGGAACCACTCTGTCACGAACGCATTGTTTCGTGTCATTTAAACTACAACTACTACAGTGGCATCTACTCTCCAGAGATTGCTTAGCTCATGCATTTTTCACTCAAGTTTCACTTACACTTGTTCATAATTTTTCATATCCTAATCAATATGTTCAACCCTTCCTTACTAGAACATTGGTCCTTTTTAATTCCCTTCTTGTCTATGTTTTTCCCCTGCAGCTGATAATTTGTCAACTATTCGAAAAGCGTTAGCCACACCAAATTCATTTGTTTAGAAGGGCTTGCGAATCCCTTGGGCACATCGCCTTACTTTACACTCGAGCCTTTCCACACACACATGAACACACGTACACATATATAAAGTCACGCAATCATTCATATGATATATAATCGGTAAAGGTTTAACAAACTCTGAAGTCGAGAGATATTTCAGATCTCATTTCAAAGCAGAGATAGAGTGAATTTTGAGGAAACTCAAGATATATAAGTTTCTCTTGAAACACTTTATTTACATGTGTCAGTCCCCAAATAAAATTGTGTCGTTTCAAAACCCTGAAGATTTTAGTCCCATGTAACCATGCACTTTATCTGGAGTAAATTAACACTTCATAACCCATTTCTCCCGAGGATAAAACAATTGAATTTAACACAATGAATATACTTATTACATATCTGTTCTACAATGCAACTACTAGCAGAAGTGAATTATTTTTATCTCGCGGTTATTATTTGCATTTATAGGTACGTACTTATTTGAGGCTAGTACCTTTGAATTACAAATATGTTATCTATTAGAACTAAAATGTGACTTTCTGATAACAGAATTTTTAAAGGAGTTAAAATGTTAACACACCGGGCTAACAATGTTCACTCTCACTGCCTAAAGACATCCCCAAAGTTAAAATGTGCACGAAGTAAGGGCAGAGGTGAGAATGCCAGCGTTGTTTTCATCACATGGATATACACATTCGCACATATATGAAAGTAAACGCTGACAAAATCTGGAATGAGATATATATTGGTTCAAATTTGAAAGCACGGCTAACTAAGTTTGGGGGACTTCTTAAATAGCACATAAATTTCAGTGTACTATGTTATAAGTATTCGGACCATACTCTTTGTTACCTACCAACCCACATTTTTCCTGCAGACATTTCCTGTAAATATTCAAGCTATGCATCAACCACATCAATCTAACCAGTCTGGTCGAGTGTGAGGGTATCTAAAGGTCATGCGCATTGCCTCTAGCTTCTATGAATAAATTCTAAATAAAAAGAAACCACAGACTGACATTTATTGGAGAAAGGAAATGGAAAATTTCCTAAGGACATTAATATTCTATTTTTATACTTATATATCAAACATGAAGCTGGTAGAGAAATGTGAGGTGTGGCATTTAGATCCTCCCTATCCCGGAGAATATATTGATCTAGAGCAGAGATTTCAAAACTGTGTGTTGCCACATTTTAATATGCGTCGCGAGATTAAGACGTCTGATCAATTTTTACAAATATTTAGCTGTAAAGTATATTTGAGATCTAACAATTCTGTATACAATTAGACAAGTATCACTTTCAATTATTTCTTTTTATAAACATTTTGCGTTATATATTTGGTTTCTCTAACAAAATTTATTGTGTCACGAAACATTATATTTTTAAATGTGTCAACGATGTAGGGAAAATCAGTTTGTTCGAGACTATTTCGTTCCAAGATATATCCACAATAGGAGTTAAACTCAGCAGTGCAATTAACGGTGCGCGAGTTAACTTTTTTATGAATTGTATTGTTGATTTGCATTAATCTAGTC
>OZ024740.1:394865474-394905474 GCA_964016885.1 Eledone cirrhosa | reverse complement strand
CAGAAAAACAAAACACACACCCAGACAAGCTCTAAAACACACACATACTTGCAAGTTCTGAAAGCTTGCCTTATGTTCTCTGGGTGGATCCGGCCTCTCTAAGCATTAGGCGGTTTCCAGAGAAATTATTCGGGCCTAACCTCCAATGACTTCAATTACCCAGCACGTACACACTGAGGTGCAGGAACTGTCCCGTTTCATATAGATGTTCTGTGATGAAGAGTTCGACATCTACAGCATTAAATAGAGTACCTCTATACCACACGAGGGCAACGACTGTCAAATCTGCTTACGCGATAGATTGCATATAAAGTATCATGCGATAATGTGATATAAACCAACAGGAAGACTGACCTGATGTTTTGCCGCCAATGGATAAGCACCCTATTAGCCAACTTGAAACCATTAGCCCCTGGAATCTCGAAAGGATTATCATAGTCCCACCTGGTTCGCATTTATGTGTGGGTCAAAAGGCTCGAACTAGCACACACAACAAGAAATACCAACGCCAGGCCCACCAAAATGTCATCACAAACTGCAATTGAACATTCAGCCTGCCTGCGACAGCAGTAGATACCGGGCCAGTAGACATCGGGACATTATTGGTATCACATACATGATGTCACTGAATTCTACGGAATTTGATGATGTAACGGAGACACAAATTTCCTTGTGCTGACACTGACTAATCAATACTACCTCGTGACTGAAATCACCAAATGGAGGCCTTTAACAGCATGGTTCAAATCTCCATTCTCCATCTTGTTCTACCTTTCTCAAATGCACATGATGATTTATATGTATTAACCTGTTGAAACTGCTGGTAGTGTGGAGGTAAGTCAAACTGTTAATATAAAATACTTTATATATAGCATATATATATATAGTATATATCTAACACTGTGGAAGAATAAATTTATACAATCGAGAAAACAAAACCGTACAAAAATTGTTAAGCTTCCAGTTGCATTGGAATTGTGTCAGATCACAGACAGTGCAAAGAATATTTTGGCACCAGGAAATAAATAATAAATATAAAGAAAATTTCACATATTTTCCGTTTTCTTTTGTTTTCTTTTTGATGGGTTAAAATTACTCTTTTACAAAGTTTAGTGTCAGCACTACAACTTCTAAAATCAAATCGGGTGACAATCATGTGTAAATTTGATATATATTTAAGCATTCCTACTTGCCAAACAAGTCTGCAGACAATTTAAAAAGGAAGTCAAAAACGTCGGCAGCGTAAATTTATTGTGAATATTAGTTTAGACTAATTTACATCTCATAGCACTGCGTCTCATTTCCAATTACAATCCTCGAATGGGGGCGTTGGTAACCTTCTGCAATGATTTTTAGTTTGCTGAGCTTGACGACATCTAAAATGGCATTAATCCAAACAATGAAAAAGTATGGACCCTTTGTTTGTTTCCCTGATTCAGCATTCAAGCTTGATAACGTCGAGTGCTTTTCATTATTACGTCTGGTTGACATTGCAGAATGACAAAGTCTACCCAGTGGTAAACCACCAAAATTAAACGTATATATATATATATATATATATATATATATATATATATATATATATATATTATATATATACATATATATATATATATGTATATATATATGTATATATATATATGTATATATATATACGTATATATGTGTGTGTAAAAGAAACCAAAGAACGCTTACATACTCAAACAGTTTTTATTTGCTTACAATTTTTCATCCATAACGTTGGGTAGTAATCATCAGAGCTTAATAAACACAATGCTGAGTATCAGCGGTACCAAGCTTATATATATATAAGCTTGGTAGAGCTTATACTCAGGATTGTGTTTATTAAGCTCTAATGATTCCTACCCAACGGTATGGATGAAACATTGTAAGCAAATAAAAACTGTTTGAGTATGTAAGCGTTCTTTGGTTTCTTTTACACACACACACACACACACACACACACACACACATATATATATATGTATATATATATATATATATATATATATATATATATATATATACATATGTATGTATATATATATAATTACATTATTGAATATATCCCTCCTTGACCATCTTCTTATATCTATATATGTATATATAATGCAGTAGAATTCAATAACATTATATATATATATATATATATATATATATATATATATATAAATATGTACACGTACATACATATATGTATACAGACGTACAGTAGTATGTATATATATATACATACATGCACACATATATATATGTATGTATGGATTCACCGAACATTTATTATAATGCTCGGTGTGTTTGTAAACAAACATCGGACGATGCTGTGACGCATAGAGTGACGTCCCTTGCCATTCGGAGTTCAAATGCAGCCGAGGTTAACTTTGTCTTTCATCCTTACGGGGTCGATAAAATAAAGTACCAGTAATACACTGGGTAATTGCTGGCCTTGTGCCAAAAGTAGAAACAATTATATATATATATGTGTGTATATATATATACACACACACACACACACACACATATATATATATATATATATATATATAATGAAGTAGAATTCAATAACATTATATACATGTATATATAGAAGATGGATATAAGAAGATGGTCAAGGAGGGATATATTCAATAATTGTTTCTACTTTAGGCACAAGGCCAGCAAATACCCAGTACATTACTGGTACTTTATTTTATCGACCCCGTAAGGATGAAAGGCAAAGTTAACCTCGGCGGGATTTGAACTCAGATCGTAAAGGGACGTAACTATGCTGGAAAGCATGGTGTCCGACCCTCTACCGATACTGCCAATACACCGCCCTGGATATATTCAATAATGTAATTCTTGATATCCGGCCTGCAAAACAAAACATGAGTTAGTCACATGTAAAACTCTTTCGACCCTTAGCTTTGTCTGCTCAATGAAGGCTGATCCAAGGCTAAACAACAACTACACTACCAACCACCTCAATAACAACACAAACTAATTATTTCCATGGATATGTGAGTTTAACTACATTTAATGTGGAAATATTGGTGTGGTTATGCGGTTTGTAAACATGATATAATATTCAAATGAAACTGGAAAATAATTGTTTCTACTATTGGCAGAAGGCCAGTAATTACCCAGTACATTACTGGTACTTTATTTTATCGACCCCCTAAGGATGAAAGACAAAGTTAACCTCGGCGGGATTTGAACTCAGTCCGTAAAGGGACGTAAAGAGTTTCTACTTTTGGCACAAGGCCACCGATTACTCCAGTGCATTACTGGTACTTTATTTTATCGACCCTGTAAGGGTGAAAGGCAAAGTTAACCTCGGCGGATTTGAACTCAGAACGCAAAGGGCCATAACTATGCTTCAAGGCATGGTGTCAGACGCTCTACCGATACTGCCAAACCACCGCCCTTGAAACTGGAAAATAATGCAATCATACCAAACAACACATTGCATTGCTATGTGTTGCATTATATTATATTACACGTCTACACATTCGTTTTCCACTGTATTGTACGGAAAAAATGTTAAATCCTCAAGATGGCATACTACCACGTTTTATTTATCATTCCATAAAACAACAATAACAACAACGATAACACAAATAACATAAAAAACAACTGAAACAACAACAACAGCGACAATTGTAACAACAATAACAATGATTATGATAATACCCAACACAATAAAAGCGTTTCAACCATTGGCACAAGGCCAGCAATTACCCCAGTGCATTACTGGTGCTTTATTTTAGCAGCTCCGTAAGGATAAGAGGCAAAGTTAACCTCGGCGGGATTTTAACTCAGAACGTAAAGGGCCATAACTCTATGCTGCAAATCACGGCGTCTGACGCTCTATCGATACTGCCAAACTACCTCCCAACACAATAATGGTTTCTTATATAGGCACAAGCAATTTTGGGGAAGGGAAAGTCGATTAAATGGACCCCCGTGCGTGACTGGTACTTTATTTTATCGACCCCGTAAGCATGAAATGCAAAGTTAACCGCAGCGGGATTTGAACTCAGACCGTAAAGGGCTGTAACTCTATGTTGCAAATCACGGTGTCTGGACGCTCTACCGATACTGCCAAACCCCCTCCCAACAAAATAATAACGGTTTCTACTTTTGGCACAAGGCCAGCAATTAACCAGTGCATTACTGGTACTTTATTTTATCGACCCCGTAAGGATGAAAGGCAAAGTTAACCTCGGCGGGATTTGAACTCAGAATGGCAAGGGCTGTAACTCTATGCGTCAAAGCATGCCGTCCGACCCTATATAATAAGTTTTCACCAACAGGATAAACGATGCTGTGTAAGTGCTTTCAAATTAGACACACTGAATCGAAGTAGTTATTAGCAGTAGTTATTTCATTTTATTTCGCTAAAAAACATCATACGTAGACAAAAGGACAGGTCACCCATTGATTGATGCCTCTGGTTGTAGACGGCCTTGTATTTCAATTTTTTGTTGTTGTTGATATATATTTTATTAGCCAGAGGAAGAATTAATGTCGCTGGTGTTTAGTTAGATCTGTGTTGGTGTCTTCCGAAGAAAGGAGGGTTTCCAAGGAATTATTGTTTTGAGAATGAAAGATGAGTTGAAGCGTTTAGTGTGGGACTTGGGAAGTTAGATCTAGTAAGGGCAACAAGAGATACAGGAGTATTGAGTGGATCTCAATGGAAGAGTCTCGTAGCTAGCTAGTTCAAAAGAGTATTTATTGTATTTTCTGTAGTAGAGACAAAGGGAGGAAACATCACATGTGTTAGTTAGTAGTTGCAGTGTATTGATGAGGAAGTCCTAATCAACTGATATTTTGAGATATGCTTGATAAAGAAGTCTCATGATCAAAGATATTCCAGATGTGAATGTCTAGGTTTGTATAACGCGAATTACATTATCTAAAGTGTTCTCTCTTTTTAAAATTATTTGTGACGAATTTGACTATTTTTTCTGGCAGGTTGCGTGACCATGTAGAGGCAATCACATTGATCTTAGTGTATGTAGAGCTCAGTATTAAGTGAAATAATATCAAGTGCTTTTTACAGTAAGCGCCCTACTTATTCGATACAGCTACATTGGAGCAGATCACCAGAACAGTAATGTGATTTCCTTTCATTCTCTAACGGGAATGCATGAATGTTACTTTATATTTCAGAATGTACAGACTTTGTTCTAAGAAAAATAACACCAAAAACAGGCAATAAACATACAATTATACTATTGTTTATTTTGCAAATGTTTTTAAGTGTCAGTATTCTGTTTCGTAAATATTTTGGTTAATTCATAAACAAGTGAGTTTTTAAAAAACCTATATCATTAAATGTATATACAGAGAAGAATTTATACACACACACACACACACACACACACACATTTATATATGTATATATATGTATAAATGTGTGTTCGTGTTCGGGTGCGGGGTCCGTTTTTATTGGGGTCTGTTTTTATTAGGAAGGGGAGGGGGCGTTAATATTTGAGGGCCCGTTTTTTATTTGGGGGGGGGGGGCCTTAATTATTGGGGGTGTTTTTATTAGGTGGGACCGTTAATTATTGGGGGTCCTTTTTATTAGGGGGGGGGGGGAGTCCGTTTAAATAGGAGAGGGCACTTTTTATTGGGGCGGTCCGTTTTATAGGGGGTGGGGTATCCGTTTATTATTGGGAGGTGTCTATTTTTGAATGGTGGTTCGATTTTTATTGATTGGGGGAGTCTGTTTTTTATTGGGGATGGGTTTTTTATTGAGAGGGGGGGGGGCGTATTTTATGGGGGGGGGGGCTTTTTATGGGGTGGGTCGTTTTCTATAAGGGGTGTCCGTATATTGTTACCAGCTACATAACCTTTAACGGCTACATATCCCTTTACCGGCTACATAGCTTATTACCGGCTACATAGCCTTTACCGGCTATATAACCTCGTAGTGACTACATACTCTTTTACCGGCTACAGAGCCTTTTCCCGGCTACATAGCATTTTAGCGGCTACAAAGATTTACCGGCAACATAGCTTCGTACTTGTTACATAGCTTTTTACAGGCTACATTGTCTCTCCGGCTATAATGCAATTTACCGGCTACATCGCCGTTACCAGATTCATAGATTCTTACCGGTTACATAGAATTTACCGGTCACATAGCCTTTTACAGGCTACATAGCCTCTTTCCGGCTATAAAGCCATTTACCGGCTACATAGCATTTTACCGACTATACAGCCTTTTACCGGCTACATAGCGTTTTATCAGCCACATCATTTACCTAATTGTTTTGTCGGCTACATAATATATTATCGGCTATATAGTCTATCACTGGGTATATATTTTTTGGGGGGTCCGTTTCCTATTTGGGCGGGGGGGGGGATCAATTTTTTATTTGTGGGGTCCATTTATTATTTGGCGGGGATCTGTTTTTATTTGGGGCTCCACTTTTTATTGGGAGGGTCCGTTATTTTTTTTTGTGGGGGGGGCTTTATATTTTGGGGGCAGTTTTCTATATGGGAAAGGGGGGAAATACGTTTTGTGGTGGATTTGTTTTTTATTTGGGGGAAGCCCTTTCTTTCTTTGGTGGGATCCGTTTTTTTTATTTTGGGGAGGTCGGTCTTTTTATTTGGCGGGGATCGTTTTTTAATGGGGGGGGGGTCCGTTATTTTTTGAGGGGTGGGGGCGTTTTGTATATGGAGGGTCCGTTTTCTATTTGGAGAAGGGAGAAAATCCGTTTTTTGTGGGGTTGCTTTTTTATTAGGAGAGGGGTCGTTTAATATTTTGGGGCAATGCTTTTTTATTTAGGGGGGGGGGGAGATCTGGTTTTTTATTTGTGGGGATCCGTCTTTTTCGAGGGATGTCTGTTTTTATTTGGGGTCTGGTTTTTATTTGGATTTAACTGGTAAGAGGCTATGTAACCGGTAAAAGCTATATAACCGGTAAGAAGCTATGTAGCCGGTAAAGGCTATATAGCCGGTATGAAGCTATGTAGCTGGTAAAGGCTTTGTAGCCGGTAAGAGGCAATGTACCCGGTTAAAGGTTAAGTAGCCGATTAAAGGCTATGTAGCCATTAAGACTATATGTAGCCGGTATTTGGGTAAGGAATAGGTAATTTTATTTAATGGGTTGGGGTGTTTTTTCTTTGTGAAGGTCCACATTTTCTTTGAGGGGGTCGTTTTTTTTTTGGGGGGGGGGGGGGGTAAAAACGAACGTCGATTCCCTGTGAGCGACAGGCAAGCATACGCACATACATGTATATTTATATATGAATGTATATAAATGTATATACAAATTCTATTTTGCAAATATACACTCACATTCACACAAAAACATACAAACTTAAATACTATCCCCATCTCTTTAGAATAACAAGTCTCAAATGTAAAACCCACCCCAAAAACACTGACAAGCATTTCAACGGATATTTCTGGCAGTTTATCTTGTTTGTTTGTTTTTCATGTCTAGTCTTGTATAATTTCAAGAGATATCGTTCCGGCTGAAACGAAAAATAAATGCTCTAAGTGTTAATCGGTAACATTTATTGGTTGCGTATTAAGTTCCTGCCTCTTGAGATTAAAACTACCCTGAAATGAGATTTTGTGTTTTTTACATTTTTTTCTTATACATTTATGTTTCTATTTTGTATATTTTGTTTATGCAAACATATAAAATAACTTGCGTTTGTAACTTGAGGGAGCGAGGGAAAACGTTAGCTAGAACACAATTTCCGACGAGTAAATTATATTCCTTTTTGTGGTACGGCTGGCTTCAATGAATATGTCATGCATATGTAATTGATATTAAAGATGTCAGCATCTCTTTATTTTT
Source organism: Eledone cirrhosa (assembly GCA_964016885.1). Classification (NCBI taxonomy): domain Eukaryota; kingdom Metazoa; phylum Mollusca; class Cephalopoda; order Octopoda; family Eledonidae; genus Eledone; species Eledone cirrhosa. Next base: position 394,897,673 of record OZ024740.1, on the reverse strand, counting down.
ATGTTACGTTACGTTAGACGAATAAAATAATAATATTCACGTTTCAGCTCTTTTGTGACCGTTCAAAACATGAATATTAACAAAAATATCATCAAATAAATTAGAAGTCTTTCAGATGTGGTCCAACAGAAGTATTTTGATAATATCAAAGACAAAAATCAATGATGAAGTACAAACAATGACAACTAAATATCTTTACTATACACTATCAAGAAGGGAAAAATCAAAACATTTTGGATATTAGGAAAAATGAATGTATAAGACAGTATGTTGAGATCAGACGATACCTGATGATAAACCAGCAGCAGGTTACTGACACACAAGGCATTAACACGGACGATAACACCTTACTGCTACGTTCATCAAGTAAAGTCTGCTTTGTTTCTCATTACGGAATGACATTCGAAATTTCCTGTCCTTCCCACTTTTTTTTCAAGAGAAATTGTTGAATTGTTTTCGCTGTTGTTGTTTAACCCAAAGTCAGATACAACTGAGAAAATATCTAATAAAAGGGATTCCAAAACTATTTCATCTTTCTCGTATACGGTTTATTGCGGAGAAGGTGATGTGATTTGAGCGAGATTTGATTTCTTATTCTAACAGTGGAACGATCACAGGGTTCTTTAATTGTTTTGATATTGAAAAGATAATTTTTGTCTGGTTTAGCCTCAAGTCATCTCTAATTGTGTTGATCTATGATTCAAGCCATTCAAACATCTTTGTTAAAGTTATAATGTATTTAGGAATACATTATTTAGAAACATATGCTCCTTTTTTATTATGATCTCAGGGTAATTTGAATGCTATTTCGAGATTTGATGACGATTTCTCTCCCATACTAGCAGTAACTAAAATTATGTGCTAATTTCATTTTCGTAAATCAGAATATCTTGCTGAATATCCTGCTGAAGCAAAACCACGATGAAGGGCATTCCACTTATGTTCCTCCCGTCTTCCTAGAAATATCTAGGACTACATTACATAATGTGTCCTTCCTTGTTTCAGAGAGTAGAATGTAATTTAAGGGAAGATTGCCAAATACTTTTTGCTGACAGTGATCGTATAGCGGCTCTCGGCCAACTGTATCCTGGACTCAATTATGATCCTAATCGCTGAAATTTCACGCCAATAGCCTAAGGCAAAGTCGAATGAGTATGATTTGAAACTCTGTTTATGTATAACTCTGATCGTGAAAAACAGCTACGAATGTATTCTATTACTATTCAATATGAATAAATATTTACTCTATATTTACACTTGTACCCATATAAATTTTATAATCAAACAATTAAAATCTCCAATAACCTTAGGTTACACATTAATAAATCTGCGTTGCTATAAAATATTGTATAGTTTTATAGAAATGCACTGAGATAGTTTCTTGCTATTTCCGGTTTTGCAAGTTCATGACTCAGTATTCATTTGCAATTGCTGAATTGACTCTGATCAAGGAACTCAACTCAGGCTGTTGCTTGAGGCATTATGAGTTTCATTTAGTTAATTTCCACAAAATTATTATGAAGCTTGTGTGTGTGTGTGTGTGTGTGTGTGTGTGTGTGTGTGTGTGTGTGTGTGTGTGTGTGTGTGAGTGAGTGCGTGTGTGGGTGTGTGGTGTATGTGTGTGTGTGTGTGTGTGTGTGAGTGAGTGCGTGTGTGGGTGTGTGGTGTGTGTGTGTGTGTGTGTGTGTGCGTGTGCGTTTGTATATGTGTGTGAATGTTCTGCCTTTATTGCAAATAAGGCACTATTTTGTCAATATTTTTATGTGTCTTGCAATGAAGCAGGAATTTTATATCATTTGTGTGCTTTTAAAAATTTTTTTCGTATTTTTTTGTGGTGGACGCGCACAATGTATAAGTTGGTCTTAAACATTAAACTTTGCCTTCCATCCTTACGGGGTCGATAAAATAAAGTACCAGTAATACACTGGGATAATTGCTGGTCTTGTGCTAAAAGTAGAAACAATTATGTCTGAAAACAACGGGTATGATAATGAGCAGAACAACTTATGTCTGTTTGAGTCGAGTTAATCTAGGATTATAAATATAACAAAAAACAACAGCAGCAGCAGCTGCTGCTGCCGCTGCTTCTGCTACTACTGCTACTACTGCTACTACTACTACTACTACTACTACTACTACCGCTGCTGCTGCTGCTGCTGCTACTACTACTACTACTACTGCTACTGCTACTACTACTACTACTACTGCTACTGCTACTACTACTGCTACTGCTACTACTACTACTACTACTACTACTGCTACTGCTACTACTACTACTACTACTGCTACTGCTACTACTACTGCTACTGCTACTACTACTACTACTACTACTACTGTTGCTGCTGCTGCTGCTGCTACTACTACTGCTGCTAGCTCTGCTGCTGCTGCTGCTGCTACTACTACTACTACTACTACTACTACTACTACAGAGCTGACCGACTGATAGACCAACTTCTCAACCTCCAAATTGACATGAGTTAATCTTGGAGTAATTTCTCGAAATTATATGGTTGTCAGTATCGGTAGAGGGTCGGATGTCTTGCTTTGCAGCATAGAGTTACGGCCCTCTATGATCTGTGTTCAAATCCCGCCGAGGTTAACTTTGCCTTTCATCCTTACTGGGTCGATAAAATAAAGTACCAGTAATACACTGGGGTAATTGCTGGCCTTGTGCCAAAAGTAGAAACAGTTATATATTCATATAAAATATGTTCATTTTCACGGTTTTTCCCTTACATTTTCTTTGTGATTCTCTCATGCCGTCTCCAGAAAATATGTCGGAGTCAATACTTTAATGAGAAAGTATAAGAAAATTGAAACATGTCCGGAAGCTTTTAAAATAATATTATCCATTTTAAAATAATATTATCCATTGAGCTAATAATATCTTTTTCTCGCCGTATAAGTAATTGTTTCTACTTTTGGCACAAGGCCAGCAATTATGCCAGTGCATTACTGGTACTTTATTTTATCAACCCCGTAAGGATGTAAGGCAAAGTTAACCTCGGCGGGATTTGAACTCAGAATAGCAAGGGCCGTAACTCTATGCGTCAAAGCATGGCGTCCGACCCTCTACCGATACTGCCAATCCACCACCGCATAAGTAATATTGGTAGGTATGTGATGCACATTACGCTCAAAATATGAATACTATCTTAACTATTTTCATACGCATAGCATCTCTGATTAACCTTTTAGTATTTGAATCAGCCATATCCGGCCAGAATCCTCTCATTTCTTTCTGTTTAAACCGGCTGTAACTGACAACTCATACTGATGTTAAGGTATTGTTCTCAAAATAAATAACCTCAAAATCTCAGATTCAATGTTATGTAAGATAATTATGTAAGATAAAGCATTTACCACAAAAATACAATAGTAAATATAGAGTAATGTAAATGCTAAAGGGTTAAATAACTTCGGTGATGGTTTTTTTAAGGTGTTTATTTTTCATGCCTACTCCTTAGTAATTCTCGGACATATACTTCAGTAAGATGCAGATTTGTGTTATCCATAAAGGAGCCCTGTCATATATTTGGTTGTGGCGGAGAAAAACATTTAAGAGCCAGAGGGATACAAAATACATAAAAGCTCGGGGGATCAGTAAGTATGAGGACGTATATGCTTCGCTGACAAGGTCTAAAAAGATTAGAATACGTCTGAAGTTGTCTAAAGCACTTACCAAAAATACTTAAATGGTTAGGTAAAATTGTCGTTTCTCAAAAGCGTAAGTATATATAATTAGATCTTTGATGTTCACGACATTAAATATATAGGGTGTCCCCCCAAAAATGTATACATACATCATCAGTAATATAATCAAAGTAAGTATACATTTTTGGGGGACACCCTGTACTATTACACGTAATAAAAACATATGCAAGGAGGAATTTTCGTGATATATCAGTAAGTTGATCAGATAGGAAATACGAGGAAAGAGTTCAAACGTGGATGGGTTCGCTGTTTAAAGCTGAGATTTCAATTACAGAACAATACAGTATTTTAAACAGTTCAGCAACACGTAAACAATACTGATAAACAATACATAAAAATAAAAACAAAAACAAAAACAAACACATAATAGTATTATTTATATCACAACTTTTCTTTTCTTAATTGTTTATAACATTCGGTCGACTATCTTTTAAGAATCCCCCTCTCTCATTTTCTCTCTCTCTCTCTCTCTCTCTCTCTCTCTCTCTATATATATATATATATATATATATATATATATATATATATATATAAACGGAAAAAATGAAACGAAATTTCATTTCCCACTCATAATAGTACGGATATATATATATATATATATAAGTATTGAAGTTTCCGTTGAAAATTGAAAAAGTCATAGGAGTGAAGAGTGCTCTATGTAAGTACCAGAGCAAAATTTAATGTATAATAAACAATACAATATAATTACCTCATTACCAGAGGTTTCCCGAATAAGACTATGTTTTAAATTGCCTTGTCCGACGAACGAATGAGGACGTTTTTCGTATTCGTCTTATTCGGGAAACCTCTGGTAATGAGGTAATTATATTGTATTGTTTATTATACATTATATATATATATATATATATATATTCTCTCGCTCATGAAATCCACCCAGCTTGTTTATTTTTCTATCTTTGGTTTGCTTTTATCCTTCTATGTTGATTACTTGTCCCCCTCGCTTTACGCGAATTACTGGTCCCAATAACTTTTTTTAGTTATTGCTCGCACCAACCTGAGGTATATGATTATGCGATGAAATACCAATGATGGTTGGAAAATCACTGACGAAGGACTATTTTTATCATATGTAACCCATGTGCAACCACGCAGTATTCTTCTTTCTTCTCATGTTTTTATATATATATATATATATATATATAATTTAAAAAAATGATGCTCTCTTAGAGATTAATAGATCGACCTTTTTCGCTCTGCTTATCCCCCCCCCCCCCTATTATTTGGGACCTGAGATTATATATATATATATATATATATATATATATATATATATATATATATATATATATATATACACAGGGCCGGTGGAAACATTTCTGAATGGGGGCGGCAAATTTGTTCAATTTAGTTGTAGTGATTAGTTTACCTCTTTGCACTCTAAAATGGTTAGAAAATGCAATTTGAGGTCAAGCAATCATATTACATTTACAACTTTCAATAATTATAAAGTGATTATAGCAAAATGACCTCTGAAATCTGTCACTGAATACACATGCTTGCAATTGGTAAATAGTGATATGTGGAGAAAAAGTTATGACATGATAAATAAACTTACTATGAAGGCTAACAATATATTATCAAATATCAACCAAGATATAAAAAAAAAAAACTTCGATATGCGATAAATATAACATGTACATAAATTGTAGCATATATAGAAATAGGTGTGGGTTTTGGTAGTTTGGGAAGAAAAATATAATTATTGTAGTCATGTATGAGTGTGCGGGCCAATCAATGGTGCTGGTATTTATGTACGATTGAGGTGCATGGATTGCATGTGGTGAGGGTGCGTTTGGTGTACGAATTCGTGTGTGTCTGTGTGCGTGTGCCTATCAGTCTAAGAGTATGTGCACCTGAATATGTGTGTATTTGTATGAGACAATATGTATCGGAAGTAAATGTGCGTGCCGTGTCTGTGTGTATGAGTGAGCGTATATGTTTCTGTGTCTATATATGTTTCTGTGTGTATATATGTTTCTGTGTGTATATGTGTTTCTGTGTTTCTGTGTGTATATATGTGTTTCTGTGTGTATATGCGTGTTTGGGTGGAGTGTATGTGTGTGTATATATGTATGTGTATGTGTGTGTATACTCAAAATATATAATTTGTATAACTAGACAAACTTCCGCAAAGAGGATAAGGTATATCAGAATCGATCTATTTAGATTTTGCCTCAATACCAATGTGGTGAGTCGCTATCAGTAGTGCAATATTTCATGTATGTCTGCTCGTGGGTAGATATTTCCTACAAATATATTCTTTCGCATAGTTTTTGTAGGTTTTGTTGTTATTTTCAGTGCGGGTTCTATTGTGTGGTTATTTTGTATTATTACTCTCGTTCTTATTGCTGCTGACCATGTTGATGTAATTAGATATTCCTACACAATTGGGAAGTGATGACTCACAAAACTAAAATTCACCAATTTACTGATATTACTGTCACCCACTAGGTTAAATTTCGCTAGGTAACCTTACAACGCCTCTAAAACACACACACACACACACGTGCACGCACACACACACACACACACACACACACACACACACACACACACACACACACACACACACACACACACACGCGGTTACTCTCACTCACACAAACATACACACACACACACACACACACACACACATATATATATATATATATATGTACACGTACATACATATATGTATACAGACGTACAGTAGTATGTATATATATATGCATACATGCACACACATATGGGAAATGAAATTTCGTTTCATTTATTCCGTTTATATATATATAAAAATATATATAAAGTTGTATTCCTGTTTGTTTGTTTGTTCACGAAGTCCTCCTATGGTTTTGGAGATAGACCTCCCCATAACCATATATACTCTGAAACTATATTGCCCAGGGTACATGGATAAGTATATTTCATTTTAATCAAAGGTTCCCGGGGGCACAAAACCCCCGCTGGAAATCCCCGCTGAAAGTTTGTCCCTTCGATTTATATGAAGTTTAAACCATAGGTAAAAGACAAGACATGATGCGTATTCACAAAATTTCAGCAAATTTTAATAATATTAAGACACCCTAATGGGGGTTAAACCCCCTATTAAGGTTCCCCGGAGGCACAAACCCACGCTGAAAATTCTTTCCCCTCGATTTATATGAAATTTAAACCATAGGTAAATGACAAGATATGATGCCTATTCACAAAAGCTTTGAATTGATATTTTGAAAAATATTATTTACAAGAAACAAAATAAGAATAATATTTAATAATTGTTTCTACTTTTGGCACAAGGCCAGCAATTACCCAGTGTATTACTGGTACTTTATTTTATCGACCCCATAAGGATGAAAGGCAAAGTTAACCTCGGCGGGATTTGAACTCAGAATGGCAAGGGCCGTAACTCTATGCGTCAAAGCATGGCGTCCGACCCTCTACCGATACTGCCAAATGTAATTTTATTTGATATATTAAAAAAATAATTTTTCAAACTTTTCATGCATTACTTTTATTGAAACGCGAAGTTTTTCTCCATAAATTATATCGCTGATTTAAAAAAAAAAATTCGGCTAGTATATATATATACGAATTCGTTCGGATCTAGCTGTCGAAGCGGCCAGAGCTCAGTCGTCGGGGTTCTGAATCTTTTCATATATATATATATATATACACACATATATATAAAGTTCAAGGAAACAACAGAGGTACAAAAGTCACTCTTTATATATATATATATATATATATATATATATATATATATACACACACAGACCCACATATATATATGTGTGTGTGTGTGTGTGTGTGTGTGTGCGTTTGTATGATATATGTAGATGAAATATTTCTATGTATACTTTTCATTTTACACGCCCAAATCCCTTAATGACATTTATTACTCGCTGACTCTTCCGTACTACTTATTTAATTTCAAATTCCCAGGTCCTTCACACATTTGAAATTTGATAATCAGAGTGCATAGTTAACCCACAATATTCAACAACATACATACATACACACACGCCCACACACGCTCACACACACTCTCACACATATATATTTCCCCAAAATGGCTGACAAAACTCACACGTGCTTTTATTTCGTAAAAGTTTTTTTTTCGCTTCTTCCTTTTCTTATTCTCGTTTACCTTTATATTTCTTGTATCTCACATTCTGTATTCTGATGAAGGACTAACGACCGAAACATTAAGATTCTCTTCCTGCTTTATCAAGTGTCAGACTAATATTTATCTTCATTGTGCTATATCGTTCCCCTGCGTTGTTTTATCGATGATGCTTCGCATACATGTACACACCCACACACATACTATGTTTGTATATATATATATATATATATATATATATATATACATAATGAATAAAATAACCAGGGTTTAATTACATTTCAATTAGGTTAGATGATTATCAACCTATATCCTAAATCAATCTTTTCAGTAGGTTTTTCAGAACAAGCAATATTATAAACTCTATTATGCAGAAGTCTATTTTTTAATGTCTCTAAATCGTGAAAGAGGAATGAATTCGCATTAATAGATTCAAAATATTTTGTAATGGATGTAGCAACCCCAAAATACGAACAATACATTTTGTAATAGTGAATTTCTGTTAGTATTCTGGCTTAGAACATTTGTTTGGACAGGATTTTCGTTAGTTGCAAAATCACCTTTTAGCTCTTGCTAGTGGAATAGAATGTAAAACATAATTTTACCTTTAATAAACAAAATCTAGTCTTAAAAAACTTATGAAATTGTGAAGAAACTATATTTTAGTCTATTCTAAACATTTAATTCCTCCCATAGAAATATCACCAGCTGTTTTCTAAATTCATATATTCATTTAACCTACTCCGTGTATCAAAAAGGGATTGCAATCCGAGTAATGGATGAAACAGGAATAAGACCCACACAAAATCTCGATCACTATACCTATCTACTTCTCCATTGCAATATTTTTAATTCATCAAGAAACATCCCAAACGTTTTTTTCCTTGTACATATGTCCTAAAACTCGCCTCTAGAATTGAACCCAGTACTGGTTTTGTAATATCTGAGACTATGTATTTAGACATAATGTTGTGCTGCTAAGAATTCTACCATTCCCTTAGTTGTTTTATCACTTTACCGAAATTATCGATATCCATCACTGAAGAATGATATGTAATCATCAGTGTCAAATTAATTATACCATACGTATTATTTCATCAAATTCAGAATTTTTCTGAACCATAAATCAAGACAAATTACTTCTATTTAAACCACTCGTAGTAGATTTGTTGTGAAAAGATGTTTCATGGTGATGAGCTATATTGTAAAGCTGTCACTGTATTGCGCAACAACAAAGTTACAGTAAGTCTACACTCATCATTCGGCGTTATCTGAAACCACGAATACTATTCCATTCTTCTTTTTACAGTTAGAATTATAAAACAGTTTTCACTTAAGTATTTTCTCGTGATGGTTTGAGTAACGAAAAGTCAATTATATGCATGCCACAATTGTCACTTATCTAATTCGGTTAGACGACCCCGTGAAGGGTACTGTTATTCATCGCATTATACACACACACAGATACATCTCTCTCTCCCCCCCACCCCTCTCTCTCTCTCTCTCTCTCTCTCTCTCTCTATATATATATATATATATATATATATATATATATATATATATATAAATATATGCATGTACGTGTGTGTGGATATAAAATGACCAAAATAGTAACATTAAACAGGGATAACTTGTGGCCAGTGGAATCTGTTGGGTTGATGTTACCAATCATGGTAAATAATAGTGTCACCTCATCTCATGAGCCGTTTCCCGTAGCAATCCATACAACATCCTTAGTAATGTTTGATCGTACTAATAATTTCATTCGTAAATCGCAATTCCCATATAACACTGAATGGTGCAGAAAAGCCTTAGGGTCCATTGTTAATAAATTAGGCTCTCCTCAGAAAGTTTTGCTCATTTTCAAAGAAATTTAGGGACATGATGACCAGGACTGCATTTAATGGAAAACTCAAAACAAATTGATGTGGACATTAGTGTTAAACAAGGAGACTTTCCTGCTCCAATACTCTTTACAATTATACTTCGTCGTACTCCTTACTTATACATTTCTAGACTGTAGTGGTGGCTTAAATCTACGTTTCTAAATATCTGGACACGTTTTCAATTTAAGGGGATTTAATAATAAGCATTCAATATGTTGATTTTGTATGGTGATAACGCTGACTTTGTTTCACATTCAGAAACAGATATGCAGCAGTACATAATGATACATTTTCTGAAGTATCTGCTCTTTTAGGGTTCATTATAAGCTTTGGCAGAATCGGTAGAGAGTCGGACGCCATGCTTTGAAGCTTAGAGTTACCTCCCTGTATGATCTGAGTTCAAATCCCGCCGAGGTTAACTTTTCCTTTCATCCTTACGGGGTCGTTAAAATAAAGTACCAGTAATGCACTGGGTAATTGCTGGCCTTGTGCCAAAAGTAGAAACAATTATAAGCTTAACAATGAACAAGAACAATTACATCCACCACCTGGAGAACTTTATGTTGTGCCATATATATGAGTAGAACTAGGATGGCAGTAGTCTATACTCTTGTATTTATGGATAGTCCTCTGTGAAGAGACGAGAGTTCAAATACATAAATACATCTAGTACACAAAGCAAATAATGTATTTCGAAAATTAGTGAAAATGGTGTTCTCAGACAGGGACATAAAATTAACGATAAAAATAACTATGTATGAGACAGTTTTGTTATATGTATGAATCATGAATTACTCACCAGAAGCGAATCCTAGGTATTAAATTGAGAAGCATGATATATGACCTAGACATTTTATAAAGATTGGGGTGCTCTACAATCATTTCGCGTTGTATTGAAAGTTATATGGGATGAGTTGGGTATCATGTTCGTATGAACGACGCAAGGTTTACAAAGAAAATCATTTATGGTGAGCTTGTGCAAAGATTATATTAAGGAAAATGTAAAATATCTTGGATTAGATTTAGATCAATGGGAAAAGGAGTAATACGTGGAGAAGGACAATTAAATCAGGGCTTCAATTATTGGATGAAACGGAAAACGTAAAATCAGGGCTAAAATGAGTACTAAGAAAGTGTGAGTTGGTAGGGCTTCAAAATGTTGATAATTGGAGTTGCAGGCTCTTTCACCATGTCATTCTCTATAAAGTAGATTTTATAAACGATGTGAAAACGCATGAACAGACAATGATGCAGGCAGATTATATTACAGATCTCACTACACCTCCAGATGTGACTACTTGTTCAATTTGTGGCAAGATATATAAGACAATCATTATCGGTAGAATGATGAATAACATTTCCCCTAGTATTATATTCTGAGCCTCCATTCCGAGGAGGTCCACTTTGTCTCCTGTCTTTTCAAAGATAAAATACCTGCCTGCTAACTAATGGAGTACATTCCTCATCCAATGTGTGGGGTTGTAGGAATTTGAGAAAAATATTTTTTATAGGTCTCAAATAGCCTGAAATGTGACAGGCGAACAGTTGGATGACCAGTTGTTTGTCTTCCCTATATTAGCTACTTTATGGATCTCTGTCGGTTTTAACGATGAGCGCTTTGGTTTTTCAATCAACGCAACGGCATATTCGTTAAATTAGCACATACATTTGCCTTTCATCCTTACGGGGTCGATAAAATAAAGTACCAGTAATGTACTGATTAATTGCTGGCCTTGTGCCTAAAGTAGAAACAATTAATGTGACTGGGTGTTACGTAGTCATTTGTATCCTGAACGTCATCCTCAGGGAGATTTAGCGCGATAGAGTGTGTCAATGATGGCCCTTTGAATTACAGGCACAGTCTAACTATTGACCTAAAGCTATTGCAAAATGCAGTTCCCCAAGTTAACACAAAGTGGGACTGATCCAGGAAGCTTGTGAAGCGAACTTCTTAACCATTACGTCATGCTACATCAAAACAACAACTGGATTAACTAAGCAAAACGCTTAACTCATAAAACAGAGTTCACATATGTCTAAATGCGTGTTTTAGTATAGTTCAGTGTTGTAACAAACGACAGCACTATCAAATTAACTGATGGGTGCGCTAGCTTGCAAAACATAGGATCAGCTTTTATAGTCGAGTGAGCAATAGCCGGCTATGTAGTAGCTTCTACGTGAGAGTACCAACAACTTGACAGAAGTAAGCGATCAATCACCATCATCAAAGTGAACTCATACAGGAACCAACGACAGAAATTGTATGTAATCAATCAATCTGGTAGAAATAGCAGCCACATTTTCCTTACGTCTTGAAGAATGTAGTCATACTTGTCCAATAAAAGTTGTAAGGTTAGAACAGGAATACCTTTGATCATATCTGCTGAACTGAGCTGAACTGTGACTAAACAACAACATGCAGTTTACGGGAAATGAGCGGACATTGAGAAGTTGAGTCCTTCATGGCTTTACCAAAACATTATTATTTATGTCAGTAACGTAGGTATCTTTCAATTAGGAATCGAAACCATGATGTTGTTGTTTGAGCATACTAAGTATATCACCTCTGACTTTTGTACTAACTCGTCAGCGTCCTCAATAAACAAACAAATAACCACAAATTAAAACGAAAACAAAAAGAAGACAGAACCCAGTGTTATTGAATTATATTAGTCGAGAATTATCTGCATCTTAACTATTATCGTTGGCACGTCGTGTATGCTGTGTGGCATTTCATTTCTTTAATGAATTCCTTCGATAAGATTTGATATGAAAGACAGATCTTCGCTAAGAGGCGTCATACCAGTTACTCGGTGCCAAGCTCTCACTCACTTAAAGACGGACCTACCGCACGATTAAAACATACACAATGCCAGACAACCAGTCAGACGGACTAAGTGGAAGTCTCAGCATAGAAACTGCGAAATTATCTTATTTATTCATTTATCTTTATTTCAATGGGTGAAGAAGTCAAGAGAGGACATTTTAGTTGTACATTTGTTTGTTTTCTTTCCTTCATATCTGTCTATCCACCAGAAAAAAACATATCTATCTATCTATCTATCTATCTATCTATCTATCTATCTATCTATCTATCTATCTATCTATCTATCTATCTATCTATCTATCTATCTATCTATCTCTATATATATATCTATATATCTATATATATCTATCTGTCTGTCTATCTGTCTATCCATTTATCTAAATTCTATCTGGTTGTCTATCTACTTGCTACATATCTATCTGGGATGGACACACGCGTGAAACTTGCTGGGTAAGTTCTGCCTAAATTTCCATTGAAATTCCCAACTATGAACCTTCATTTTTATACCAATTTGTAGAGGGACTGCCAGGTCAAATTTCGATCTGGTCAGTCTCTCAAAATATTGTACGCCTTTAGGCGAAATAGTTCATAAAACGTTTTTTTTGAAAAGCTAACATTTAAAAAAAAATGGCTGAAGCTTCTTCACCAACATTCGAAGGAGGAAAGGGGAAGATATGCTTATAGCTTCCCCTGCCACTGTCATAGTAGCAGATGTCAAAGACAAAGGTTAGCCAAAGGAAGGATTTTCTCAACCTGCTGACCGACAATTTGACGTTGCCATGGCAACAAACCAAAACCAAAAGTGTGAAACAATGAACAAAAACAACACACCAGCAACAACAACAACAACAACAATGCTATGAACAAAAACAACAACAACAACAATAACAATAACAACAATAACAAGACCAATAACTGCAACAAGGAAGTAAACAACAAAATATCGTTTGCGCAAACCGGTAGATATTTCAAATGCAAATGAGCTTTTGAATAACGCCAGGCAGTACATAACTTTTGGGGAGAACGGTTCATTCTCCATAAACTCTCCCCCAGATTTGCGAAGAGAAGCTGCCTTGAAAACTGTGGTTTTCAGGACAGTCTAAAAAAAACCCCGAAAACCGACTCAACTTTCACAAGGCGAAATTGAGTTGGTTTTAGAAGATGCCTTAAAAGACATTGCTTTCATTCAGAAGGGTAGACTCTACGGGAGTTTATCCATTCTGATGAAAGACCAACTGACGGCACAGAAATACTCTGTGTCGCCAATTGTGTCACCGTTGTTCACCTTTTTCCCCACTTACATGGAGAAAAGGACACAGAAAATAAAAATCCAAAGTATCACACCAAATATTGACATTTGGTGGGTACTATGTGGATTTTTAAACCTCGAAAAAGACACAATAATATCGGTAGGTAAGTCCTCCGGCGATCGGTTCAGCGGAATTAGCCTGGAAATTCTGGTCCAAATGACACCAGAACGAATAGCCAGGATCCCGGAAGGTTTGCTGCTGGATGGGCTTATATACATAAACATTTCGGTCGAGGGTAGGCGGCCCTCATGTTACCACTGCTCAAGCAGGGGTCACCTGAGAGCTTCCTGTCCTCGGCTAACTAGCCAAAAAAAGGCACTACTGTCAACACCTGCAACAACAGCACAACAATCACCACCACCACCACAACAACAACATAAAAAAATAGTGACAACAAAACAAACGACAAACACAGTCCCACCCAACTCCCCACCTAAAACAACCCCAGAAACACCTATACACATAACAGCTCCCTAAAATGTAGCCTTCCCCAACAACACGGATGAGGCGTCATCATCGTCACCCAGTGACGATGAGGGAGAGCCTTTCTGACCAGTGAAAAGAAAAAAGAAAAGACATAACACAAACAAAAATGCAACAAACACAAACACCAACACAAGTGACGCAAACAGCACAAACAAAAACACCCCCTCCTGAAAACAAAACACCTACGACAAAACGTAAACACCCACAAGAACCACAGACAAAAAGCAACACAACACAACAAAAATGTTACACCTACATAAATACTAACAATAAAACTTTAACAGACAACATATATAAAAACCCTTAGGCTGGAGACCGAAGGGAAAACTTTTACACACTCTTCGGAGAATGCTAATCTTAAAATGATTAGGATTTCCATGGATACACATAACAGTTAAAAGAAAAATTTCCTAACGACGTAGATACCCCCTGCGTCAAACCCTACAATCGAGTCCTGTTAAAATGTATCCCCACCCCACCAAACACCCCCATCCCACCAGACACCCCTCCCCACCAAACATCTCCGTCCCCACCCCGCCAGAAAGCACCACCCCACCAAACAAACCCTCCAACACTCCCATGGAAATTGTGCAGCCTGGTCCCCAGGAGACGAAGAGGTGAGTGATTTCTTTTCCTCTTCTTTTAACTTTTCAGCACCAACATGGCCAATATAAGAGTTGGATGTGTGAATGTACGCGGCCTGGGGATGCCCTGGAAACAGGGAAAACCCTTAAACGACCTCAGGTCGCACAGTATGGATGTAGTAGCCATTTGCGAGTCCAGGATCCACAGCGAGCGACAGCTGGCCCCCATCTTCGACGACTTTGAGATCTAAGAATCTCTCTGTCAGCCGAGAGGTGGCGGCGGGGTTGCCGTTTCGCTGCAGAAACACCTGGGCCTCGTAACACAGACGGTACATCTGGACCCGGAGGGTCGACTGGTGGTCCTAGACGTTGACGGTAGTGAAGGTGGAGCCTTCAGGGTAGTGGCCGCATATGCCCCATCCGGGACACCGCGGCCAGACTTCTTCAAACGTCTAGAGACATTTCTGGGAATGTCCCGCTCCCTGCTGTTAGTGGTGGACTGGAATGGAATCCTAAATGAACGTTGAGACTATGTGGGAGCATGTCCCGATAGAGGGGGTGTAACAGCCTCAAACAGTTAATCGGCCAATTTCAACTAGCCGATAGATATCGACTAGATTTTCCGACTGTGCCACTGTGGGCGTGGACTAATCGCAGTGGAACATCTAGATCGTACCCAGACAGGTTTCTAGTTAGAGTTAGTGATAGGGACATGTTAAGCTGTCCACAAATGTTCATGGTTGCCTATTCAGATCACAAACTAATGACCTGCTTAGTCAACCTTGATAGAACCCATAGACAGGGACCCCGCTAATGGAAGCTGAACTTGTCGTTACCGACATGCAAAGCCTACAGTAAACGGATTAGCACTTTAGTTCAGCAGCTCTTGACGGGGGCCATTGTCAACAACAGATGGTGGTATTCTCTCAAGAGGGCAGTTAGATTAGACTCGATAGGTTTTAGTAAAGAATTAGTGTTAGATAGAAATAAGACCGAAAAAGAACTGGTAGATAAAGTAGAAGAGGCACTTAGGAGTGGAAACGTAGCCAGCGTGCTAGCGACGAGAACGGCCTTGGACCAGCTCTTCGACGCAAAGCACGAAGGCTGCGTTGTCAGGAGCAAAATACGTGCTCTGGGAAACGAGGGAGCCAAAGCTGTTAGCTGGACCCGAGTGATAGAGGCGAAAATTGGCAACAAGTCCACAATGCGGTCTTTGAAGGACCAAGACGGACGCGTTATACGTGAGCCGAAGCAGATGTGCGCGGCTTTTCAGCGGCACTTTGCTCAACTGTTCGGGCAGAGCGGTGCGCCGGAAGGGGCTATGGATTTCAGCCCATACCTCGACGGCCTGCCGCGACTCTCGGACAGCGAGGCGAAGTTCTGCGAAAGGCCGATTTCGGCCGATGAGATAAGGGACGCGCTGAGCCAATGCGGCATACGCAAATCTCCAGGTCTCGACGGTCTACCCTACGAATTTTACGTAGCAATGCCGGACTTATTCTCCGGTCTCCTGCAACTGGCAGCAGAACAGGAGAATTCCCAGTTCTGTGACCAAGGGCGTAGTCACGTTAGTCAGGAAGGACGAGAATAAGGGGGATGACATAGGCAACTTCCGGCCCATAACTCTGCTAAACACAGAGTTACAGATTTTGGCCAAGGTGTTGGCAAAGAGGCTGGCGCTTGTCGTCGAAAACCTGGTGGGAGAAGCGCAGACATGCGCAATCCCGACCAGGTCCATACACGACAACCTCCACCTCATGCGATACATCATAGAGAGGGTAGGGTGTGAACCCGGCTTCGGTGGGGCCCTGATCAACTTGGACCAGTCTAAGGCTTTCGATAGGGTTGACCATCGTTACCTGGATGCGGTGCTC
The DNA here is from genome assembly GCA_964016885.1 of Eledone cirrhosa. Taxonomy (NCBI): domain Eukaryota; kingdom Metazoa; phylum Mollusca; class Cephalopoda; order Octopoda; family Eledonidae; genus Eledone; species Eledone cirrhosa. The sequence goes on along the minus strand of OZ024740.1, from coordinate 394,880,866 downwards.
GAGGCGCGGGCTTCGGAACCGTGTTCAGGGGCTGGATTGCTGCAATGCACAGCAGCAACATCTGCTCAAGGGTCAAGGTGAACGGCTACTTCTCGGAGCCGTTCCATATCACGCGATCCATCCGACAGGGATGTCCTCTCTCCTCCCTTCTGTACGTACTGACTCTCGAGCCACTACTGCGGGAATCCCTTTGGAACCGGGACTGAGAAAAGCGGCGTCGGCCTACGCCGACGACGTTACAGTAATGGTGTCGAGCACCTCGCAAATCCGAGAGGTCGGCACCTTACTGGAGGAATACGAAAGGTTCACAGGAGCGAAGCTGAACCGGGACAAATCCGGAACGATGTGACGGCCAAGGTGCTTGCGCTCACCCAGAAGTGGGCCGATTACAAACTATCCTTGAAAGGTCGAGCGGAGGTGGCGAACACTTTTATAGCGTCCGCCATCTACTACCGCTTGACCGTCGCGCTTGACCGGCGCGCTCTTCCAATTCCTTTGGAAGAAACGGGCTCCTTTGGTGAGAAGATCGATCTGCTGCCAACACCCTTCAAACGGAGGGCTGGGGATGTCGTGGCTGACGATGCGCAAACACGCGCTCAGGCTGCGGCACCTCGACGTATTCCTCACCGGACAACCGGTGTGGGCTCCGTTCGTGAGGCGAGCCTTCCCACCACTCGTCTCGCTGACCGAGCTGCAGTCCTGGGTCAAGCCAAGCAAAGACCGAGGAAAATGGGCGACTGGCGCATCAAATGTGCTCAGGCGCTCACGGTCCTCTGGAAAACGCACCCGGCGATCAGTGGAGACTCCACTTCGTCATTCTATAGAGGGTTGGTCCGCAGCAAGTGCGACGATGCGCTCGGAGAAACTCTAGGCGTAGAGGAGGACGAACTGGCCAGTCTGTTCGGTAGGACCTTCCGCCCGGGACCAATGGACAACTACCAAAAGTCCCTGGCCTGGCAGTGCTACCGAGGAGCTCTCCCAGTTCGAGACAAGCTCTACAGACACGGGCACCCGGGCAGGGACCCTTCGAAAAAGATCTGTCCGAGATGCGTGCGCGAGGAGGAACCGTCGCGCACGCATTTGTACACTGACCGGGCGTTACCGACCTGTGGGGCTATGTAGAACGACTATTGTCGCGGGTGGGACCAATCCAGTTGACCACCGAGTCCATTGTCATGATCAAACCTCCACCCTCCTTCAAAAACGAAGGAGAGGCGGTTTTCCTATGTGTTATGGCCATGGTGAAAGAGGTTATATGGTGGACTAGGTTAAAAGGGCTGAGTTCAGACACCTTTCTCTCCGGCGAACAACTGATTCGTTTTTTCAAATATCATTTTGGAAGAAGAATCAGGATGGAGAGAGAGGTGCTGTACCCCAGCAAGTTTTATAAAAGGTGGGTGAATGTGGCAAAGATGGCGCGAGTGGTTGGGCCTTCTCTCTATATAAGCCTGTAGGTTGAGGAAAAAGAGGAAGAGAGGAAGGGAGTACTCGCTCTTGGTGCTCCTGGAGATGAGGGTTGTACATTTTTTTGGGGTGTGTACAACCCCTGTGTAACGCCTCACCCCTATTGGGGATTTCAATTGTTATTTGTTATTGTATTAATAGTTTATTTTCATATACCTGTATGTAAACTCCCCATTTGTATTTGTCCCCTTCTTTTGTGCCCTTGTGGCTAATAAAGAAATTTATCTACTTGTAGGTCTCTCTTTCTGTCTGACCGGCAGTCCCTATCCATTTACCTATGTATCCCTGCATGCATCCATCCATTCAACAGCAGTCTGTACACACGTTCGTCCGCCTTTCTGTCTGTATAATAATTTACGGAAGCACTATTCTTACGCGATGTTTATTATACGATATATTTCGTTCATCTTGCTGCAGAGCAAATACACCGCAATCTTCAATCATGCACGCCGCTCACACTCACATTGAGGCGAATGTAAAAATTGTACAGAATATTTTCTCTGTAGTAATGCAGAAATAAAATTGCACGAAACAATTTGTATTGTAAACATAGTGTAAGATTTACCTCCGCAATACAGCATCGAATGCCATATATACAGGGTCTCTCAGTTCTTTGAGGATATTTGAATGAATTTAGTAAAAAAACTCATAAGTCATGACAGAAGAGCTATGGGATTCTTCTTGATGCATCTACTCAATGCAGTCACAGATATTTTATAGTGTTATGTAGCGTTGATTGATTTTCCTCTCGATTATGCTCCATACGTAGTAGTCAAACGGTTTCAGGTTTGGAGAGCTAAGAGGATATATGTTTTGCGGTGACGTGATCGTGGAGATTGTAACTCATTCATTGTTAGGTCGTCTTGGCCTTATGAGACGGTGCAGAATGTCTTATTGATAGCTATACGGTCTTCCTTTGCTCACACTCTCTATCTAAAGTGACACAAACTTATCCAACACCTCCTTATATTCGACAGAATTTACCCTTGAGCACCGAGGAAAGAAGCGAGGAGGCATGGTATCTCCTTTGTTGCTGACAACTTCCAAACCCAACACATTTTCCAGAATTATTGTGTACATGACCTTTGGAACCTCTTTATGGTATCTGCATAACTATCTGTGATTCCGTTAGTTGACCTTTTTGGTTGTGATCAAGGTTTTTCTCATCATAGATAGCCCCAAACATTCTATGCTGCTTATATTTCAACTTGCTCAACAAGTGTTTTGCGTGGATCAGATGGTTATCGTTTGTCTTTGCAGACAGGAATTGGCCTCTCCGCACCACATATATCTTTTATCGAAAGTCCTCATGCAAAATTCCTCCGATAGTGTGCCAAAATATATTTTTTCGTTACGAATAAAATATTTTTCTCGCTTTTGTTTTGTGAATATGTCAGTAGCAGTCGAGAATGCTAGACAGTGCTGTTTCATGAATAGTAACATTCATGATTAGTAACATTCACTCAACCGTCTATGGAAATAGACTAGTTTCTACACACAATTTGCGTGATGAAAATTTACTGGAGATTCTCATTCCGTGACGTGTCCACAGAACAAAAGCGAGAAAACTAATTCTTCCGTAAAGAAAACATTTTTTGGACAGCAAGGTTTCCATATGTTTATTGCATATAAACATATAGTATATGCTTTCATATATACCCTACTATGCTTAACGCTATCTTAGTGCTACTGCTAATTAATTTTAACCAGTCAAGTGTCACTTTATGCAAATAAGTATCTCCAGCAAATGTTCATCACTCATTAAGTAAATAGCATGGAATATATTTTTTCATTATTTTCCTGGTTTCAATCACTGGACTGCGGTCGTGCTGGGGCATCGCATTTCAGGGTTTTCGGTAACTACATCGTTATTATTTCACCTTGGTACATGTTTCATCAATCTATATATTATGGATTGGCTAAAAACAACTTTTGATAATATTGGCTAGTTATAGACAGAAGCACACACATCACATATTTGTATACCACGGGCTTCTGAGTAATTACTATCAACCAAATACTACTGAAAACATATTAGTTAACCAAGGTAAAAATATACTAAACCATCTAGTTGGCAAACGAATGGCTTAGGCACTCACACATGCTTGTCTCTCTCTATCTCTCCCCCCTCTCACTTTCTCCCACACTCTCTCCCTCTCTCTTTCTCAATACTTGATTTTATTTCATCGAATCTGGAAGGACGAAAAGTAAAGTTGACCTCGGTTTGATGAGAAGGTATAGACGACCCTAGTACTTAACTTGAACTCAGGAGGTAAATAATTGTCATTAATACCGCAAAACAATATTTCTAACACTCTAATGTTTCTGCCAATCTACCGTCTTCATATAACCACCATAATAACTAACGAAATATGAACAAATAAAGCAACAAAACTCGTATATATAAAACATGAATCTTGAGAATACAATGGATTAGGTTAAAGAAAGAAAAATAAAGAATGAAGGAAAAAAGAAAGAAAGAATGAAAGAAACGAAGAACGAAAGATAGATAGATAAAAAAGAAAGAAAGAAAGAATGAAAGAAAGAGGAAACAATACCGATGCCAAATGAGGAGACACCCAAGAGCAAAACTGATTAAAAATAACAGCAATAGAAATTGCCCGACCATTTAAGAAAAAAAAAAGACATCAACTGGAAAGAAAGTCTCTTGAATTGACAAAATACCGACATTCTGAGAGAAGTATTTGACAAGTGCCATGACATATCTTCAAATCTTATATATAAATATATATATATATATATATATATATATATATATATATATATATATATATATATATATATATTATATTATGTATATTATATATATATATATATATATATGTATATATATGTATATATATTATATATATATATATATATATATATATATATATATATATAAATATATATATATGTATATATATTATATATATATATATATATATACATATATATATATATATATATATATATATATATATATATATATATATATATATATATAACGAAGGAAATGTGGTAAGGAACCAGATGGACCATAACGCACCAAAGTACTCAATACTTAAGGTAGTAGAGCGGGTAATAGGAACAAGTATGACCCCGACGGCAGAGCTCAAGCCGTTTCGACGGCTAATTCTGGACTCCATAATTAGCCGTCGAAACGGTTTGAGTTCTGCCGTCGGGGTCATACTTGTTCCCTATATATATATATATGTCAGGTCACCAGTTGGTGCTACTGGTAACATGTATCACAGTACAACCTGTCTCATGGTCGAGTCGTTGGCGACTAAACTGGCAACCCCACCAAGGTTTCTTGGTGAGGAGGGTGACTTTGGACATCCTGCAGGAGTAAAAACAAAACCTGTCAAAGGGCAAAGGAGCTCTTAAGAGTCAATGGCCATCCAAAATCACCGGGAAAGATGACTCCTTAGCCTTTGTCAAGGCAGAATTCTAGGAGAAGGAAAACTCTTATATAACACCTGTAACCCTGATAGTATCCAATGATGATGACTTGTTCTTCTTTTTGGTAAATATCATCTTGGTTAAGAGATTGGGACTGGCTTTGTGCAGTGCTTTTGCTCACTATAAAAGCTTCACGGCACAGGCTTTGCTTTGTATCTGGAGATCTCTCTGCACTTGTCATCACATGGTACCATGGGCCCAGCACTATGTGTCAGTAATTTTCACAAGTGTAGTGTTTGTACCAGAGTTTTCAAGTCGCTGGCTGAACTAAAACGTCACACTCATTCAGCGCATCGGTAGGGGTTCTCCTACATGGATATAAAGTAGTGGCCGTACTCGAAAACGAGTTGGTAGCCACCATATATATATATATATATTTATATATATATATATATATATTATATATATATATTATATATATATATATATATATATATATATATATATATATATATATATATATATATTATATATATATATATATATATATATATATATATATGTGTGTGTGTGTATATAGGTATGTATGTATATATATATATATATATATATATATATATATATATATATATATATATATATATATATATATATATATATATATATATATATATATATATATATATATATATATATATGTATATATATACAATATTAAATAAATGGAAAACTATATTTATAAAACCATATTTATTTCATTATATATATTTCGGGGATATCATATTAACAATATGCTATGCCTTCATCAGACAAAATACAATATAAACAGTTTTATAGATAAATATATTCGACATACCGTAATAAACATCAACTTCATTTGAAGAGGTTTACGCTAGCAGTGAAAATACAGAGAGAAAGAAAAGAGGGAAAAAAGAAGAAAGAAAGAAAGACAAAACGAAGAAAAGGAAGAAAAAGAAGAAAAAGAAAAAGAAGAAATGCATGGAACAAAATAGAGAGATGGAAAAATAGATAAAGCGAAGAGCTTCATGTAAAGAGACAGAAAGATATATATATATATATAGAGAGAGGAAATAGAGATAGATACATATATATATAGAAAATTAGGTAGTGGGAGGTCATTTTGAGTAAGTGTATCAATGATACATTTATTTATTTATTTATTTATTTATTTATTTATTTATTTAGCTCAAGTATTAATGTAAGGGAGATATATAGAGAGATATAGAGAGATATAGAGAGAGAAAAAAATTTTAAAAATAGCCAGACATATTCGAGGCGTAGAAAACCCTATGTTTTAATGTATTAGTATTTATAAAACTTACACTATATTGTAAATATCAGTATTCCTGAATGAAACAAGTATTCACAATGTGTGAAAATTCATTATCTTATGTTTAGTTTTAAAAAATTCATATGTCTATGTGACAGCTATAAACATCAATGTGAATCCAACTGATTCACTCCGCAAACTCTAAGTTACCGGAAAACATTCTCAATGTGGTATAAAAATTTGAGCGTATTATTATTCTTGCGATTACTCTACAAGATTATCTATCAAGCAGAAATAGAGAGCAGATTTCAATATACTAATCGAAAATATATATTATATTATAAACAAAGATAACAATAATAATAATAATAAGTAAAAATATATAAAAATATAGAATAGAAAACTAAAAAAATATTACGAAAGAATATTACATAATAAAAATATTGCATATTAAAAATACTACGTATTAAAAAATATTACGTATTAAAAATTTACATATAAAAATATTAAAAATAAAATAAAATAAAAAATAAAAATATTATAGAATACTACAATACTAAGAATAAAAATAAAAATAAAAATAAATAAAAATGAAAATAAAAATAAACCACAAAGAACAACCCTTCAAAGTTAATTGACAATATATTGCCAAGTTCATTACAAGACAAAGCCAAAAATTATCTATCAAATCACATCTAGCAAAGAATATCGCAAAAAAGATTATGATGTCCAATAATGTCTACATATGTTCCTATATTTAATATAGAAGTTTATCTAGTGTAAGGTTAATTCAAAAAATTTGGAGCATCGGCTTTTAGGGTAGCTTAATTTTTCATGAGGAATGTTTAGATAAAAATAAAAATAAAAAATAAATAAAATAAAATAAACAATAAAAAGAGTAAAAAGAGGGAATCAAAGATTTAGGAATTAAAAGATTTATCGGCTAGTTCACATATAAATACAAATCAAACTAAATATACTACATTTTAAATTTAAATTTATATTTAAACGTTGAGTTTAATCTATGTTTGCAACAACTGAATAAATTTGTCCGTAGGTTAAGGGAATTTTTAGATTTTAGTATAAAGAATATCTCCTCTGCGCAGAGGTCACATGTCTCAGAGGATGAATTAAAAGGAATCCCTCTTGAGACTATATTCCAAGCCGTCGAATATCTAACGTTATCTAGCTTAAGTTGCCAGAGTACCCCTGATAGTGCCGTTGAAGATTTTTTATTTGGATCTGTGAAAGAATTCTTGTGGTTATTATAGCGAAGTTTAAATTCCGTCGATGTGGAACCGACGTAGTTAAAAGAATTAGAATCAGTATTAACATTACAATTGTATACTATATTTTTAACTAAGCAGTTGTTATTTAACGGACATTTAGATCTATCTCTACAGTTACATTTGTTAACTTGTATATTATTTATGCTATTATCAGTAGGTTTTAAGTTCCTATTATTTATTCTATTAATATTTTGTGCTAAATTTTTGGTGGATGAGTAGGTTAATTTAATTGTATGCCTATTGAAGATTGAGTAATACCTATGTGTTCTAGGGAAGCGATTATCAAGAGCTTTGAAAAATAATTTAGCGATGTGGGTTTTAATGTTTAGTGAGAAAGGGGGGGCAAACCAAATTATGTTCCTAGTTCTATTTCTTTTTTGTCCTTTGGAATTCTTGTAATGCTTTCTATTATAGTTGTTAATGTTGTTGCCGTAATTAAAAAAGTTGTTACTTTGTTTAGTTTGTCTATCATTATCTATGTACATAATCTTATCAGCATACCCTGCCCTAGCTAGTGCATCATTATAGTATTGGGCCTTTTCGTCAAAAATCTTTCTATTCGACGAGATCCTAGAGATACGTTTTTGGACTGAGTTTACTATAGCGTTTTTGACAGATCTGGGGTGGTTAGAGTTAAAGTTGACATAGTTTAAGTTTTCATTCAACTTGTGAAAAGGATAGTGGAGACATGTGTTGAGATTTAATGTTATATCTAGGAAATTGACTATTCTATGGTTGTTCTCAATTTCTATTTTAAGGTTAAAGTAATTAAAAAATTTTGTAATTTGTTTACATTTTCTATTTAGTTCAGGGTTATTATTATTAATAAGTAAAAGCATGTCATCCCTATATAAACCTCCGGTAGTACCAGGTATTTTCCTATGTAGCGAATTGATTAAAAATAAGCCCACAAGGTCAGTTACCTGAGCTGAGTCGGAAGATCCCATAGTTATGTCAAAATTGCTATCTCTATCTGCTCGGGTCCATAATTTGTCATTAAATTCTATCAAAGTTTTCCTAGCCGATAATATAATATGCATTTCTTTGCTAGTTAGGTCCGTATGTTTGAATGCGTAATTTAGTGCCTTATTTAGTAGACTAGGGGTAATAGAAGAATAATAGTTAGCTATATCAAGTTGAATAAACCTATTATTATTGTCATATTTAATTTGCCTAAACCACTCAACAACCTCTCCAGTTCCCTTCCACAAGCTCAGGTTAGATACACAATCCAAGTTCTTAATTTGCAGTATCACCCTGTCAAGAATGTTTTTGCTTAATTTTCCCAGGTCCGATTTTGAAGGTGCGATCAATCTAACTGGCAGGTCATTTTCAAAATTCCTCTTGTGGTCCTTCATATTGATCTTCGGTTTCCTGGGCACAAAAGGTTGTGTTCTGTTCTCAATTTCCAACTCATGCATTATACAAGATGCTTCAACATTCATTTTCTCAAGTTCGGCCTTATCTGCTACCTTGTATTTTTTCCTCAGCTCTTTCAGTATGAGGCCATTATACATGTCTTTCCGCACTCCATAGAGGTTGTTGGTCTTGTCGGATTTCACCAAGATCTTCTCAGTTTTCTCTAAGCTCTCAATGTTATCCTTAATGCCTTTCAGATATTCCTGGCCTTTAAAGTTTCTCTTGAATTTGACCCCTTGTATGATAGAAATTATATCGTTTTCAAAGTCAGATAAAAGTTTGTTAGGGGGTGGATTTCTTTTAGATTTGAAAACTTTGTTTAAGTCCGAGATATTTTCGTCTGCATTAGATTTATCAAAGTGGAATTACATGAAGCTCTTCGCTTTATCTATTTTTCCATCTCTCTATTTTGTTCCATGCATTTCTTCTTTTTCTTTTTCTTCTTTTTCTTCCTTTTCTTCGTTTTGTCTTTCTTTCTTTTTTTCCCCTCTTTTCTTTCTCTCTTTCTTTCTCTCTGTATTTTCACTGCTAGCGTAAACCTCTTCAAATGAAGTTGATGTTTATTACGGTATGTCGAATATATTTATCTATAAAACTGTTTATATTGTATTTTGTCTGATGAAGGCATAGCATATTGTTAATATGATATCCCCGAAATATATATAATGAAATAAATATGGTTTTATAAATATAGTTTTCCATTTATTTAATATTGTAAATATACTCCAAATATTTGTCGAGTGCTTTTATATCAGTTATAAATATTTACTAGTTGTAACCCAACAATTTTAAATATAACTTTACATGTATCTTGCTCCAATACTGTTGAGCGCTTTATATTATAACTGAAAAATGGAATTCTTTAAGATTACTTCCTCTCTAAAAGACATACCTCTACCTAGAAACAAAGACTTTGTAAAACAACTAATAGATAAATCTGACTCTTTTATAAGGAGAATCAGGTGGCGTGCATTCCACTTTGATAAATCTAATGCAGACGAAAATATCTCGGACTTAAACAAAGTTTTCAAATCTAAAAGAAATCCACCCCCTAACAAACTTTTATCTGACTTTGAAAACGATATAATTTCTATCATACAAGGGGTCAAATTCAAGAGAAACTTTAAAGGCCAGGAATATCTGAAAGGCATTAAGGATAACATTGAGAGCTTAGAGAAAACTGAGAAGATCTTGGTGAAATCCGACAAGACCAACAACCTCTATGGAGTGCGGAAAGACATGTATAATGGCCTCATACTGAAAGAGCTGAGGAAAAAATACAAGGTAGCAGATAAGGCCGAACTTGAGAAAATGAATGTTGAAGCATCTTGTATAATGCATGAGTTGGAAATTGAGAACAGAACACAACCTTTTGTGCCCAGGAAACCGAAGATCAATATGAAGGACCACAAGAGGAATTTTGAAAATGACCTGCCAGTTAGATTGATCGCACCTTCAAAATCGGACCTGGGAAAATTAAGCAAAAACATTCTTGACAGGGTGATACTGCAAATTAAGAACTTGGATTGTGTATCTAACCTGAGCTTGTGGAAGGGAACTGGAGAGGTTGTTGAGTGGTTTAGGCAAATTAAATATGACAATAATAATAGGTTTATTCAACTTGATATAGCTAACTATTATTCTTCTATTACCCCTAGTCTACTAAATAAGGCACTAAATTACGCATTCAAACATACGGACCTAACTAGCAAAGAAATGCATATTATATTATCGGCTAGGAAAACTTTGATAGAATTTAATGACAAATTATGGACCCGAGCAGATAGAGATAGCAATTTTGACATAACTATGGGATCTTCCGACTCAGCTCAGGTAACTGACCTTGTGGGCTTATTTTTAATCAATTCGCTACATAGGAAAATACCTGGTACTACCGGAGGTTTATATAGGGATGACATGCTTTTACTTATTAATAATAATAACCCTGAACTAAATAGAAAATGTAAACAAATTACAAATTTTTTTAATTACTTTAACCTTAAAATAGAAATTGAGAACAACCATAGAATAGTCAATTTCCTAGATATAACATTAAATCTCAACACATGTCTCCACTATCCTTTTCACAAGTTGAATGAAAACTTAAACTATGTCAACTTTAACTCTAACCACCCAAGATCTGTCAAAAACGCTATAGTAAACTCAGTCCAAAAACGTATCTCTAGGATCTCGTCGAATAGAAAGATTTTTGACGAAAAGGCCCAATACTATAATGATGCACTAGCTAGGGCAGGGTATGCTGATAAGATTGTGTACATAGATAATGATAGACAAACTAAACAAAGTAACAACTTTTTTAATTACGGCAACAACATTAACAACTATAATAGAAAGCATTACAAGAATTCCAAAGGACAAAAAAGAAATAGAACTAGGAACATAATTTGGTTTGCCCCCCCTTTCTCACTAAACATTAAAACCCACATCGCTAAATTATTTTTCAAAGCTCTTGATAATCGCTTCCCTAGAACACATAGGTATCACTCAATCTTCAATAGGCATACAATTAAATTAACCTACTCATTCACCAAAAATTTAGCACAAAATATTAATAGAATAAATAATAGGAACTTAAAACCTACTGATAATAGCATAAATAATATACAAGTTAACAAATGTAACTGTAGAGATAGATCTAAATGTCCGTTAAATAACAACTGCTTAGTTAAAAATATAGTATACAATTGTAATGTTAATACTGACTCTAATTCTTTTAACTACGTCGGTTCCACATCGACGGAATTTAAACTTTGCTATAATAACCACAAGAATTCTTTCACAGATCCAAATAAAAAATCTTCAACGGCACTATCAGGGGTACTCTGGCAACTTAAGCTAGATAACGTTAGATATTCGACGGCTTGGAATATAGTCTCAAGAGGGATTCCTTTTAATTCATCCTCTGAGACATGTGACCTCTGCGCAGAGGAGATATTCTTTATACTAAAATCTAAAAATTCCCTTAACCTACGGACAAATTTATTCAGTTGTTGCAAACATAGATTAAACTCAACGTTTAAATATAAATTTAAATTTAAAATGTAGTATATTTAGTTTGATTTGTATTTATATGTGAACTAGCCGATAAATCTTTTGATTCCTAAATCTTTGATTCCCTCTTTTTACTCTTTTTATTGTTTATTTTATTTTATTTATTTTTTATTTTTATTTTTATCTAAACATTCCTCATGAAAAATTAAGCTACCCTAAAAGCCGATGCTCCAAATTTTTTGAATTAACCTTACACTAGATAAACTTCTATATTAAATATAGGAACATATGTAGACATTATTGGACATCATAATCTTTTTTGCGATATTCTTTGCTAGATGTGATTTGATAGATAATTTTTGGCTTTGTCTTGTAATGAACTTGGCAATATATTGTCAATTAACTTTGAAGGGTTGTTCTTTGTGGTTTATTTTTATTTTCATTTTTATTTATTTTTATTTTTATTTTTATTCTTAGTATTGTAGTATTCTATAATATTTTTATTTTTTATTTTATTTTATTTTTAAAATTTTTATATGTAAATTTTTAATACGTAATATTTTTTAATACGTAGTATTTTTAATATGCAATATTTTTATTATGTAATATTCTTTCGTAATATTTTTTTAGTTTTCTATTCTATATTTTTATATATTTTTACTTATTATTATTATTATTGTTATCTTTGTTTATAATATAATATATATTTTCGATTAGTATATTGAAATCTGCTCTCTATTTCTGCTTGATAGATAATCTTGTAGAGTAATCGCAAGAATAATAATACGCTCAAATTTTTATACCACATTGAGAATGTTTTCCGGTAACTTAGAGTTTGCGGAGTGAATCAGTTGGATTCACATTGATGTTTATAGCTGTCACATAGACATATGAATTTTTTAAAACTAAACATAAGATAATGAATTTTCACACATTGTGAATACTTGTTTCATTCAGGAATACTGATATTTACAATATAGTGTAAGTTTTATAAATACTAATACATTAAAACATAGGGTTTTCTACGCCTCGAATATGTCTGGCTATTTTTAAATTTTTTTTCTCTCTCTATATCTCTCTATATCTCTCTATATATCTCCCTTACATTAATACTTGAGCTAAATAAATAAATAAATAAATAAATAAATAAATAAATAAATGTATCATTGATACACTTACTCAAAATGACCTCCCACTACCTAATTTTCTATATATATATATGTATCTATCTCTATTTCCTCTCTCTCTATATATATATATATCTTTCTGTCTCTTTACATGAAGCTCTTCGCTTTATCTATTTTTCCATCTCTCTATTTTGTTCCATGCATTTCTTCTTTTTCTTTTTCTTCTCTTTCTTCCTTTTCTTCGTTTTGTCTTTCTTTCTTTCTTTTTTTTTCCCTCTTTTCTTTCTCTCTTTCTTTCTCTCTGTATTTTCACTGCTAGCGTAAACCTCTTCAAATGAAGTTGATGTTTATTACGGTATGTCGAATATATTTATCTATAAAACTGTTTATATTGTATTTTGTCTGATGAAGGCATAGCATATTGTTAATATGATATCCCCGAAATATATATAATGAAATAAATATGGTTTTATAAATATAGTTTTCCATTTATTTAATATTGTAAATATACTCCAAATATTTGTCGAGTGCTTTTATATCAGTTATAAATATTTACTAGTTGTAACCCAACAATTTTAAATATAACTTTATATGTATATATATATATATATATATATATATATATATATATATATATATATATATATATATATATAAATATATATATATATATATATATATATATATGTATATATATATATATATATATATATATATATATATATATATATATATATATATATATATATATATATATATATATATATATATATATATATATATATGTATATATATATATATATATATAACCCAAATAAATGAGTGAAGGAGAACAAGCATAGTTCCCATTTGCGAACACCTGTGCCTGACATTATTTGAGTTTTCCAAGATTTTGTTTACTAATTACTGAGATAATCTCTGTTAATTGTAATTTCCCAATTCAGGTAATTGGCAGAATCGTTTGAAGTGCTTTTCGACACCAACATTTCCTTTCATTCTTTTTTGAAATTGATAAAGTCCTTGTCTAACATTGAGGTCAATTTTTCTTGTCCATATCCCCTTTTCTCTCAATCATATTATGCCCCCCCCCTCTCTCTCTCTCTGTCTCTCTCTCTCTCCATATATATATATATATGCAGAGGTTATATTTCATTTGTTGGGATACAACAAGCTTAAAAATATTTTTATAACTGATATAAAGCACTCAACAAATTATTGGAGTAAATATACAATATATTAACAAATGGAAACTATATTTATAAAACCATATTTATTTCATTATACATATTTCAAGGGCCACCAAGGCAAATTATGGTGCGCTTTCATCAGATAAAATACAATACAGATTAGTTTTATAAATAAATAATGACATACCCTGAAAAAAAGACAACCTTAACGGTTGGAGCTTCCTGGAAGCTCCAACCGTTAAGGTTGTCTTTTTTTCAGGGTATGTCATTATTTATTTATAAAACTAATCTGTATTGTATTTTATCTGATGAAAGCGCACCATAATTTGCCTTGGTGGCCCTTGAAATATGTATAATAAAATAAATATGGTTTTATAAATATAGTTTCCATTTGTTAATATATTGTATATATATATATATATATATATATATATATATATATCTTTCTCTCTATCTTTCTATCTTCTCTCTTCTCTGGAAGAAATCAACTGTGGACAGACAGAGCGAGGATGGGCGGAGCCATGTTTAATTGCCCCTTCTCCAAACGCCATATGTCATGACGGTGCCCTTACGATTCCATCAAGACCTAGAACAAATAGAGGCTCATGGTATATTACATATATGAGATTGTATCGTGTAAATGCAGAATATTCTAAAATGTTTTTCCTGAGTTCTGTTGAATTCCAAGGACTGTCAGATAAGTTATTTCTATTTTGTTGATTAAAATGCACAGATGTCTGAAAATAGAAATGAAATTCCTATAAGTTATATGTTTCATTGATCTGCCAGAAACAGCAATGAAATCTCCCCCAAATCCAATCCTACGGTCTTAAATAAAAAAGGACATATTTGATAATATAATCCTAGAAACACATTCTAGGTGGTAAAAGGTAAACTTGGATAGTCACAAAAGAACGTTTTTAATCCTAAATTTGCTTGATATTGGATCGATTAAGAGTCCAACAATAACAATAATATCAACAAAAATAAGTAACCTCTATAAGTTTACTCACGCTACACGAAGTAACAAAAGAATTCCTCAAATCATTCTCTACAGTTTTTTTAACAGAAAAATAAACATTCGACAAGAAACCAGCTGGCCTTTCTTCCCATTCAAAGGAGATAAATTCCTCATCTGGGACGCTACATGATGCTCCAGCTTAGTCGCTTTGGACACAAACCCCGCTACCGCGGCCCG
>OZ024740.1:394822974-394857974 GCA_964016885.1 Eledone cirrhosa | reverse complement strand
ATTATTTTATCAAAAGCTAACACAAACATTCCCGCTGAAATATAGAGATCAATATCAAAATGATTGTCCAACTGTACATTACTTCTCTTCCTTTACTCTATATCAACACACAGAGTTGATACCTTCTGGCATATTGGGAGGGGAAATTGGTCTAACTATAAACAGATGGGAAGCCCTCTAACAGCGATGTAAAGCAGATAACGTCTTCCGATGGGGTGAAGTTATCTGCTTCTGTTGAGAAATTTGTAAGTTATATGTCAAGGATTCAACATATGATGAAGGTGATATCGTTTTGCCAGATTATTTATAATGTGGGAAGAGCAAGCAATAATACATTTTTGTTACCCAACACAAATACATATATCCACGAAATCACCATGTTGTTTTTAAAAAACTATCAATATATATGTATATATACACATGTACACACACATATATATACATGTGTATATATATATATATATATGTGTGTGTGTATAAATGTGACGTGTGATTTATGTATGTACTCCTTATGTAGTTCTTCGTGTTCACGGAGGAAAGGCACTAAACAGCTTTGATGCATTTCTACGCAGTGCAGAGCATGTTTTAGTGTTCTTAGTCTTATTTAACCACAGAGCAGCCCCAAGAGACAAGAATTTCAAACAAAGATATTCCAGCCACACATATTCGTCATATTACAGCCAAGCCATTTTTTTTTTGTTTTTTTTTTTGCAATAATAATGTATCTACCCATGAATTTGCTTTGACCTATGAATACTGCTTTTTCATCTATAGCAATCATGTTGGAGAGACGGTAGTTAGAAAAGTCTATTCCATCAACAAAAGACTTAAATGCGAGTGCACGTTTAATAATTTCAGTATCGTCAAGGTTGAAGTGTTGTTGATCTTCTCAGAGAAAATTTGTGTCGCTGAAGGAAATTATCCAGCCAGTGTTTGGATGCTTTGAATTCTTCTGGAAATATACCAAACTCTAGTGCATTTGTAAGAGCAAATGTTTGAATATCAGCCCTGTTAACAACCAAAGCTCTGGCTCTTCTTTCAGCAATCCATTCACAGATGACGTCTTCCACCTCAAGAAATATTGGTTGTCGACCAGATTCACGCTTACGTTTCTTTTCATTTCCCTCGTCCATGTCCTGATTGAGTTTATCGTAGTCCATTCTCCATCTTTGAACCTTTCGGAGATCCAGATTCTCTTCTTTGCAGAAAATAGTAAGATACTTGCCCAGTGATTCCTCCACAATTCCTTTCTTGTACTCGACTGTATAACTCTTCCTTCCTTTCATCTTGTCTAGGGCTGAAAATGATCTTCTCCCTTGAAGTTACTGATAAGTTTGTACCCGCATTTGCATAAATAATATTGATTGCACGCACTTCCCCCTTTCCTTTCGTTAATTTCATGATCGATTTTTTTTCACTTCCACGCATTCAACAAACTTCTTATACACCCGCTTATCAGTTAGTTTTACATTAAGATACAATTCTGTTCTATAATGGCTGATTACGCAAATTTTCATAGCTGGCCATTTCTTTCTTTTGGCGTTAATTTTTGCTACGGCTTATTTTCGGGGCATGGTTTGTATTAAATCCATCCTGAAATATAGTGCTACGGGGTGGCTTATAATGGGGGAAACACGGTACATTTATCTAATCTAGTTTCTTCATCCTTTTCCTTTTTAAATGTGGCGTGATCTCTCATTATTTTGACTGCTATTTCTAGTAAATAGAGATAGCACATAGAAGGTCTCCCGTTGGCTCGGTATTGTAAGTTTTATAATACTTTAAAATATCATAATCGGTAGAGTAGTAGATAAAATGTATTTTATGTTACGAATAGCGAGCTATACGGACGCCATGCTTTGCAGCATAGAGTTACGTCCCTTTATGATCTGAGTTCAAATCCCGCCGAGGTTAACTTTGCCTTTCATCCTTACGGGGTCGATAAAATAAAGTACCAGTCACGCACTGGGGTCGATTTAATCGACTTTCCCCTCCTCCCAAATTGCTAGCCTTGTGCTTATATAAGAAACCATTATTACGAAAAGTGATGACACATGCAAATGTCATTACGGGGAGTTCATAAATTCCTTTGGATTACATGGAATTCTCTGCCAGTTGAACACCAGTTACTTTGTCTCGAATGAAAGTAAAAAGAGAAAGATGGTATGACTTTATGTCCTTGGTGAAGGGGTGCGACCATAGTGGATTCTTTAACTGTATTTTCCCGTTCTTATCTATATTGTCACGTCTTTAGCAGTCTACTGCTGTATCGCCCAAAACATTCTGGATAATGAATTAAGGAAACCTGTCAAGGGGTAGATGAACTTGAGATAATCAATAGATATGTGTACATCCAGGGGCGGTGGAAGCATTTCTGAATGGAAGAGGGGGGGGGGGCACATTTTGTCACTTTAGTTGTAGTGATTAGGTGTTTAGCTGTTATTATCAAATATCAACGAAGATATAAAAAACTTCGATATGCGATAAACATAACATGTACATAAATTTTAGCGCATATACAAATAGATGTGTGTTTTGGTAGTTTGGAGAGAAAACTATAACTATTGGGAGGGGGGGGGATCCATGTCAACCCTGGCTTTTACCCAAGTCCACCGCCTCTGATATGTATGTATATATATATATATATATATATATATATATGTTTATTTACATGTGTGTGTAAATACACACAGGAGAAGGATTCTATTTGGCTATTGTGCTTCTGATTTTGCCTGTTACTAGTTTAAAGGGTCCAAACATTCCGAAAGTAGTATTCGTGTTACTTAAGGTTGTGTCACTATAAAATTTCATACATTGCTACATGTTGCATCTGTATTTCGTCAAGCGAAATTCAATTTGCATGTTTCTAGGAACCACAAATCTGTTGGTATACTCTACGTCCGTATTAAGGAATAGTGCAAATTCCATAGATTTTGTTTTTCATTTGTTATATGAGAGGTGTTCTAATGATGTGAGCAGGCACGTTTCTGAAGTGCCGACTAGTTAGATGTGAAAACTTGCTCATGCCATTCTAGTCGACAGCAAATACACACACACAGACACTCACAAATACACACGCACACACACATACACACACATACACACACATACACACACACACACACACACACACATATATATATATATATATATATATATATATATACACACATATCACTAATACATATACGACACAGGCTTTATAGCTGTGTTTCCGTGTGTGTGTGTGTGTGTGTATATGTGAATTTGTGTGTATGTGTGTTAGAGAAAGAGGGGGGGGGCGAGTGTGCAGAGGGAATGAAAGAGATAATGAATGGGAAAGAGATATATATAGAGAGAGATGGGGTCAAATGATTTTTGGTATTGACTGATCCTATGCGAGAAATTTTTCCATTCTCAGTACTTTTGGCATTTTTCCTGCGATTTTTACCACGACCTATCTTAGCTTCGCGAGAGAGAATGAAAAAGCAGACAGTCAGATAGACAAAGCCAGAGCCAGAGATAAATACACACACACACACACACACACACACACACACACACAAACAAACAAATAAACACATACACGCGCCCCCACACACACACATACAAACAAATACATACACACACGCGCAAACACACACACACATACACAAACAAACAAACACACACATACACAAACACACACACATACTCACACAAACAAACCTACACACACGCGCAAACACACATATATATGTATATATATATATATATAAAGTGTATAAATGTGCATAGATGCATATATACATATGCATACTTAACCGCATAAATATATACAACACGTAGTATATATATGTATATAGTACATGTGTACATCTACGTCCATGTTTGTGTATGTGCATGCTGTCTCTGTGTGCAGACGTGTTGGGTGATGATTAGCGCTATGTCGAACTAAATTAAATTATGATGGCTGATAATAGATTTATATGTTGAATTTGACTTTATACCTGATTTTGTGTGTGTAGCCCTCCCCCTCCATTAGACTGCGTTGATTGGTATATATAACAACAGTGAATGCCGAGAGGGCGAGAGGGAGGGAACTATAGTTTAGAAAAATTACTTAAATACAAAACTACTCGACTGAATGGATGCACAATCTACATTAACAACTAAAGCAGCAACCATAATAACTACTGTATCAGCAGCAACATCATCAACCTCAGTAGCATCAATGATAATAAAAAGCAAACAGACAAACAATCGAAGCAGCAACAACAGTAGTAAAAACAGCAACAATAACAGCAGTAATAATATCTCCCCTATAACAACAAAACCATTAGTTATAATAATTGTTTCTACTTTTGTCGCGAGGCCAGCAATTTCCCCCAAAAGGGAAGAGGAAAGTTGACTAGATCGACCACAGTGTGTTGCTAGTAATTTATTTTATCAACCCCGTATTTATGAAGGGAAAAATTAACCTCAGCAGAATTTGAACATAGAACGTAAAGGGGGGTAACTCTATGCCACAAAACATGTTGGCCGACGCTTTACCGTTACTGCCAATCCACTGTCTTTAATAATTGTTTTTACTTTTGGCACAAGGCCACCAAATACCCCAGTGCATTACTGTTGCTTTATTTTATCGACCCCGTAAGGATGGAAGGCAAAGTTAACCTCGGCGGGATTTGAACTCAGATCATAAAGGACCGTAACTCTATGTTGCAAAGCATGTTGTCAGATGCTCTACCGATACTGCCAATCCACCGTCCTTATTAGTGGTTTCCGATTTAAGCACAAGGTCATCAATTTGGGGGGAAAGGAAAGGCGTTTAAATCAGTGCGTTATCGGTACTTTATTTTATCGACCCTGTAGGGATGAAAGGCGATTCGTCGTCTGTTCATTTAGACAAAAGGAAATGTACCTCGGGGCTAAAAGAATAGGAACATAGAGAGAAAGAAAGAAGAAATGAAAGGAAGAAAGGCAAGAGGGAACAAGGAAATGGAAAAGAAGGCATGCTAGAACAAAAGAAAAAGTAAATATTTTCCAATGGTAATTATTATAACTGGAAGGTTAAACAAAAATGTGAAGACATCGACATATTACCGTTAAAAATGGAGGTATAGGCACGTTCCAGAAAACAGCAATTTTAGGATCTGTACCAGCCAACGAAGGCGGCACTATATTGCCGTTAAGCCTCCTAAATTCAGCAGTCAAATCTCCATCAAATCACTCTACATTTTAAAATATAAAAAAGACACGTTAGATAATGAGGTCCTGGGTTCTCTGCACATCGGAAATGACAGGATATTTGGCATTGGAATACTTTAGATCATAGCCTGTAATTCATAGGACGACATAATTAAGGATGACCTGAGCAAAACAGTCATAACAACTAGTATCTGTAAATATTGTTAGGGCTTGCTTGCATTTGAATACTTCTTAACCATGTCTTTTTAACCAGAATTTACTAAGTTATTTTCGATTTCTTGATACATTTCTCAGACAGTAAATAATATTTGTAATGGTTTCTGATTTAGGGATAAGGGCGGCAAATGGGGGAAGGGGGAAATTGACCCCATTACTAGGTTCGTACTTAATTTATCGATCGTCACTCTCCTCATTTAGCCACTCCACCAGCCCTAATAATAGTTCCCAACTTCGCCCCAATACCAGCAACTTCATTGATGGGTAAGTCTATTAAACGACCCCAATACTTGACTGGTATTTTCTTTTCTTGATTCCGAGACGATGAACGGAAAATTTGACCACAGTAGGATTTGAACTCAGAAATTTGATGACGATGAGGATGGCGACTACGATGGTAATGATGATGACGACGTCGGCGATGCTGACTTTAACGATGATAACAGTGATATCATTAATGATATTGATAATGATGATGAGGAGGAGGCAGAAGGGGAAGGAGAGGAGCAGGAGGAGTAGGAGGAGGGAGAAGAAGAAAGTTAGGAGCAGGAAGAGTAGGAGGAGAACACTGACGTTGATCCTATTATTCGTGATGGTTATGATGATGTTAGTCGGTGTGGTGGCGCTGATGTTGGCGTTGATTTTGCTGAACTAGAACATAGACAAAAAAAATAAGAAAAAAAAATCAGAAAAAAAAATAACAAAATTGATTGGAAACAAAATTGAATTTATATTTCTATATTTTGTTATATATTTTTATATTTCTATATTTTGTTATATATTTTTATATTTCTATATTTTGTTATATATTTTTATATTTCTATATTTTGTTTCATTTTTCTATTTATTTTTTCTTCGTTATCGCAGTGACTTGATTAAGGGTACACAATAAAATCTCTTTCATGCCTCGCAGACTTTTATCACCATTTCTGTGTCTGTGTTTGTGTAGGCATTGACGCATGCATACAATACACATGTGTATATACATGGTTGAAACCTCAATGTGTCTAAATTGCTATATATGTGTATATGCCTATGTCTCTGTGTGTGAGTGTGTGAGTGTGTGCTCCTGTGCTCCTGTGTGTGAGTGTGTGAGTGTGCTCCTGTGTGTGAGTGTGTGTGAGTGTGTGAGTGTGTAAGTGTGCTTCTGTGTGTGGGTGTTTGCGTGTCTCGGCGCAAGTGTATGTATTTAGGTCCATTATTCATGTAAGAAATCATTATAAATACATTTAACAAATGGCTGGCTACCGTAAATTGAATGGAGCCGGGTGAAACCGGTCTAAATATAAAGTAAAATATATCGTACAGGGATTATGCGTATATTAACAAACATATACATATATATATATATATGTGTGTGTATATAGGCACATATATGTATATTTATGTGTGCGCGTGTGTGTGTGTGTGCGTAGTGTGTGCACGTCTGTGTGAGCGCGTGTGCGAGTGTATACAGTTAAACATCTAGATATATTGGACACAAACTATATGTATAGATATGGAAATATATCTCCGTATAATAACTCTGATGTATGTATGTATGTATGTATGTATGCATGTATGTATGTATATATGTATGTATGTATATATGTATTTACATGCATCTATATATTTATGTATGCATGTATATATATATATATATATATATATATATACACGATATATATGTATGTATATATATATATATATATATATATATATATATATATATATATATATATATATATATATATGTATGTATATATATATATATATATATATATATATATATATATATATATATACATACATACATATATATCGTGTATATATAGCCGATCTCACAGATTTTGCAAAGAGCTGAAAAGATAAAATTAATATAAAGAATGATGTGCTCATGCGCAGAGATGCTATAAAATAGTTATCAAGAGCAACTTGACATAACATACATATACATTAATAGAATAGTAAAAAATCTCAACGCAAGAATAGTTGTTAAAACAGCAATGACAACATCCGGGAAAAATTACCTCAAACGACAAAAATCAGTGGCTAGAAGTGTTTTGGCCCGCAGAAGTGACAGGAAGAAAAAAAGCAAAGTAAGAAAATAAACGGGACAAGATTACACACACATCTTTTAACCTCTTCAACTCTCAGACCGTCTGGTTTCGCACGATATAATTTGAGAGGACCACATTAAATAGGCGGCTCGTGCAACAGAAAAATCGCAGAATTCCCTACTAAAATAACCACTGATAAAAATTCGAACTGCACTAATAAAATTTAACCATGAACCCAACAGTAATTAAAGTCGACTAAACAAACATTTATCGCATTTCCAAAATTTGAAAAATGTATTAGTACAAGCCTGTGAAACTAAAGTTTATACGAACAAGACAGAAATATATACTATGGCGAAAATTTACAATAAAATATATAAGTTGAAATGCATACAGCAGAATGAATGATGAAGCAAAAACCTTTGTAGCACATTGTATTGTAACAGAAGGAACGGCGGTGAATTGACAGTACATACATGCATGGCCAACATGTACAAAACATCAGTATAGAATTGAGGATCTGCCTGCTGCTGCGGACAATCGTGACTACTGAAAGTCTTTTTTGGAGTGTCTGAATTCTCCCGATCCAAGTTATATGCTATTTTCGCCCGTGTTCTTTACTGCACAATGCTCTCTGGCGATCCATATATACCAATTCCGGGTTGCTATGTAACCGAGTGTTGAAATATATACTTATTTACGTAACTGATACTAACAGTTTGACATTGGTGAAATCAGCGATGGTTTGGGTAGACAGCAATATTTTTGATATGATTATTATTTTGATATTGATTTGATTATCAAGTGGTTGATATTAGTTGTATTATTTTTATTGATAATACTAATTAATTTTGGGGTTTACATCAATATTTCGGATAGTTTTATTAATTGATTTGATTATCGCTTGTTTCATATTAGTTGTATTAATTTTCTTGATAACCCTAATTAATTTATTCAATTATTACCACTACAGAGTTAAATCTGTATGAGTATACTCTGTTTCTGGAATTCATTTCAGTTAGCATCGAATAAGATAGTGCATGGAACGGTTTTAAAATGCCATGGGCGTGGTGGATGTATCTGGGGAGAGCAGCAACGTCATCATTGAATTGGAGGACAGTTAAGCAACAAGCAAGAAAGCAAGCATAGGCGGTTGTAGTGTAATATTTCGATATTTCGTAGTTCTAAGTTTCTTATCGGTCTCATTAACGAATAACATGATATGCTGAATCGTATCTTTTGTGAAATGCCATGTGTCAATGAAACGTAGTAACATGTTTGTGGACATATCAATATTTTTTCTTACGTGCGCGTGGGACTTGATTATATATATATATATATATATATATATATATATATATATATATATATATACACACACATATGTATATATATATATATATATATATATATATATATATATATATATATATATATACACACACACACATATGTATATATATATATATATATATATACATATATATATATATATATACATACATATGTGTGTGTATATATATATATATATATATATATATATATAATCATATATATATACATATGTGTGTGTATACATATATATATATATATATAATCATATATATATACATATGTGTGTGTATACATATATATATATATATACATATATATATATATATATATATATATATATACATATATATATACATATATATACACATATATATATATACATATATATATACACACATATATATATATATACATATATATATAAATAAATATATATATATATATATATATGTGTATGTATATATATATATATATATATATATATATATATATATATATATATATATATATATATATATATATTTATATTTATTAAAATAACAGATTAAAGTTTAAGCAAAGAATCGCTGCTTTCACCCTTAACGGGATCTTCTGAAACTAACAAAGTAAAATTTAGTAAAATTTTTAATAGAAATACTATTAAAATTTCTTACTCTACGACTCCTAACCTTGCACATAACATCACAGCTTCAAATTTAGCTAAACTACCTAGCCGTAGGAACACGTGCAACCCTGTAGTTAGTACCCACTGTAATTGTAGGAATCGGGCTGATTGCTTCCTATCCGGGAAATGCCTCTCTAGTAACATTGTCTACAAATGTAAGGTTGTAACACCCACGTCCCGTAGGGCCTACATAGGGTTAACCGCCAATAGTTTCAAGCAGCGGCTTTACATGCATACCCATTCTTTTCGTTACCCTCTAAGAAGGAATATGACGTCACTTTCAGCTTATATCTGCAGTCTAAAAGACAACCACACCCAATATAAGTTACACTGGGAGATCCTAGCTAGGGCTAGATCGTATAACGGAAATAAAAGACCATGTGACCTCTGCGCCGCTGAGGCCCTGGAAATACTCTACGCTACAGACCACATCTTAAACAAAAAATCTGAGGCAATTTCGGCTTGTAAACATAAATTGCACAAAACTTTCCTGTATTACAGCCCCACGTTATACCCTAACGGATAGCACGATCTACACGTGGATATTTTACGTCTTGATGTGGGAGCTAAGTATATGTTTTGTTTATTCCTTTACTTATTTGCATAGGTAAGTATATATTACCCGTATGTTTTGTGAAGGTATGTATACCTTCTCGTACGTATATTCGACTGTTATAGCGTATAATTTTTACATATCCTGGTATTTAGGGTTTGGCTATGTGTATACGGGAGTTTTGCGTCCGCGTGAGTGTGCAGGTTCGTACGTATGGTGGGTGTGTGTATATGTGTACTTCTTGTTTTAGTTGACTTACGCCTCCGAACATTCGTGTATTTATATGTAGGTATGCGTGTGCGCTTGTTATATACGTATTTATTTACTTATATACGTTTATATAATTATTTATTTATTTGTACACAAGCATACACACACACACATATTTATATGTGCGTGGTTTTGTATACCCATGGTAAGGTTTTGCGTATGCTTGTGTATGTACGTATCTGTTTGCGTGTATGTATTTATTTGTTTCTATTACTTCTGTATTTATTTACTTTGTTCTTAACTCTGTAGCGGAGATTCATTTGGTCTCCTAGTTAGAATTTTAGTCTACGATTTCTGCTATACCATTTACGTGGTTTTGTCTTTGCGTGCTATTGTTCTCCACGCTCCACATATGACTTATTATCTTCGTTTTTTCGTTCATTGCCAGAGAACGTCTCTATGCACCACCTAAGAGAACATTAGTCTACGACCTCTTTTATACCATAAACGTGGTTTTGTCTTTGCGCGTAATTGTTTTTCACCGCTCCTATTAATGACGTATTATTCGTTTTTTCCCGTTCTTTGCCAGCGAACGTTACCACGAACCAAAGTATCGTCTTCCTGTCTTCCTCCGGTTGCAACGTTTTTTGAAATATCCAGTTCTGCGTTTACAGATTGACTTTATTAGTTTCA
This sequence comes from Eledone cirrhosa, assembly GCA_964016885.1. Classification (NCBI taxonomy): domain Eukaryota; kingdom Metazoa; phylum Mollusca; class Cephalopoda; order Octopoda; family Eledonidae; genus Eledone; species Eledone cirrhosa. The sequence goes on along the minus strand of OZ024740.1, from coordinate 394,847,095 downwards.
GAAGATCCCGTTAAGGGTGAAAGCAGCGATTCTTTGCTTAAACTTTAATCTGTTATTTTAATAAATATTTGCTCTACGGTTCTTATATATTTGATATATATTTTCCTTATCGAGCCCTCTTTGGATTTTAGTCTTCAATTTTATTATTATTACTATATATATATATATTTATATATATATATATATATATATATATATATATATATATATATATATATATATATATATATATATATATATATATATATATACACCTTTACATTTCTTATAAGGTGGTGCATAGATATATTTTTAACGAAATGAGACGGACGCCATGATTGTTTTCAAACAAGTTTATAATTTGTTTTTTTTTACAAATCTCTCTACAAACTCTAGTGTTTTATAACCCCATAAAGAAAACAAATCCTATTCTTTATCTCAGTTTACCTACCCGGAAAATAGTGACTAATCCTTCTTTAAATATACACAGAAAGAATGCTTCAAGATGCATCCAACCAGACAAACATTTTAAAGAAAGCGATAGAAACCCGAAACAAAAAAAATAAATAAATAAAAAAAAACGAAACAAAAAAAACACGTTGGTTGTAACGCTCGTAAGTACATAAACACGCGCGCACACACTCACACACACTCACCTAGACACTCACACACACACACATATATGCATATATATCCAGGGAGTCTAATGTGAATTTACTGTACCTTACTGTGGTTACCCCTGATTGAACCCGGGATACACACATCACATATATATATATATATATATATATATATATATATATATATAATAATTGTAATCTGAGTTTTTCGAATATTAATAATAACATTCGATTCGTTTTCAATTATGCAAGCAAGCCTCAATTTTATAGCCATATCAGTAGAATGAACCCTTCATTCTTGCTCTTGTATTGGCATGTGAACAGAACTGCAGACATTAATGTTTCTGGGTACAAGGATGATTTGCTAGTCCTTCATTACGTTTATTGATTGGTGACGCGCGTTTCGCTATTGCTCAGCTCAAGGTTCAATCTGTATCGATCTGGCCCGACTCTGGAATCAAAAGCTCGTCGGTTCATCCGTATGTGGTTGATGACTGAAAGAAAATAATTCTTAATACCGAAGTAGAGAAATAATATTCATTTTTTAAGGCTAAATAGTGAGTCTTGTTACTTTGGAGTTTTGCCTGTTTATCACAGACCCATCAGTCAGTCAGTCTCATAAAGCCTGACAGTATATAAACTTAAAAATAAAAGGAGCTGCGAACGTTTAACTGTCCACATCCACTGGCATGAATTAAACGCCAATATCAATTGGAAATGTATAAACATCACGCAAAACACATTGTAAATATAAAGCATTAAATAATTATTTAAAAATAAGTTCCTAGTTAAAACAATAAACGTTATCGTTGTAAACATAATATAAATTATAGAAAAGTTAGAAAAGCTTCATGATTTTATTAAAGTCATTTCTCTTACGTTTGTGTATTTGTATTTAGCACCCAGAACATTCTTCCCAGACACTTCCTCCTGTGATATTGATGATATTTAATAACGGGGTCATTACTTTGCCTATCTTTTGAATCTATATTGATCATCTTTTGGCTAAGGCACTGAGTTGCATAGTTTTAGTTGATATCGCCTGATAAGACTCACATATGTACGCTACATGCATCAGATGTGGACTAGGGGTTAGAGTGTTCCTCTCGTGTTCGTGAGATAGATACAGAGACAGGAAGGCGTTATTTATATTTTATATATATGTAGTTAACAAATAAGGTGCAGTAAGATCCCAGCTGGACCGTAACGCACCAGAGTACTCGATACTTAGGGTGGTAGAGTGGCTAATAGGAAAAGAGTCAGGACCCCGACGGCTGAGCCCCGGCCGTTTCGACACCTAGATCCGAACGTTCGGGGTCCTGACCCTTTTCCTATATATATATATATATATATATATATATATATATATGAACTTAGGAAACTTAACAACGAGAGAACAAGACAACGAACGAAAATAAGGCAAAACGAAAAACATTTTTTTAAAGGGAAAACCTTAAAAAATTATTTCTTGAAAATATGAATATAAACGAAAGACACAAAACTCCAGGGTCATCGGCCGTTGAGAGGTACTGCTGGTCCAACCGGGGTCACATCGTCGGACACAAGCCAAAGCGTTGTCCATGGAGTAAGACGCGAGACAAAACAGTAATTAAAGCAGTTAAGCTATAACTTGTGTACATAGAATTTATGTGACGTAAGGGAAAATGTATTGAGATTTTAATAGCACGAGAGTCTCATGAAACAAAAAGGGAAAGGAAGGAAAGAAAAGTAGCTAATGTGCAATTATAGCACGAGTGAGGCAAAGGAGAAAAAAGGAAGAAAAAAGGTCAAGAAGAAAGTAACATATATTGTTGAAAAATGTGAGCCATTGAAGTTAATTGGAGTTGGGGATAAAAAATAATATGTTCGTCACAGATTAGTAATGATAAACCAAGAAAAATTAACAAAGAAAGGACAAGAAAACGAAGGAAAACAAGGCAAAAGAAAAATAACTTTTTTCAGGAGAAACCTGAAAAATGTATATATATATATATAGTTAAAAGAATAGAGGTGTAACACACAAGTTATTATATATTGGTAAACGGAATAGAAAATGCTGACAAATTGTTCACAGTTGAAAAATGGTTTAATTAGGAATAAAAGAGTATTAGTGATTGTATGGGTTAGTATTCAGTTGTGGTTTTAAGTTTTTAAGTTTTTACCGGTTGCGCATTTCTAAATGCTTTTCAAAAATAATTTTGAGATAGAGTGTCCGTGCTGTTTGCTCTGATCAGAGCAAACAGCACGGACACTCTATCTCAAAATAATATATTTTGTATTTTGCGAAATCCAGAGACTTTCAATAATGACTTTGGTCTTTCACACTAACTCAATATATATATATATATATATATATATATATATATATATATATATATATATATATATATATATATATGTATTATATATATATATATATATAAATATATATATATATGTATTATATATATATATATGTAAACAATGAGTTATATGGTTTGTTGATTACTATTCAACAGAGTTAAATTTATATATATATATATGTGTGTGGGTGTGTGTGTGTGTGTATCTATCTATCTCTCTATCTCTCTATGTATATATATATACACACCACCTTCACCACTAATTGATTTGACAGACGTCTTTAACCCATTGATACCAAATATTATTTGGTCAGTAGTTCGTGTGTAAGGATATAAATATATATATATATGCTTGTGTGTCTGTGTCTATATATGTATGTTTGCATGTATGAATGAATACACTAAGCTTTAGATTTAGTAGAATGTAGAACCACTGATTCTGGCTATTTGCACTATCATATATTTTGGTTTCTAGTAACTCCCTGAGGAACTGGTTGACCAAATGCTTTGTTTAATTGTTTTATTTAATTTAAAAAAAATGTTATTCTTTCTCTTTGATTTCAGGTATTCTTTTTGAAAGCAAAGCATTGGACCCTAAAATACTACAGTGGGCTCTGCAATGCTAATATGGGCTCTTGCAATGCTACCGTGCGACCCCTGGGGCCCACTTTCCATTGGGCAACCTGGCAACCTGGCCAGTCCGCCACTGCATATGTGTCATCTATGATTGTCATAAATGTTTTTCATTTTATAAAATATGACTTGAAAAATTATATATTTCATATTTTTTAAATATATAATTATTTTAAGATATTAATTAAATGCATTTGCTTGTTTATTTTTCTTTTTATTTCAACTATGTAAGAACATTGCCAAGATATATATTTTGGTTATAGAAAGAATTTATCCAGAATACAACATCCCTTCTAGATAGGTTGTTGACTGGATAAACTTTCCAGTTATTTTAAAGATTAATTGATAAGGAATTGTTGCTTTATTTATATACAAAATATTAATTGAATGGTGAATCAATCAATAGCATTCTTGGCTGTTGTTTTATTTGTAACTAGCAGAATGTCCCGGTGTTGCTCGGGATTCTAATCATAGATTGGCATGTTTATCCCTCCTTTCTGAAACAGTTTCGTCGTATTGATGCAGAAGTCCTAATAAAAAGTGAAGTCGCCTTGGGTGAATAGGCAAATAATTTTCCATTAAGATTTTTCAAAAGCATGTAATTGCATTCCCTCTCTTTTTTGTTGTTGATTTTGCTGCTGTTGGTGTGATAGCAGCCGTCGGTCGCACTACTAACACAGTCGCGTCCTTCTTCAGCCAATCGTGTATATTCCTTCTGCCTCGTCAGCAATGAGAACAATATTTGCTCTAGGGTTCTTATATATTTGATATATACTTATCCTTATCGAGCCTCGTGAAATAAATACGTTTGTTTATATTTTGTTATTGTGTATGCAAAATTATCTGTACACGAATATATAACAATATATATATATATATATATATATATTAAAATAAGAAATTAAAGTTTAAGCGAAGAATCGCTGGTTTCACCCTTAACGGGATCTTCTGAAACTAAAAAAAATCAATCTGTGAACACAGAAGTAAATATTTCGAAAAACGTTATACACACTATATATATATATATATATATATATATATATATATATATACACTATATATATATATACATATATATACACACACACACATAATGTCATAATGTCGTAATGCAAACTACCAGACATACAGACAGATATTATAAGGTCGCGACGTTATAGCTATGTATCTATCTAAAAAGACAGACTAAGAAAGATAGAGAGAGATCGCTAACCGACGCCTAATGCGGTCCTTAGGGCATTGAAAAATTGAAATATTCTTTGCTCAAAACACCCACACGACCATAAGTATTACATGTGTAAAGTTTGAAAAAATTCGGTTGGGTGGTTCTCGAGTTTTGGGGCGTCAGACAGACAGACAGACATTCTTTGTTTTAGATATATAGATGAATGTGTTATATCTTCCCAGTGAAAACTGTCAACGTTGTTGATGCAGGTAATGTCTCAAGCTAAGGAACGCCAACTTGTGGAGTTATGGTTCGATACGCAACTCATTATTTCTAAGGGCACTGCATTAGCAGTATTGGTAGAGGATCGGACGCTATACAGAGTTACGGTCCATTACGGTATGAGTTCAAATCCCACCGAGGTTAACTTTGCCTTTCATCCTTATGGGGTCGATAAAATAAAGCACCAATAATGCACTGGGATAATTACTGGCCTTGTGCCAAATGTAGAAACAATTATTGATAATTATCAATGGTGAACAGAAGAATCTGAGGAACCTAGTGACGATGAAACGAGCAAACAATGGTTCTTCTACTTGCTCGGCCAAACTGCTAGATAAGAAATCAAATACCATTCAAATGACAAACAATTGTCTTAAAAATGAAGAAACATATTAAAGAACGAACAAGGTAGTCGTAGATGGGTGGGATGTCCATGGATATACACCTTTGATCATACGCTCGATTAGAGCAGACCTTAAAAAATCCCGTTGGGACAGTCTACTTAGTTGTAAATAGCTATCTCGCTGTCTACTCCGTGTAATGTTTTTATATTGTTGCTGTAAACAGCACACATGCTCTGTTATGTTGCAATGACCTGTTCTTCTTGTTATTCTTTCTTGACAATCCTGTAAATGTTTCATCTACAGACACAAACTTATTGATATTGATGATCATATCAATATGATGGCTCTTCTGTTGATTGGGACGATGGGCAATCAGTTGTTCGATAAACTAAACTTTAGCTTAATTCTTAGGCTTAGTCAATTTTGACCGATTTTAGTATTTTACTGGCCCTTATCTTATCTATGCTGGGATGGAAGACAACGTAAATACCATGCAATAAATCTTTGGGGTTATCTAATGTATCCAATCTTGTTATCAATGTTGTTATATTTCGAAAAGAAAGTATCTAAAAATCGATATTTTACTCTACAATATGGAGAACGAAAAGCATTATTATGAATTAATTAATGAGCCAAAAACGTGTAAATATATGCATTGCCTACAGATGTAAGAACAATCCTAATTATTTAGTCAGTGTATTCGTTGGATACTTTGAGAAATATGCAAACAATTTTTGGATGATTCAGTCCGTACTGGGTGTTGCAGAGTTTCATTTTTCAAAAATTATAAACAAGAAGATTTCCTACAAAGCCTTCTTTAATTTCTTGTGTCACTAAACACTGGGTCGCTGGATTCACTTGCCTCTCATTCAACATTTCTCTGATAGCAGCTGTACCTCGTAGGGGTGAAAACTACATTACTTACTTTGTATTCACACCAAGAATATAATTAAATAACTTCTAGTCAAACATGCAGGATTAAACTATTGAAATATGGAAGAGTATAAATGAAGAAGAAGCTTACTCAGTCATAACCACATATGGAATGAAAAAACTAGAACAAATGCTTTTATAAGTACTAGAGTGTGAATCTATTCGTTATATATACAAACCTTGACTGAGCCGTGTAAGGAATCCCGTCGTGATCTTATCAGTGATATTGAAAAAATGTGAGGCTACAATGTTTGTATTGGGTTAGCTAAATGAGTTGCGAGAAAGAAAAACACAAGGCGACAGTATTAGAGTCCTACACCTATGGCTCTAAACATTTGGTTTTACTTACTTTAAAACAAATAAAGTTATTTGAGCACATTTCTGAAGAAAAAATGTATCAAATAAAAGTATTTAAATATTTTAACCTATAAATATAAATAATATAAACTACACACCATTATCAAGTACTTTTTTTTTTATTCAATAACGAAAATATAGTAATCAACAAGTGTCAGATTTAAATAGAATCCAAGCAAACTACAGCTTTGGACCTCACAATCCGCTGGGACATCGATATAATCAAAAGGCATATGTTTTCAGTTTTCGTGAGACATACCTTTCGGTGAAATATTTTTTAAAACATAGAGCCCTCTAAACTTTATGCAATTTAAAACCATACTAAGTCTAAATTCGGTACTACTATCAAGACTTCATATTTATCCATTCCGCTTATATTTATCACATATCAAAAGCGTAATTTAATTATTTTTGCGACATACCTAGCGACATCTCAAAGTACATCGTTTGAGAACTACTGTCTTATAGACTAAAATCTAGATATTCTTCCAGAGTTTACACTCTGAGGATTTTCCCTTTAGACATTACCCCTCAAATCCATGAGGCTATGTGCTAATAATTAAGCGACTGAAAGCATAAGCAATGTGCATAATCTTAAAGGATTAATCGAAATAAATTCTGAAGTAAGACGAAAATGATATTGTTTTAGGGCAGCGGTTGGCAACCCCCGGCCCTCGAGTGATTTTTGTCCGGCCCGCCATCTTACACTGGACACTAATTATATAATTAGTATCGAACACAGATACAGTAGGTCACTTCAAGGTTGTGCCGACCTGATGCCCATCACAAATCGCTGCTCATACCGTATATATTTACAGATACCTTTGTAACCTTATTATATTTTCCATTTATTATTATTTCCTCTTATTCATCTTTTTCTGGGCTTTCTGCCAAGCATTACATCATCTGTATTATTATTTCCTGTGATTTCCTGTATGTGTTTTTGTTCCAGTCAACAAACACAAATGTTGGCTGGAAGTATGCATTTTCGTCAGCGACTGGAAGGTATACTACCTTACGGTTCGCATGACTCGCTTTTATACCCATATTGTCATTCAATAAAATCAATTATTGTCGTCTTCGTTTGCCTGACCTTACCTGTACCTCACGGCACAAGGTAAAGCTGTCCTTGGAAAAATTACTTCGTTCCTCCTCCCCAGAGTATTTTCATTTGAGTTTGTTGTCTGGTGGTATAACAACTATACAGTAGGTATCTTTATTCGATAATAACGTTTATTTAATTATTTGTGATAAATTGTGTGAATTATTATTATTAGAATTAGGCCAAAAGTGGTTTAAAAAAACAAATGGCAACCCTGATCTAACATTTCTAACTGTATTTCGTTTGTAGCAAGGAATTTGCTTTCTTTTAGTTGATTGTGATAGTAGTTGTTTTTCTGTTATTCCTGCAGTAAAATAAGGAATTTGCTTTTTTTTTTGTTGAATGTGTTTGTAGTTTTTTTCTTCTTTTTTTTTTTTCGTTATTCCTGCAGTAAAATAGAATTATTAATTGTTAAAATAGAATTATATTAAATTCATTGTTTTGCTTTAAACCTCCAGAAAATTTATTTAAATATTTAATAACTGGCCCTCCTCCACGACACTGCATAGCTGTTTTGCCCTCTCTCTCCAAAAGGTTGCCGACCCCTGTTTTAGGGGATGGGTATAGTCGTAAATGATTTAATTGATTGATCCCAGGGATATTTGAAAAAAAAAATGAATCGTCGATAAATTTAAACTCAGAACGTAAATGGAAAATAACTAAATTTAGAAATACTTTTATACCGATTATTCCACCCACCGCCCTGAAAAATAATGAGCTCAGTAATGAGCTCAGTTTCGTTCTAATTATAACTTTTCAATGGAAGTGCACTCACTTCGCAACATCATAAAATATTAGTGATTTAATCCCGAATTAACATATATAGAAATTATATAGTATGTAGAGTTGGATAATTTCTGAGAAATTAAATTATATCGTTAATCCTTTTCTCAGAGATGCTTGATCAGTTATAGAAACCCAATACCACCACGCTGATTTGGATCAAATGAACTTGATATCAAATGAAAGAGGCTTCATGAGGTTAAGTGTCTTGCCTATAAACACAACACAGAGAATGGTGACAGGGTATGACTTGTTCATATTGAAACTAGTAGTCGACTCCAGCAATTGTGCCATGGGGAAGGAAACAAATAAAAATATAAGATTGGTGTATAAGATTAAAGAATAATATTTAACAAAAAGATTATATTATTGTATTGGCAGTATCGGTAGAGGGTTGGACGCCATGCTTTGAAGCATAGAGTTACCTCCTTTTATGATCTGATTTCAAATCCCGCCGAGGTTAACTTTGCCTTTTATCCTTATTGGGTTGATAAAATAAAGTACCAGTAATGCACTGGGATAATTGCTGGCCTTGTGCCAAAAGTAGAAACAATTATATAGGAAACAGTTGTACATTTGCATTGTAGGTGTAGGCATGGATAGGTGGTTAAAAAGTTCACATCGGAATCATTAGGTTTCAGGTTCAATCTTACTGCACGGCACCTTGAGTAAGTGTCTTTCATTATCGACTGGGAGCATACAAGCCTGCAAATAAAAATAGATAGAAGGAGACTGTATGAAACTCTAGTACAGAGTTCTGCAACTTCTTTGCCTCCACGGGCAGGATCGAGTATTAATGATGGATAGCGGGCCGGACGAAGGCCATAAAAGTTAATTATGGAAAATTACAAAAGCTAAAATTTAATCACGAGTGTTGACTATACTTAAAAATAATTTGTATTAACCACAGATGAATGTAGTAATGGAAAAACATCATTTATTCAATTTAAGACATCGTTGGAATCATTTGTTTAAAAAATCTTAGAAATACACAGCAGCTAAAAAATTAATGGGAAACTTGATGTTTTTTGTTCCTTGAAAGCTTCTCAATATTAGACTTCAAACTTGATGCCAAGAGCAAGATATTATCTCGTCTCTCATATTACAATAAAATTAAATTTTAAATAAACAACTCATTGGGCATCAGTTCTCGCGGGCCGGATCCGGCCCGTGGGCCTAGGTTGCCGATCCCTGCTCTAGTGAATACATTGTACCTGTAAGATAGAGACCGGAACAGAACCTACAAAATATTCTATTTGATGCCCTAAAGACTTTGTCAAATAGCCATCCACGCAACATATATATAATTAACTCTAATACATATAGCGAACTAACGGTATTTATTCGTAAGCATTTACGGCATTGTAATCATTCTTTTTATGTGTGGAGGATTTTTTCTTCAATTCCTATATAAAATACACTTTATACAATTTTAGTATTTTACTAATTTAATTACAGCACTAACATAGCGTGTTTCAGAATAGAGTTGCATATGGACCAATAAACAATATCTTTATATCAACATGCTTTTAGTTTAGCTATGAGTATTTTAAGTTGTAATCCAGTCTTAGCTAGACAACATCGGGATAACAGTGATGGAGGCATTTCACTGTCTCCAGCAAATTGCTTAATTATATGCACATGGTCAAGTTTAGAAGGCAATAACTTCTTATAGATTTTGTAAACAATCTATTCTTGATGAACATTTTTTTACATATATTGCAAGCTTGATTGGCTAATATAATTAACGATAGCATCAACATAAATCTATATACAATATATTTACGTATAATTAACATACATCAACGCATTCGTCAGTTTTATATCGAATGATAATTGTTTCTACGTTTGGCACAAGGCCAGCAATTATTCCAGTACATTACTGGTACTTTATTTTATCGACCCCCGTAAGGATGAAAGGCAAAGTTAACCTCAGCCGAATAATAATAATATTCGATTCGTTTGCAGATATCCTTTTGTTCTGGCATTAAACAGAGAGTCTGTCACCGCTAGAACAAAAGGATGGCGATCATCATCTAAAACACATATCGTAATGAGGCTGTTTGCTTGCAAACGAAACGAATATTATTATTATTCGATATAAAGCTCACGAATACATTTACGTATCCGCTATGTTAGAGCGAAAAACTAAACATACATCTAGTTTCGTTGACTACGGTTTCTCTACACCTTTATCTTGAAGCGGTCTGTAGCAGCGCTAACACTAATTGATATAGTCGAGCTTGCACTATAAGTAAATAAGCATCAGTAAGGTGGTTCTATTAAGTTAGACAAGGTATCGGCCAATACTGGCCGAAACCTATCAAAGTTATCAAAGAATAGGGTATAAAAGACAGCATTTTATACGAGTAAGCGGTCGCCGAGGGAGTGTAACGACAGTGAAATACATTTGTAAACCTTACCTCAATGTGGAGATAGTTGTGATAAGAACACAGCATAAAATAAAGTAGAACTAAATGTATATGGGTTCATATAGGACCGTATTCTGAATCAGACAATGTTAGTACTATTGCTAATTAATATTAACTACTCAGGCTTACACGATTCACTTGAATATGTTTGCTTGCACATGTCTATAGGAAGATAGTGTTCTTTAAACTTCTGCATATAGGCCTTAGTAAGTGAACGCTGACGGACTGTAACCACAATGAAATACATCTGCTATTTTTACTCCCCATGCAGAGTTAGCTATGATAAAATGACAACTTAAAATACAGCAAAACTTAATGAATTGTTTATTGTATGTAAATATATTGCATATGGCTCCATGTACTATTTTATTATTATTTTAAATCATTTAACTCTGGCCATAATAGGGCACCTGCCTGAAGAGATTTAGACGATCAGCAGAGTCCAGTAATTCAGCTTCAATCAAATGGATATGTTCGGCGTCATGAACTCAATGCACCATTTAAAATTAGTATAGACATGCACAGACTCCTTCCCTCCCTCACATTCTCCCCCCCCCCCATCTCTCTCTCTCTTACACACACAAACATGTATACACATACACACTCACACACACACATATATATATGTATGTATGTAAAAGGTAAGCAGAAATAACAAAAGTAAAACAAACAGTACATGGAAGAATGGAAGAAATATATTAGTTTAACGCTTGAAATAGCAGGAAGAGAGTCTTAACGTTCGGACACAAATCCTTCATCAGAAGATAGAGTTAGAAATAGAAGATAAATAGAAAGTAAAGAGTGGTGAGAGGAAGGGAGGGGGAAATGAGAAAAAAATGGGGAGAAACTATATATATTTCCTGCAGGTTTCTGATTTGTTTCTGTCAACTAAATTTCACTAAATTTCACTGCCGAAGACATTTGTCGAATATGTCTTACACTGGGCTAGAACCCAGTATGACATGGCTGCGAAGTAAATTTCTTAAACCCTCCAGCTATATTTGTAATATTTTATATTGCCAATATAACATTTTATTGTTTTATATTGTACTGAAGATAATTAACTGGAATGTCAATAAAAAAGTAAATAAATATCGTACAATAAACAAAATCAATAAGGAATAAAATAAGCAAAGAATATATATATATATATGGATGTATTTGTATGAATATATGTATGTAAGTATGTATGTATGTGTGAATGTATGTATGTATGGAAGTATGAATGTATATATATATATATATATATATATATATATATACCACCATAGCTGTATTATATAGATATAGATTTATTCTACTTAATTTACAAATGGATGAACTTTTACATAGATGTATCAGTGACCAGGAAGTCCGCTTTGATGTGGTAAATTAAACATCAATATCAGATATTATAGAGGCAATAAGAATATTGAATTTAAATGTTTCCATTGGAATAAAGGTATGTATGTATGTATGTATGTGTGTGTGTGTGTGTGTGTGTGTGTGTGTGTGTGTGTGTGTGTGTGTGTGTGTGTGTGTGTGTGTGTGTGTGTGTTTCGTTTCTTTGCTTTCCTTTTTTTTTCGTTTATTTAATTTTATGTCATCATTTCTATATTCCATCCGGTTGATTTACGAGAAGATGAGATAAAAATATAAAAAAAATCTTATGAGTAGACGAAGAGGAAGGAATATTCAAATATATAAGAATAAACAGATTCACATACATTAGTATATATATGATTTGTATTTTATATAATTGATACACACATATATATATATATACCTGTGTATACAGAAAAGATGTGTAGATATTCACATACTAAAGCATATAAATCAATGGATAAATGTCGACATATTTGTAAGCTGGTATATATGTATATATTTGTATGTAAGCTGGTATATATATATATGTATATATTTGTATGTGTGTGTGCGGGAGGGGGGATGAGAGAGGGTGTATATATACATACATGCATACACATATACACATATATCTGGGTGTGTGTTAGTAAATGAATATATACCTTCCTTGTGAACAAGTTATAAATAAAATTTACCTCATTATACCAATAAATCTGAATGCATATATATGTGTGTGTGTGTGTGTGTGTGTGTGTGTGTGTGTGTGTGTGCATATTCCACAAACTTGCTGACTGAACACACACGTGCTTTTTCTCACTCCCACCAAGTTTTTTTTTCGTATTTTCTTTTCTTCTTCGCACACTACTCTATATTTCAATCTATTTCTTTTATTTCTCATTCTATCTTCTGATGAAGGACTAGCTTCCAAAACGTTACGACTCTTTTCCTACTATATCAAGCGTTACCCGTCTTTAGACCAATTCTCCATTTCGTCCAGCAAGCTTTCGATATACACGTTTCCGACTGAGGACTTTTCGATGAATATGTCTTATCTCAAGATACATTACATTAAACACACCCAAATATATATACATTTTAACAAAGAACTTGAACTCAAAATTCCATACGTACAAAACCCAGTATCACAGCCAAATACACTATATTAACAAAGTGATTGTCTTACAACAGGCATCTCTCTTTCAGATTATTCTACTCATTTTTCCTTAATCAAACGCAAAGATGCGCCATCCATAGTCATTTCGATCAATTCAGACCTGGCATACACTGCTATGAACAAACTCTTTGGAGCCATTTTTCAGTGTGTCCATGGCAATCAGTCTGTTTCGACAGAACAAAGAAACAATCACTGCATATATCAAAGGAGCAACTTTGCACCTTGAATGTCCCTATTCATGAACAGCGCATAACTAAAACTGACAAAGTTGTTACAAACGTATTTTACAATGTCTGATGATTTTTCGTGACGATCTCACATATATAACATTCCCAAAGTTGTATCATGAATATTTATGTTTCTGTTTAGGCGCGACAAATACTTCAGCTCTCTTCAGTTTTTGTACAGTTTATAGAGCTCAAATAAGACCCACATTTGAGTATATACTTATGTTAGCGTTGCTGCTGTTATCCAAAACTGCATCTGAAAAAGGCTGTTCAGCCGATGCAAAAACACTTGCCATTTCCATCTCCAACACGTTACAGCGTCTGGCTCACACAATGCAATTGCTCCATTTTAACTATTACTAGAGCCCTAACACTAACCCTAGCCCAGCAGCTGATCATATCTCCTTCATATCTCCATCGAATCCACCTAAATATATACTCCTCATTCTTGCTAGGTTTCATTCTTATATCCGCAATAAACACTTTTCTCTAGTCGTTTCTAATCAGAGATGCTGAATAACGAAGTAAACCCCCATCAGATCTAATGTATGGCTGTATGACAGTTTGACCTCGCCGCTCAGTTTTAAACATATAACCTTGCTTGCATAGTTTAAGCGAATGAGTGAGAAAGTTTTTTCTTTTTGTGGTGCGGTGTTCGACCTGCTTTTCCTGAGACATACTTTCATATCTGTTGAAGAGAAAACACACTGACCTATTATGGTGCCGCCGACAGCACGTTAATGTGTATGTTATTAATTTCGAATAGATAATCAAACGTGTTCAGTTTCATGACAGACTTGCTGTTTTGTTTGTTTTGTTTGTTTGTTGTTATTTTTTTTTAAATCTCTGTATTTCTTCCTTATTTCATTTCGGTGGGAATTTTGCTGAACTTTTACTTATCGAAGTAAAGCAGCTACTGATTATATACTAAAAGACCAAGTTAGAGAACTAGAGAGCATGAGGGAAAGAAGAAGAGTTAAGAGAATGATAGAAAGAGAAAGAAATAGAGAATTATATAGAGGAAAAGGGAAAAAGAGTGAGAGTAAGTGAAGAAAACGAAAAAGAGGAGAGAGAGAGAGAGAGAAAAATAAGTAACTGTGTTTACAGTTAGCAAAATAAATGATAAAATAAAAAAATAATAATAGATATAATATATAACAACAAATATAAAACAAAAAGTTTCAAAAATGTATAAGCTGCCACAACGATGAGGGAGGTCGTAATTGGGGAGACTGACATCTAAGCTCTATTTCAAATTACTTTATAATGGTAATAGTGATGCCACTTGAGAAAAGCAATTATGCGACCGGATATTTGCTGAGCCAGAACCCGATATATTGTGTTGAATATAAATAAATGAATAAATAAATAGCTAAACAAATAAAACAAATACATGAATAAATAAATATATAAATACATTAAATCTTTCGCAAATTACCAGAAATCTTTCACAAATTACAACGTACCGATGTTTGACTCCGTTTTGTTTAGAGTTTATGCCGATAAGTCAAGCCATAATTTTCCCCTGGGGATGAAAGGCGAGGCGGTCACTAGAGCTGCTAAAAATAGCAGCCCCATCCCTCTTGGGCTCCATCCGACTGTCTTAGAAAACAAGAAAGACATATTGGGAAATGTACTTCTAGATACACTATGCCTGAAAAGAAACACAATAACTAATTGTCACACCTTGGCTGCTTTTAATCCTAATTCTACACAAAATAACAGTAGTATTCTCTATCAATAAATGATCTACCATCTTGAGAAATGTATAACATAAGAGATAATTGTTTCTACTTTTGGCACAAGGCCAGCAATTATACCAGTGTATTACTGGTACTTTATTTTATCGACCCTGTAAGGATGAAAGGCAAAGTTAACCTCGGCGGGATTTGAACTCAGATCATAAAGGGAGGTAACTCTAACTTCAAAGCATGGCGTCCGACCCTCTACCGATACTGCCAATCCACCGCCCTAAGAGATAATGATGGATCCTTCGTTGGTTTCGACGATGAGCATTATCATTAAATATAAGTGATCATTAGAAGGGGTAAGTGCAAAAGCCAAATACTATCTTCAATTTTATATTCGAGCCTATCCATACATATGGTAACAAATCTTTAGTAGTAACCGAAAAAATACGATCGTGAATATAAGAGGCCGAAATGGGGTTTCGACGAAGAGTCTCCAGAGAAGTGGTTCCCAAAGAGGGTTCCGCAAAGGGGTGTCTAGGGTTCTGTAAAAAAGGTAAAGGAGTATATTTATATTACAACCATATAACAGTATTGGACTTTGGGGTTCCCCAAAAGTTTCTGAACCAAAAACGGTTCCGCGTTTGGAATAGTTTTGTAGACCCTGCTCTAGAGTAATGTTACTCAATAGGGTGTGTAGCTTGGAGATCAAGGAATCATTTAATGTAGCAAACACCTCAACTTCTCCGCATCGAGAGATGTCCAAGGAAAGAATCTCAGGATATATTTTACGAGCAAAACCAACCGGGAGGAGTCCCAAAGGTAAAGTACGAGCAAGATGGTTGGATGATATCCAAAAGCTCGGTTGGTTTTCCTTTGTATTATTTGGAAACAGTTGCTCCTGTTAAGACCATATGGAAGGCATGTATGAGGATTCTGACCCACGACCCTCTTAGGAATAAGTGAGAGAAGAAGAAGAAGAAGAAGAAGAAGAAGAAGAAGAAGGTTTTATAGACACGTGCATCCTTAACGTATCAGCGTGGCTGATACATATTTGACAAGATTGAAAAACAAGTATAGTCCACTCGACGAGTTTCGAGTTTATTTACAGTTTCCATCACACTCAAACATCTAGCACCCCCATAGACACACACACACACACACACACACACACACACACACACACACACACACACACACACACACACACACACACACACACACACATATATATATATATATATATATATATATCTAAGGCGGGTAAAATTCCCGAGATCCATGGACGAGTTCTCTCCAGCGGTCTCTGTCCCTCATTATCGCTGCCATATCCTGCATCTCCAACAGACCAGTGTCTGTCCTTAGGGCATCAATATATGTTAACCTTGGTCTTCCTCTTCTAGTGTGTCCATAATGTATCATTAATTAATTCCACTGAAGCAAGCAGAGAAGTTCAAGTATCTTGGGAACATTTTCACGAGTCATGGAAGGCAAGAATTAAGTGCAAAAATTGGAGGAGCTAGTGTAGTAGTGTACCAGCTTCCGCATTCGTTAATCAGAAGAAGGGAAGTAGGTATAAAAGCCAAACTTGCTATTTTTAATTGGTCATTTGTGCCAACGCTTACCCATAGTCAAGAATCTTGGGTAATGACTGAAAGAAAACGATTGCGAATACAAGCCTAAATTGCGTTCCTCCGAAGGATTTTGGAGTAAAGTTACTCGATAGAATGCGTAGCTCGCAGATAAGAATGTCGCTCCAGGTAAAGCCACTACTTCTCTGAGTTGAGATTTTACTGCTCCGATATTACGGATATGCGGTTAGAATTTCTCAGGAAAGAATCACTGGACAGGTAAAACCAATCGGCAGGTAACCCAGGGGTAGACCCCAAAGGACGGTTGGATAACATCTATGAGCTCGGTTGGTCTCGCTTAGAGATACAGTTGGATCAATCGGAGACGGTTGCTTCTGACAGGACCTGCTGGAAGGAGTATTTGAGGTCTCTTCCCCCACGGCACTCTCAGGAATAAATGGGCGAAGAAGAAAAAGAAGAGTTTTTAATTACAGATGGTAGGTCTCCGATTCTTTCTACCACGGTGGTATATGAAATCATGTTCGTAACAAAAATATACAAAAGACATGCCAAAGCACGCACCCATAGGCGGACAAGCAAGCATCGAAGACAAAAAAACAAAAAAAGGTGGGGAATTCAGAAGTTCAGGTTTTTGTCTTTGCTAGGCTTGAAAGAAAGGGCTATGCTAATAATTATTGCAGGTTCATCCAAACCGATGCGACTCATGCTGTTGATAGTCACTTTAAATTGTTGTAAAGGAACTCTTGGACAGGGAAGAATTCCAGAGAGTCGACGTTCTGGGAAGAAATGTCTAGTTGTAGTGGTTAATGTGAACCTTGGGGACCTGGATGCAATATGGTGGATGGGCGGATAAGAACGAGTGAAGTGGGTGTGCTTGAATGAAGGTGACATGAGTTCAGCCAGATTCGAAGAACAGAGGCCATTGTAGTAGCGATTGAAAATACAGAGAGAGCAGTAGAATGTCTGTGAACCAGCGACAGTAGCGTGTCTGCCAGTGATTCCATTCCAATCAGATGAGTGGCCTTGTTTTGAGATGTGGCCTAGTTGTTTTTTCTGATCAGTATCTGCATGTTGGAAGAGGACTTAACTATACAGATTATTCTTGCCTCTCTCCCTACTTACACTCACGTTTCAGCAAATTCCTTAAAGGAGAAACCCTC
Organism: Eledone cirrhosa; assembly: GCA_964016885.1. NCBI lineage: Eukaryota > Metazoa > Mollusca > Cephalopoda > Octopoda > Eledonidae > Eledone > Eledone cirrhosa. The sequence goes on along the minus strand of OZ024740.1, from coordinate 394,828,938 downwards.
CTCCTCCACACGGAAATTTTGAAATTCACGAGGAGTTGACTAAATAGGAGCATGCTTGTCTTCAGTTTTTTTTCAGTTTGTCCACCACACAATCTCTTTTAACTTGGTTGCCAGGCATAAGAAGACTGCCTTCCTTTAACGTCCAAAAGAAAGTGGTAGGATGATTGTTACGATTGACTCAGCTGATAGCCGGATCCCCATACATCTCACAACAGCCGTTTGATATGAATTGTGGGAAATACACTGTAGCAATACTCGGCAAGATGCAGTCACGGATAGCGACGCCGTGCAAGCGTAATAATATTTGTTGATAAAATTCATTTTTCATCCTTTTTCTGGAGTATAACTAGTAATGTTATGGTTATTGATACTTCCCTGTGGAATAATCTAGTAATTTTATCAACGCACCACAAGAAATTCTTTCTTTCCTTTTTGTTTTCTTGTTGGTAAATCTAGAACTTTTTATGGATATTATAAAGTATCAATATTCATGAAATTACAAATATACCAATGAGAAAAAGGAAGAATAATTTGATCAACAAAAATTAAGTACCAAGCTTACTACACGTTGCTGCACGTTACTGTGCTTTGCTTTTACCCCACACGGGAGGGTATCAATATTGGTTTATATGAATATTTTGTTGTGCGTTGATGAAATTAATAGATTACGATAGACAAAAGTATCAATATTCACAAAATTATTAGTTATACTAATCAGAAAAGGGAAAAAAAAAACCAAACAGTTAATCAACAAAATTAAGTAGTATACTTGTTGTGCGTTTCTGCGCAGTATTTACCACGGGCGGCTAAAAAAAAAAAACCCAAAAAACACCACAAATCAATAATGCTCGTGCATTAACCGAATGTGTGCCTGCAGAGTTTATTCAGCTTAGAGAAGTACCCAAACAGGGTTACTGTAGTAACGATATCAATACGCAGAGTAAAAAAAGATTGCCAAACTTGAATAATCCAAGACCAGACTGCATCCAGGGCTTTTGGATTAAGTATTTTAATGCACTGCATACATTTATTGGCATCCATCTTAATAAATGCATTGCACTCAGTGAAATACGATGCTGAAAGTTTGAGGGTTGGACCAGGATCATTAAGAAGGAACCTACTAAAGGGCCTGTAGGTTGAAATTACAGGCCTGTTAGCTGCTTAAAGCTGCTATGGAAATTGTTAAATGAAATACTGTCTGAGTAAACATAACATTACCTATTAACCAAATGTATTCTCCTTATAGAACAAAAAGGCCGCATGAAAAAGTTCAGTTGGACTAAAAGATCATCTTGCATAAATTATTGTGATCAAAGACCTTAAACCCTAGAGAACATACCTGAATGTGGTACGGATAAAATTTTTAAAAGTTTATTTTATGGTGCTCCAGCCTGGATTCAGAATTGACTCCAGCTGCCATACCTGTTATGGAGCTGGTGTTTCTACCCACTCGATCATCCTAAACAGAATTATGAAGAAAGTAATTCGACTATTTGTCATAAAGCTGCTTACCTATATTCTGCAGCGTTTCACCAACTGCTGTGCTGATTCGCCTCTTTGACTCTGTTACCGCAAATAAAATAGCAACGGCTTCTCAAACTTGGCTCCTCTCAACATATCCACATAAACACTCGATTTACATGTATTTCTTAATTTCATCATCCATATTGTGTCCACCGCTCTTGTCTCAGTACTCAACACATCGCAAAAGTCTTCCTTCACAGTAAGTCAATTTATGCAATATTCCCTTACTCATGTGTTTTCTTGAGACGGCGATTTGCAACTGTTTGAACTAAACCTTAAAGGCATCAATTGAACTGTCTTGAAGGAGCTGCGAAAGTCATAGACACAGCCCTATCCTTCAGAAAACGAAATACAGAGTGATAGCGAGATAGAGAGAGGGTGAGGGAGATGGAATGAACACGTGGCCTACGGCCAGCGATTCCATGGATCACACAAAACTGTCACATATCAAGCAATACCTGTACTTAAGCTTTTTTAAGTGAGGAAGGGCTTTGCACGGGGCCAATTCCATTCTCTGAACATTGAATGCATTTGAAGTCGCAGGTTTTATATCAGTGTGACCTTTTCCTGATGTCTTAATGGTGACTAGGAGCTCTCGCTCCACAAAAAAGAAAAAAAAAAGAAAAGAAGACTATATTGGATGGCTGTTAACTCTCCTGAGTTCCTCCGCCCTTTGATGGGTTTTGTTTTTCATTCCGCAGAGTGTCCAAAATTACCCTGCTCACCAAACAAGCTTGGTAGGTTTGCCGGTTTAGTCACCGGCGACCTGACCATGTACAGATTGTGCAGGTTACATGTTACCAGTAGCGCTGAAGAACGATTTGACATATACATGCATACATATATATATATATATATATATGCATATATGATAGCTGCCCCCTCATTATCGAGTATGACCATTGCACGATATACCATTATTAATAATTATTAATTAATGCTATCGTGCAATGCCTATGCGTGAAGATTTTTTTTTTAAGTGGGAAAAGACTATGCACTGAGCCTATCCCACTCTCTCAGCGACAGTAGCTATAACCCGAAGAGAAGAAAAGATCAACATCATCGCTAACTACTGAGCCGCAGGTTTTATATCGGAGTTATCCCAGTTTCCCGAGTTGCCTTCTCCTAGAAGAATGCCCTGACAAAGGCTAGGGGTCCTTCACTCCCAGTGGCTTAACCGCGTGATCGGGTATCCAGCCTGACTATTTCTATGACCCCACGCATATACATACACATACATATATACATGTGTATATACATATTTACACATTTTTGGATGGCCGTGGACTTCCGCCTTTTGTCAGGTTTTGTTTTTTGTCCTGCGGGGTGTCCAAAATAACCCTCCTCACCAAGTAAACTTGGTGGGGTTGCCGGTTTAGTCGCCGATGACCCGACCATACGACAGTTTGTACTGGGTTGCATGTTGCCAGCAGACTCATAAGACCTAGTGGATGTAGTTTGACGAAAAAAGAAAACATCTATTGTTAGCATATACGGAACCTAATTTTCATAAATATTAACGACACTTAACTCCCAATGAAGTGTCTTCAGTCTGTAACGCAGTCGATGTCACCCAGAGAAAAAAACATAAAGCGAGGGAGAGATAAAAAAAACTGTTCTAGTACTAATTCTTTATTTATCGACCCGGGCGCAATTTGAACGCATAGCGCGGTAAACATAACGATTACCAAGGCACTTTTAGTCTGACTTGGAATAAATGTCAAAGAATACAAATGCATGCACTCACACTCACATGCACTCACACACCAACATATACACAAACACACACATGCACAAACACACAAACACACAGACGCACAGACACATGCACATACACACACACATACACCCACACGCACACAAACACACACAAACATGCACGCACACAAACACACGCATACACACACACACATACACACGCACAAACACAATCACACACACACATATACAAACACATACACCCACATGCACACACAAACACATACACACACGCTCACACACAAGCACAATCACACACATACACCCATACGCATACACACATACACACACGCACATGTATATATATATATATATATATATATATATATATATATATATACACAAAGAGATAGAGAAAGAGAGAAATGTGTGTGTGTAACAGTTGCTAATTTTGTCCGTGTGTGCGATACGTTGTCAGCAGTAGAATATTTGAGCTTTGAGAGAGTTAGGAAAGTAAGTTTTATGGCTGCGACTAGTATTTCTAATGAAAAGAAACCCTGATCCAGCAGAGCCGTGATTAAAATCTGACTCAAAAGTGACATTCGAGTCAGTTTTATTTTTTTTTCTATTTTAGAAGTGCTTCAATATTATTCAATATGGCCTTCCTTCTACAGGTAAAATTCCTTTATAACGAATACCATCATAACGATTTTTTCAGTATAACTAATTGTTTTTCAATCCCCGGCCACACGCTCAATGTGTTAGGTCGATCTCGTTATAAAGAATTTTTCTTTACAAGGAATTCTTTTTTATACCCCGTGAATTTCGTTATAACGGAATTTCACTGTATAAGATGGCAGTGTGGGAATTAACACATGTTTCTAGCAGGAGAAGAGCGCGAGTAAAATACAATTCGTCTTTTTGTTGGGTATATCTGTAAAATACTAAATTATTAGACACAGTTGTGTTCATTCAGTAAACTCATCTACCAGTTGTATACTTTATTCATTTATTTATCCTTATCTTTGTTTTATTGGTTCGTTCACTCCTTCAGTTCTTACGGATATTTTCATTTATTTGCCTCTGATAGTGTTAGACCACATAACCGGTTAAAGATTTGGACAGACACATACATACAGACATGGTTAAGTACTTTCTGGCTATCTGGGCTCTAACTTCATATCCTGCTGTGTTCAACTTTGTTGTTCATCAATTTCTAGGGCGGGCGGGTGGGGGGGGGGGGGTTAGTCGGGTCGATATCTAAAGTGCCAGTCTAATACAGGGATTGATTCTTCTCTTTCTCTCTGGGGTCAGATCTAATATCGTTGAGTTCAGCTGTGCCACGATGTTGACTCTACGACATCACTAGAGATTGAGTTCTCAAGGCAAGTGCAGTCTGTTCGCTTTTTATGCAAAGATGCGTTCGTGAACGCGGCGCGTAAAGCAAATTCGCGTAAGTCAAGTTTAATTTTCCCATTTAAATTAATAGAAATGCAACTCTAATATATACTATATTATTATTTCTGATGATTTCCTTTGTCAATTCTAATATTAAATTATATTTCTGATAAATAGAATAATTAAAAACCACACTTGTTATAACGCGTTATTCGCGCAAATTGAATATTTAATAATATGTTTTCCAGAGGCGTTAAAGCGAATTCGCGTAATTCAAGTAGATCATTCAGGAAATGTGCCTGTAAACGGGAAGCTTGGCATTAACTGGAAGACCGCACGCTGCGAAGGAATTCTGTGTAGCAGCTGTGGAGATCTTATAAGGAGGAAACATATCGTTGTTTACCAAGTTAGCACAAGGATAAGACAACTCCCACTGCATTGTTTAAAAATGTTCTAAAAAAGTTGTATCAGGCCAGGCTATAAGATTTATTTTCAGTATTTAAACATTCTCAAAGAAAAATTCAGTCATGAAATTGCAAGGTCATAAAAATGGCTTGGGTGCAGCAGACTTCCCTCCCAGCTCGGGCCAGTGGGGCTGGGCTGAGGAGACGGCAAAAGGCTAGACGGCATGACTATCTTCCCGTTCCGCAATGGTAAACGCCTCATCTGGGATGCCATATGCAGCGACACTTTCTCCAGCGGCAACGTGGTGCAGTCTGCGACTATCTCAGGCTCTGCTGCACATAGGACCGAGGAGGGTAAATTTTCCAAATATCGGTCGGACAGGTTTGCGGTCGAGCCTGTAGCAGTGGAAACTTCTCCTCTCTATCTCTCTTTCTCTCTCTCCCTCTCCCCCTCTCTCTTTATATATATATAAAATTAGTCCCTCATCAGTGATTTGCCAACGATCATTGGTATTTCATCGCATTTTTTAATGCGATGAAATACCAATGATCGTTGGCAAATCACTGATGAGAGACTAATTTTATAATATGTAATCCATGTGCAACTATGCAGTATTCTTCTCCCCATGTTTTTCATATATATATATATATATATATATATATATATATATATATATATTCAATGAAATAAAGGCCAGATTCCAAATATTCTATTAATCTTTCAAAAATAACAATACGTATTTCTATGGTCAGCATACGTCATCGGATCATGGCGCAAGACATTTGGCGATGCCATCAGGTGTAAATCGCAGAGTGGAATAGAATGTCTTGTTCAAGGACAGGTTGCGTTGATAGTTGTCGAACTCTCGACCTTAGGGGCATGAGTTGAAAACTCTAACCTCTAAGCCACGCGCCTTACACACACACACACATATATATA
>OZ024740.1:394807974-394817974 GCA_964016885.1 Eledone cirrhosa | reverse complement strand
ACATACATATATGTATACAGACGTACAGTAGTATGTATATATATATATATACATACATGCACACACATATATATATATGTACATATATATATATAAATGAAAATAGAAATTATTGTGAACAAGAATCCAACAAATATATATATATATATATATATATATATATATATATATATATATATATATATATATAGAGAGAGAGAGAGAGAGAGAGAGAGAGAGAACGAGGGGGAGAGCGGGAAGATAGCTGTGTGGTCCTAGATTCAACCCAATACCGACATTTTGGGCAAGTGTCTTCTAATTATACCTCAGATTGACCAATGCCGTGTGAGTATAATCTGGAAGACAGAAACTGCACAAGACAAACGGAAATGGCCTGCTGCAACAATAACACCAATTTCGTGGGCCATCTCCGAATCAAATATTGTCTCTATTTTCTGTTTGTGTTTGCCGTAATTCCTGTTATTGATTACCGTAACTAATTGTGAAATCTGAACCTGATGATGTCGCCAGGATCTTACGTAACATGGCCCTTGAAATATATATATATATATATGAAGTGTTTTTTTGCAAAAATAAAACTTTAAAAGGATATCGCCAGACCGGCCTCCTGTCATTTTAATCAAATTAATATTTAACCCCGTTCCTGCACCAGCAACGTGATTCAACATCAACGATGGATGAGTTACATAACGTAAACTGCTTTTCATATTATTACATCATAGTTAACTAAACGGAATATATATATTTGTGTGTGTGTGCGTGCGTGTGCGTATTAAGCTAAAAGTCCGACCGCGTGTTTTGTGGTTTCAGCTTGGAAACTCTCTAAGCTTCCTCAAGGCAATTGTTTTTTCAATATATAGTTTTCAACTAGCAATAACGATGCCTCGGATATCCTCCATTTGTTTATGATACCCCCAAAACCATTGGCATGAAAGGATAATAAGCTGAAACCATGGAGATCGCGGCTGGACATTTACTCATTCTATATTTCATCATGCATCGAGTACTACATTGATTTGTGGTTTTCCCGGTCTTCGGTCAGTAGATATTCCACACACACACACACACACACACACACACACACACACACACACACACATATATATATATATATCAGGATAGAACCAATGTAAAACTAGTTCGACCGTTACTCAACAGTGTAATCGATACTTGAATAGTAGAGTATGGTTGTATTATAAAGAGTCGGGACCCGACGGCTGAGCTCTTGCCGTTTCAACAGATAGTTCGAGACTTGCTATTGAAACGACAAAAGCTCAGCCGTCGGGTCCCGACTCGTTATAATATATAATATATTAATATTCTTATTATGTCTAAATGATGTAGGTAATCTCTAGAATATATAAATTGGTAAAGACCACTTTCGGTCATGAATAACCATGGTTTTGCGCCTAAAAGTTCGCTTCCATGGCCGGACAAGTTGCTTTTGTGGAAGACCAGCCGTCGTTCATGCGTACCAGTCTCCCCTCTCCATGCCATCGATTTGTCCAAGAGAAAGGTAAAGACCGAGAGAGTTTAGCACCAGAGACGTTGCAACTAATTTCTGCAGCTGAGTGTACTGGAGCAACGTGAAATAAATAGTCTTGTTGAAGGACACTACGCCTCAGCCGGTCCGGGAATCGAACTCACAACCTCGAGTCCATGCTTGAATCAATAATTATAGAATAAAGTGTAAATACATTTTCTTTCAATAGCTTGCCAGTCTTTCGCAGGTAACAATCCCATATGAATCAACGAACCACTGTTCGAGCTGCTAGGAATAGCAGCGAAATTTACTCAAATTACACACGATACTCTCTTAAATAGTAGTCAATTGGGAAAAGCTTTTGAAGTCTAATTAGATGTAAATAACAATAATAATAACAGACCTGCCAACCTCTAAAACCCAAACGAGGAGTACCTTGAAAAAAAGTGCCCCAAAACGGGGAGAAATGAGGCAACATGGGGAGATTTTAGATAATAAAAGTTATACCTATTTTCACAAGTGAAGACCCCAAAGTGGGTGGGAGACCATGCCGTCGGACGGGGTAGTTGACAGGTCTGTAACAATAACAACTATCATGCCTATATGTGGTTTCACTTGACTTGCTCGAAACAACAGCTACATGTACTAAAATCCACACCATTATATATCAAAATAACGAATCCTATATCTCGGAAGAATTTAGAGGCTGAGAGGGTACGGTTAAAACGCCTTCGGGCAGGTCTATTGGACCAGTGTTAACCTGGAATTAAATATCGATGACAGTCGACATAGCCTGAAACAATACATAGAAAAGTATTGAAAGGCACGAAAAGAATCGAACTCGCGAACTATACAAGTTGAATAAGTTATACATTCATTATCTCATTTCTATATGTATGCATTTACTTGTCTCTCCTCTTCTCTCTTTTTCTCTCTCTCTCTCTATATATATATGAGTGTGCGTGTGTGGAGAGAGAGAGCGAGAGAGAGAGAGAGAGAGAGAGAGAGAGAGAGAGCGAGAGAGAGAGAGCGAGAGAGAGAGAGCGAGAGAGAGAGAGCGAGAGAGAGAGAGTTAAGAGGCGAATAGTCAACACGTACACAAGCAAACAAAAATATGTGATGCATAACTATCTATCTAACTACACACACACACACATACATACATACATACATACATACTTATATATATATATATATATATATATATATATATATATATATATATATATATATATATATATATATATAGTAACAAGGCTCACTACTTAGTCATAATTAAATGAATGAAATATATATATATATATATACATACTGTCCGGAATAAAGGTGTGTGTATATTTGTATTCAGTGTGTACATACATGTATGTGTGTGTTAATTCAGGAATCAGTGAAGAAAAATAATCCTCGGAAGTGAATGAACGAAGATAGCAAATGAAATTAGAGAAATACAACTGAAATGTGTGTATATGTATATATACGTTTGTGTATGTGTCTGCTTGCCTGCACGCTGGTGTACATGAGCCGGTGTGTATAGGGTGTTGTATGTGCTTATGTTTGTAAGGGTGTTTAATGCAGAATAACAGAAGAAAAGAGAAAACACTGAAGAAATGAAGAGGTGAGGAAGGAGGAGTAGATATATATTTATGACGCGGGAACAACCGGAGGCGAAGAGCAATAAGAGGAGTGGTGTAAGTTGCATGTAGTATGAGAGAAAGAGAAAGAAAGAGGGAGGGGTAAGAGAGAAAGAGAGAGTGAAAGAGGGAGAGGGAGAGAGAGAGAGAGAGAATGTGTGTGTGTGTGCATGTATGTATGAAGGGGGAGAATGCTAAGAGAAACTGACAGGAGCAGTAGTAAGAGGTGGAGGTTGAAGGAGGTAGGGGAGACAGCCGACTTGTGGGGGTATATAAGGAACGTATACACACGCGTCTAGTGCCACAACATGGTGTGGATAAGTGGGTGTAATGGCATTGCTGACGATCATGGTAATACAGCAAGCGGTATTAATAAGTCCATAGCGATTGCTACTACTAATATTGTTTTTAGTGCTACATCTACAATCCCAGATCATACTGGTTTTAAGGGCTCTGATACTACAGTTAATTCTACTAGAAGTGGTGGTGTTTATTTGGACAGTTCTATTAAAGGAGTAAAAAAGAAAATAAAATACATCCACTTTTCACACAGATAGTAAGAGTGAGAAGGAAAAAAAAAGATATTCATATATACATACACATCTTCGCTCATTTACTGGCACGGAGAAACGGAGTGGGTCGTTTGCTTGGAGAATATAGGAGCTCTTAAGGAAAACAACACACACTGGAACAAGTCTGCACATTAGTTTTTTGATGGGTCAGTGGCTATTTCTGCTTTACCAGTCAGTACCAGGATATTGTTATAATATGACACGGACGATTACAACAGCTACTGTACACTTACATTGATCGGCGGACTCCCGTTGGACTGGGCCACGTCTGTTAAACTAAAACTTCTGTCCAGCTAGCTTCGTCTTCATCAACATCGTCTTTCATATATTTCAAACCTGATTTTTATATTTTAAAACATTATAAAATACACAAAGGATCACAAAATCGTGCATCTTATGTATATGTATATATACATCTGAACCAAATAACGTGGAACCAGGGGGAAAAAACAACAGCATTTAAAACATCGGTCGTTCTGCCTTCTATACAACATTGATATTTTGCTGGTTTTCTTTAATATTCATTCGTCAATTATATTTGCTACTTATAAGCAAAGTTTATCAGTGATAAAAAAGCAAAATAATGGTAATAATAACCACAACAATTATTTTAAAAGAACTATTACCCCTGTCTACAGACACAACTAATGTGTATGCACACACACACTATATATCACTTAGAGGTAAGTCTGTCGATGATATTTAAAAGAGGCGAACTTAAACTACTCGGAACGTCTCCTACAGATCACAAAAAAAAAAAAAAACATTTTCATTCCTTAGTAAAAAGAACAAACATACAAACAAAACAACAACAACAAAAGGCAGAGGGGCCAGATAAAACAAAAACAACTATGCAGAAACAGTAATCGGGATTTGTCTGGCTTAATCCTATCCCTCTCTCTCTTTATCTTTCTATCATCCTTATTCACACGTCTCCTTTTCGGATGTTGGCAATGGGTCAGATAGAGAGATAGAAAGATAGATAACTTCATGTATACTAGTATACATTGTAAAGATGTTTTAAATTCTGTGTTTTACTTAAATGTGTAATAGGAGTTAATTTCCAGTGACGGTTGAATGAGAGAAAGTGTTTGTATGCGTGTGTGTATGTGTCAGTTTGTGTATGTGTGTATGAGGCGTCATTTCTTAAAAAGCTATCTGCCGAGATAGAATTGACACAATTGTGCTTAACACCATTCGTCTCTTCGTCTGTTTTCTTCATAGTCTTTATTTTTTTTATTTAGTAAACTCGTATCCTCTACCCAAACGGTGTTTGTTGCTGTTTTTCTTTCCTCCTCAGCTTTCCCTTATTATTTTTCTTCACTTCAATTTGTATCTATTTTTCTCTCTACCTCTCCTCTCCGGTTTGTGTGTAAAAACACAACCCAATTTTTCTGTCGTTCGAATTTACACATCTCTCTTCGAATTCAGCAACTTTTAGCACATATACTCTTATTATATATGAAGTAAAGTGAATCTTAATTTCTGAAGCCGACACTTGGTATTCGGACAATTCGCTATAAATGCTTTGTAAGAATAATTAAATTAATAGCAAGCTTTACTTAAGCATTGTTTATTTCTCTGATAATATCTATTTTGTGTGTGTCTTTTGCTTTGTCTCTTCTAAATTAAACCACGTAATTTCTCAAGTTTATTATAGAAAACAAGCAGAAAGAAAAATAGAATCCTATCATTTCTTTTTTTTCTATCTTCATTCTATTGGCATGAAACATTCTTTTTAGTGCATCGACTAAATCTTATTTGTTTACTTTCCTTCCTGTCCTAGCTAACTGCAGCCAGAGCAAGATTAGTTGGATCAATACAACTCTTTCAACGACTCATAGGGATTTTTCTTATTTCTGGCACATTAATATGTTACACAGTAAATAACTACAACTAAAAATAGCCTCCGATCCAGAAGTTTGTCATTTGTTTTTATTCTATTTTCCCCCTTGTTGCTACAATATATTTTATAGTAGTGTAAAACATTACGTGGGATTACGTGAAAACATATTTTAGTGAGTGTTGTAGCAGTCAAATACCATAGAATAATTATAATAGTAATAGAAGAAATAGTATACTAAAAGTGATTAAGGATTCCTAACATAAGTACAAGGTCAATAATAATAATAATCGATTAGAACTGTGTTACCTATTTTTTATACCGGGGTACATTATTAAGGTAGTGAGATTTGGAAGTTAATGCTGACACCATACCAGCTGTATCTCCGCCCATCCATACACCTCGCCAGCACTATCACCCCCCTCTTCACCACCACCACCACCACCGCCGTCTTTTCTTTTCTCTCTTACCAACACAGCAACAATTCATGTTATTTCACTGTTTATCTTCCCCGCTCGCATTCGAGGACTAACCAAATACATCTTCAACAGTGTGAGAAAGTTAAAGAGAGAGAGAGAGAGCAAACCAAGCAATAACATCAGCAACAACAAAGACTTACCAACAACACTAACTGCTGATTTAAAAAATTGTTTCCTTGTTGAAAAAAAAAACTATAAATAAAAACAACCAAATGAAAATATATATAAAAAAAAAAAATACCAAACAAATGGAAGGCGTCTGTCTGTAACCAGCCGTCTCTAATTGCTTTCACTTCTCGGATATTCAATATTATTTACATTGTTTGCCTACCACACTCCATCTATATTGGCATTTACTTTCTTCTGGAAAAAGTATAAAGTGCAAGTAAAGATTTCTTTTTGTTACTTATGTCGGTGTGACTATAGTGCATAGATAAATGCAAATTGTATTAAAAAAAAAAAGACAAGATTGAATACAATTGTTATCGTTTTACCATATGGATATATCAAAAAAAGTAAGTGATAATTAATCTCAAAAGTAATATCTTTTTAATTCTTTCAATACAAAACGAAAGACAATTTATGATTTTTATTTACCACATGAAAACATTCCTAGCGGAGTTTAGTATTGCTTTTTGCAGACGGACAATTTTGATGTTATAATAGTAATTCCAACATCAAACCATGCATCCTGCCAAAGTTATTACAGGTGTTTCAACTTTTCTTCCAACACATTCTATATCCTCCACACTTCGGACGTTCATACAATTGGTTTGCGGCAAATCATCCATGCCGTTCCAAACTTCCTTGTTATTCATCAGCATTCTACTTCTAGGATTTGTACCGTCCAGCAGACCATCTTTGGTCACAGGTGAAGTCGTAAGAACATGTGATCCGATAGAAATTCCGACCTGCAAACGACAAGGTTACAATGTAACCGGTATGCCGAATCTGGCCGGCGATGACAAGCAGCGGGACGCTCAGCTACAGCTTAATACATTCAGTCCACTCATTCAGTATGGCTGTAGTTCCCAGTTAACTTTCTTTTTATGTTCCGTCTTTGTACCAATGTGTACAGATAAAGTGAAAGAACCAATCGGGCCGTGCCGACCCATGTGTGAAAGTGTGAAACGGAAATGTCAACCTGTTTTGCAAGAGTTTGGCCTCAGTTGGCCCAACATTCTTAATTGTTCTAAATTTCCACCTAACAATAATCAAGACCATATGTGCATGGACGGCCCGGGTGAAAAAGAGGAAGATGATAACAATAATGAGAACTCGGAACCAGATAAATCTGACAAAAGACCTACAAATCATGGCTTGAAACATATAACATCATTTTCCCATTCACGCCCTTCCGGCAGCTGTTCTCATAAACGTCACCCAGAGAATTACATATTCGTCAATCGTACAGAACGCTGTGCCCTACGTTGTGGTAGACATGACGCTTTTACTTACAACGACAAGGAATTCTCCGACGTATGGATGGCCATTTGGTCAATTTTATGCTTCTCCTCGACACTTTTTACCGTCTTGACCTTCTTAATTGACTCGCAACGTTTCCGCTACCCGGAGCAGCCCATTATTTTCCTTGCTATGTGTTACAATATCTACAGTATTGCCTATATTGTACGGCTTATCGCTGGTCGACAAAATATCTCCTGTGATGTTCATCGAGAAGTTCGCCGAGAGTACTCAATATTGATACAAGAAGGCTTGGAGAATACCGATTGTGCTATTGTGTTCTTGTTGCTCTACTTCTTTGGTACTGCTAGTGCCTTATGGTGGGTAATACTTACTGTAACGTGGTTTTTCTCAGCTGGGCTCAAGTGGAGCCATGAAGCTCTTCAAGTTCACAGTTCTTACTTTCACTTAACAGCTTGGGCTATCCCAGCGATCAAAACAATCATAATTCTTATCATGCGGGATGTGGATGCTGATGAACTAACTGGTATATGTTTTGTAGGTAACCAAAACGATAACTCTTTAATCGGGTTCGTCATTGGACCCCTTGTGTTTTACCTGTTTGTGGGAACAGCTTTTCTTGTAGCTGGTTTTATATCGCTTTTTGGAATTCGACGGCAGGCCCGTAACGGCGGTGTAAAAACAGATAAGCTGGAAGTGCTCATGGTTAGAATTGGCGTATTTTCTGTTCTTTACACGCTGCCAGCCACCTGTGTTATTGCCTGCTTGTTCTACGAATACACCAACAGGAAAGACTGGTATTCAGCCGGTTCTTCGTCCAAACCGAGCATAGAGATTTTCATGTTGAAAATATTTATGAACTTAATTGTCGGTATTACCAGTGGTATGTGGATATGGTCGTCAAAGACTATCCACTCGTGGCGAAAGTTTGTTGGAAGGTTTTGTTGCAAGCAGAATGAAAGAAAATCTATTGAGTATAGTATACCTAGTCAACAGTACAGAATTATTTCAAAACCTACACGGACGATTCGCATAGACAAGACAAAACGAAGCAAAAGTGGTAGCGAGACTGTTGTTTAGAAATTATATATATATGGATGATTGTATCTAGAACATTGCTGTAAATATGCTAAACCAATTCTATTGACAATTGTGTATGGAGATGTAAGAAATATCAGAATCGAACAAAAGGTTATATATATATATAAATGTATGTATGTATATATATATATATATACACGTAAATAAAACCGTTGTTGCTCCAATCTGTCCACAAAATATTGACCAAACACCCTAAACAGAACGCCAGCCGGCACTCATGATACCTGCTAAACCAGCCCGGGACCCACCTTCCACATTCGGCAAACCGAACGCGGGCCACCCATCTTCCCCAACTCGGCAAACCGAACACGGACCGCAACAGTCACCAAATGGGGATGGCAAAGGTCATCAAACTGTCTACTCATTATGTAATAGGCTGTGCTCCACCTTCTCCCGTCGTCTATCAAATTAGACCCCAAAACTATCCCCCTAGGTGATATATATATATATGTATATATATACACACACACATATATATATATACATATATACATACATATATACATATATACATATATATATACATACAAATATACATATTTATATATACATATATATATACATATACATATATATACATATATATATACATACATATATATACATATATATATATATATATATATATATACATACATATATATATATATATATATATATATATATATATTTTTTTTTATATATATATATAATTGTGTGTGAGTGTGTGTATGTGTGTGCGAGAGAGAGAAGGGGGGGGGGGGGCGATGTCACAAAAAGGAATTTATGTCTAAATTCAAAAAGGATAAAAAAAGAAAAAAAGATGGAAAACCCAGAGAAATTCCCGAAGATGGACTATTTAGAATTTCTTTATCATTTCTTCTGTTGGAAACAAAATAACATGTTTCCAAAAGAGACTAGGAAATCAAAATGAAAGAATAGATTAAAAATGAAACTATTGATAGTTGTGTTAACCAAATGTTATGTTTTAGAAGATGTAGGAAGACATTTATGTTTAGGGTTAAATAATATTGTCGTCTTTGACGATAGTTTTGTCTATTATTTCCGTCAATATTATACATATATACATTTATTATAGAATATATGTGTGTGCACCAGAGGCTGTGCTGTTTGAAAGGACGAGGTGCAGGCACACCTGTACATGCATGCGTGCATACATGCATGCGTGCATACATGCATGCATACCTACCTACATACCTACCTAACTACATACATATATACATAATACATACATTATTTACGGCAAAAATAGCCCACTAACAAACAAATATTTGTAAGGCATTCAAAAATTAAAATAATCGGTTCAATCGCCTTCCAATGACAGGCAATCATGCGTCAATCCGCTGTGATTGTCAACCAATTCAATTCATTCCTGTTCATACATCATCATCGGTGAGAATTAACAATGAACAACAACAGCAAAATTAACAATCATTGTAATTACATCAACAATCACAATCACAGCT
>OZ024740.1:394777974-394805474 GCA_964016885.1 Eledone cirrhosa | reverse complement strand
AATATATATATATATATATATATATATATATATATCAATATATATATATATATATATATATATATATATATATCAATATATATATATATATATATATATATATCAATATATATATATATATATATATATATATATATATCAATATATATATATATATATATATATCAATATATATATATATATATATATATATATCAATATATATATCAATAGATATATATATATATCAATATATATATATATATATATATATATATATATATATCAATATATATATATATATATATATATATATCAATATATATATATATATATATATCAATATATATATCAATATATATATATATATATATATATATATATATATATATATATATATATATATATATATATATATATCAATATATATATATATATATATATATATATATATATATATATATATATATATATATATATATATATATATATATATATATATATATATATAATGTCTAGGGTAATATTTTACATAGCAAATAAAATGAACTGTGATGATGTTGAAAATGAAAATGAAAAAAAATATATATATAAAATAATAAAAATAGAAATAACAGAAACACAAAACAAACTGAAAAATAAATTTATCAACAAACCGATTTCTTGAATCCAAGAGGAAACAAGAGAAAAAAAGAAACAATATGGCAAAAAACTCAAAATTTCAAACACCCAAACACACACATATATATATATACCATGTGGACATGCTATATATAAGACGATATATGCAACTGATGATGTCAAATATGTAAATACATGTATAAAAGATTTATTTCAATATGAAAGAATTTTCTTGCCTTTTTTTTCTTTTTGGTCTTTTCAAAATGTTATACTAAATGACACAGGTTATGCATAAAAAATATTTATAAGATGTTTTAAAACCAAACCAATAATTATAAACATTTCTTGAAGGAGATGTTGATATTGAAGAGATTGGCCTTTTCTTCTCGAATGTTATTCAATGGATTATTTTAAAACAGAGAACCCCTCCCCCCTCCAATAAAAAAAAGCGCATCATTCATCCTAAATTGGAATGAACGTGATATTTCAGTGTAAGTATGCAAAATATTTCTGTTCTTTCGTTTCCCTCTTTTTTCCTGTTACTATTCCAGAAACATGTGTATTTCAATTATGTCATTGAAAGTTGTGAACATTGAAGGAAGACATGGTCTTGATAGCCTGTTGTAATCATTCTTTTTTAATTCAGTCGTAGCTAAACTTTCATGAATATTACAGCATCCAACGTTTCCTTCCCTTAGTTAATCTTCTCTAACAAACCTATAGTGAAAAGAGTTTGAAAAGTTTTATTTAGATCAAATATGTTCAAATGTCTTTCCTTTCTTGTAAGACAATAGATTGTAATATGAGGCAAATTTGGCTGCTATTTGACCTCGTAGAATTCCTTGCTGATTTGTTTGAATAAAGATATGAAGCGTTGTACTCATCTTAAGAAGAATATCACTTGCTTATTTCTAGGTAGTTAACGAGTGACTTTTAAGTAATGGCTATTATTTTACAGACAGAATTTTTAAAAAATGTAGTTTAAACAACGTGTTACCTTTTATTTATACACTTACTCGTCTTGAGTGGTTTGGTATGTGTGGAAATACCATTTATATATTTGCCTTTTCATGAAAAAAACAACAAAAACTGACACTTATCCTTAGCTATTTGTTAGATTATATATTTTATTTTTCTTATTTTAATTAAATTAGCGAGTAGTATTTATTCTTTTTCTCTATTTTATTGTATTTCTTATTCTATCTAAATCTTTTTAAAAGTGTTTCCCTCTCCATATGAATGAGCCACCTGCCGATGTGAGTTGATGGACAGTGACATAGTACTTGCTAGAAAGACCCATATTAGATTACAAATCAGCACAGTTCGTTCTTAATAACTAGCTACTGGAGGTTAAGGTCAGGCAGGGGTGGTTGCTAGTGTCCCGTTATGCGCTGTAGTTGAACTTTTTTTTTTTTCACACACATGTCATTTCAGCTATTTATTTATAGACGTTACCGACCGAC
Organism: Eledone cirrhosa; assembly: GCA_964016885.1. NCBI lineage: Eukaryota > Metazoa > Mollusca > Cephalopoda > Octopoda > Eledonidae > Eledone > Eledone cirrhosa. The sequence goes on along the minus strand of OZ024740.1, from coordinate 394,803,411 downwards.
TATTATAGTTTGTCAAACATGTCCGGCATAACCCTCCCATTCCTAAAAACTAACAAACAAAACACAAGCATGCTCTGACAGGGGATAAATAGAGTGGGATAATGTTAGAAGATATTTGAAAATACTATGAAAAAATGTTACATTTTAAATTTACTTCCTGGATTTATATTTACCATCCTGTGTGTTATGATTCATATGTTCTTAATATACTAATTCGTGTAGTAACAAAATTCATATAATTGCATGTTATTTTTTTTTTTTTTGGTAGCTCTTGTGTGATATTTTGTATTCAAACCTCGTTGCCAACTAGGGGATAGGGGGTGATCTAGTCATCTTTGTTGTTATTGTTTAGTCACTAGGTCAGTTTTCATGTAGCAGACCAATGATCATAAAGCATTCCGGACGTGACCATTCAGTCCTTTTTGGTTTTTTTCCAGAGACAGGGCATTTAGCATTACATTGGATTGGCAGTATCGGTAAAGGGTCGGACGCCATGATTTGTAACATAGAGTTACGCCCATGTACGGTCTGAGTTCAAATCTCGCCGAGCTTAACCTTGCCTTTCATCCTTGCGGGGTCGATAAAATAAAGTACCAGTAATTCACCGACGTAATTGCTGGCCTTGTGTCAAAAGTAGAAACAATTATCTATCTAATGCATTCCTTTTTCTTACGACGTTATAGTGTGAATTATGGGAGATTTGACTACCATTTCTAGCAGGTCGAGTGACCAGGTGGGAGTTCGTTCGTTGGTCATGCGATATAATACGTATTAAAAAAAACTTCAAAAATATCTAATAAAATAACATATGAAGTGTTGCTTGCTTTGCAGGTGTGCATACTTGATTACTGACTGGCCTAGATTTTCAACTTCTGCTTGCAGTTAAATTAACGTACAATCAATCACTGTTGCTCATGATTATTTTTCGAGCAGAAATGTAAAATGAATTCAACAATGGAATTATATATTGTTCACTAGGTGGTTGTACGGCCTTTTGGATATGTCAGAGAAAGACACCCTTCAAACCACATCATATCGTCTTTAGAAGATTGGAAAGACATATTATATAATGAAATTGTGGACAGTCTTCAAAAGATGCGATAGTCACGGCTGTAAAGCCTCTGCTCAGAGGCCTGCTTGGTCAGGACATCTTTTATCGCTCAGTCAACGGGGAAGAGAGGGGACGATGAATGACCTTCTACAGGGCTTTCAAGACTGGTGAAAGAAAGCGATGAAGGACCAGGTGGTCGTGTTAAACCAAGTGAGAGATTAAGCCTACCACTCAAGTAGGCCATATGGGGATATGAACTAGGCCTAAATATCAGTAACAGATACCTGTTGATAGTGTTATTGTTTCCGTAACTAGCAACCAATATATTTATAGTTTCTAAGATGTATTAGATTTCTTTCCATTTTTCTTGAGATAATTAGCAAATACTGAAATACACACACACACATGCACACACACACACGCACACACACGCACGCGCGCACGCGCACCCCCCACACATATATATATACATATATACATATATACATAATGTGTGTGTGTATGTATGTATATATGCGTGACATATATATATATATATATAAATGGAATAGAATGAAACGAAATTTCATTTCTCACTCTTAGTACGGCACTTACTTAAATGTAAGTATGTATGTATACGTACATACATATATGTATACAGACGTACAGTAGCATGTATATATATACATACAGGCACACATATATATATGCACGTATCAGTTTACCGAACATTTATTATAATGCTCGGTTTGTTCGTTTTCGGTGCGCCTGGCCGACTGAACTCACTCGATATGCAAATTAGGGTGCTCATCCGTTAATTTTCATAATGAAAGTATACACTTTCGGACGTTCAACCATCTGGCAGAAAGGTATACGGTGCTGACGATAGCTAATAAGCTTGAAACTAGTACATCGTTCCTGTGTCAGTGTTGAACAAAAAGGTGACGTGGTTGCCGAAACACTGTACGGCGTAATTCAGGCTGTTTGTTTGTTTACAAACGAACAAACCGAGCATTATAATAAATGTTCGGTAAACTGATACGTGCATATATATATGTGTGCCTGTATGTATATATATACATGCTACTGTACGTCTGTATACATATATGTATGTACGTATACATACATACTTATATATATATATATATATATATATATATATAGTTGTGTGTGTGTATAGTATATTTTTATACATTTCCTAGCTTCTAGAGGCACTGTCTTGATTTAGTTAATCATATCGGCTGCAGTACTTATGTTTTCAAGTCTTGAACTTATTTTATTGAAATTGTTTGTCGAAACGCTAAGTTACGGGACACAAAAACAGGCATGAATATAAATGCGGACACACTCATATAGATGATATTCTGCTGTATCTGCCTACCAAATTCCACTCAACCTGAAGCTGTAGTCAAAGGAAGTGCTGAAGTCCGGCCTACATGGTTGCAAAACAAACACCTTAACTACGCAATCTATATATATAAAACTGTGGTTGTCTGTCTGTCTATCGATTTTTGGCACACATCTCCTCTTAGAATCTCTCACGGAATTGCACCGAAATTGCTATACTTGTACATTGAGCCCTAGCGAAGACATCAGAAAAAAAAAAATTTCAAATTGACCCACCCTATGTGACGAAATCGAATATAATGTATCGATTTTTGAGCGTAAGTTATCAGTTATTTCCCTTTGTTCTGTTTACATTGAGCGTCTTACGTAAAAAATTACGCTGGCTTTCTCAGTCTTTGTTAATAAATAACCAGTGCAGTTTTTATCCCCAGCATCCTCTTTTGTTATAACATTCGGGTTATCGTTATGTTTTCTTAACTTGATAAGGCATATTGTTGGTTGAGGGAATATTAATCAAAAACACCACATGCAAGTCTGCACAGTAGACACTACAGTTTTTAAGCCAAAAAAGAAACTTAACATTGTAACTTTAACACAGCTACTGAGCGACCCCGTTTTGCTTCATTTCCATTTAAAAGCATTTTAAAACAATATTTTTACTTGAAAACAAGTCTATTTAAAGACTACGTAAAACAAGCAAATATTTCGTCGTTAGGCGTGCAGACAGACAGTCGTGCAGAGAGGTGATATAGGCGTGCAGACAGACAGTCGTGCAGAGAGGTGATATAGGCGTGCAGACAGACATAACTGATAATTTGGTTACGCTCATGTTTTTCTCTGCGTTGCAGTGTTTACATTTTCGATCTTTGTTAATAAATAACCAGTGCAGTTTCTATCCCCAGCATCCTCTTTTGTTATAACATTCGGGTTATCGTTATGTTTTCTTAACTTCATAAGGCATATTGTTGGTTGAGGGAATATTAATCAAAAACACCACATGCAAGTCTGCACAGTAGACACTACAGTTTTTAAGCCAAGAAAGAAACTTAACATTGTAACTTTAACACAGCTACTGAGCGACCCCGAGCAACGCCGGGCTTTACTGCTAGTATATATATATATTTCGTTTTTTAATTTGTTTAGCAAGATTCTTTATCTGAACACGTGTGTTCAAACCGATATTGTTATACTTTGGGAGGGTCATGTTGCCAATATGAAACACACGCACCAACTGGCAATTTATAATAAATTGAAGTGAAAGCAAATGGTGCGTATGTTTCTTATTGGCAACATGACCCTCCCATAGTATAACAATATATATATATAATGTGTGTGTGTCTGTGTTGACTATTAACTCCCTATTGTGTATATCATGATCACTTGTTGCACCCTTCCTTTCTTCCCTTTAACGATGCACTGCCTCCCCGTAATGGGCTCTCAATCATATACCAACTTCATTGTAGGATGCATCACTACTGGCGGTCGAAAAGTTACAACTTCTTCCTACATTATACTTCAGTGACGCAACTATCGAATTGGTTTTATTTCATTGTCACACACGCCCGTGATACAGCGATCTGCATCACGGTGCTGTATCACAGCGCACCTCAAGACACGAGTATATTTGAGCCACATAAGAGATGGACATTTCCCACCGTCTCTTATGTGGCTCAAATATACCCGTGACTCGACGTGGGCTGGATGGCGTAGGGTGTTGCTAAAAGCAATGTACGCAAAAGTGTTTACGCATCAGATTTTATAGCGGTAAATGTTAAATGTTTGTGTGACACAATAACCTTTCTCTAAATATTTGAAGCCGTTAAACTAGCAACACGAAAAAACGAAATAAGATGACCAACGACTACCGCCAGTTTCAAGTATCCTTAACTCATGTGTTTATACATAAAAATATAACTTCACATATATATGAACAAGTATTGGCAGGACTTGTTTTTCATTCCACAAGGTGTTCAAAAATCCCCCACTTCACCAAGCAGGATGGGTGGGGCTGATGGTTTAATCGCTAACAATCCAAACCTGTAACAGGTTGTACCGGGTTACTTCTTACCAGCAACGCTCAAGTGCGATCTCATTCACACTCACACATCTACCCCCTTTACACACTCATATGATTATGATTATTTGGACGCTGGATTGACAGAAACTTTTAAGCGTCTAACAAACTGCCAAGTGGTATTCGTTCCGGCTCTTTACTTTCTAAATTCGAATAACACCGTGGCCAGCTTTGCTTTCCACCCTTCTGTGGTTCATATAATAAAGTACCAATCACGTACTAGGTTAGATGTAATCGACTTTCTCCACCTTACAAATTGCTGGTGTTCTGCTTATATTAGAAATCGCTATTATTGTTTCAGTCATTAAAATGTCAGAGTAGATAGGTACAATATTTCTCTTGCTTGGTAGCCTAGTAACGCCCTTCTGTCAGGGTGTGATTTATGGCTCATCCTTGAAACCGTACAAAAGCTGGAATTAACTCAACCCTGTTTATTGTAGATGCAGAATTAGACGAGTCGTTAGAGCGTCGAATAGAATGTTTTGCGGTATGTGAGCTTTGCGTTCAAGTCTCATTGGGGTTAACTTCACCTTTTTATGCTCTGGCGTCAATAAATAATGTACCAGTCAAGTACTGGAAGCGATTCATTTCTCCTTTTAATCGGCTATGTCATTGAGGCTCATTATCAAAATATTACACTAGTGTTATATAGTGAAACTTATGTGTCTTTTCTTTACGTTGAGGACTCTGCGGATTATGAGGTTCTAAGCTGTAGCTCGTTTAGCTTGTGTCTAAATTCAGCATATCTCGTTCTCAACAAATGTTGTAGAGTTTCACGAGGAGTTAGTAACATTTTCTTATTAAAAACAACAACAAAAACAAACAAAAAGCAACTGCTATACTAGTTAAGGCGTGTGGCTGATTGGTTAGAGAACTGCATTCGCAATCGTGAGGTTGTCAGTTCGATTCCTGGACCGGGTGATACGTTATGTCCTTGAGCAAGACACTTTATTTCACGTTGCACCTTCGATACTTTATTTCACGTTGCGACCGATAGATAGTATTATTTCATGTGGCTCCTTTTGCACTTTATTTCCGATAGATAGTATTAGCAATTGGAAAGACAAACGGAAGCATTGTTTCCTCGGTCCGCTTTGACGAAAGTCGATCGACTCTTCTCTATAGTAGTTAAACCACCCGAAAACTGCTCCAAGTACAGTACAACGTGAAAGAATATGTAAAGAAGAAAAATATCGTTGAGAACTAATTAATCTTTGTTTGCCTTATCAAATATTTTACTTGTCAAGATAGGATTGTCTTTGTTAAATCACTGTTTTTAAGATATGACTTGAGATATTACCATCATTTCCTTAAAACTCCCAAATTTGAAACTTAAGCTATTACGAAGCAATGTGGGAGTCTCTATGCGGTTGCTCGATTTGCTCGAGATAGCAGAGAAATATTCAAATCACACCCAAATCTCTATAGAAATGATGTATTTGATAATGTTGTTCTGCGCCCTCTGCATATAAGTAAAAAAAAACGGAATGATGACGGTCGGAACGCATAAATTTGCTGGAGCAGTGATGACCAGAGGTTCACAACAATAACAACAACAACCAAATCCCATCCGGCCATTTTAAAATTAAATTACATCATACAGATGACAATATAATTCAAAATATATTATATCTGAAAAAATAGTTGCAGCTAGAATACCTTTGATTGCCGGGGTCTAGTTAAAAGACAACTAGCTATTGGTTATAATCATCATTAAAAGAGTTTACTTCTTCCTGTGGACTTTAGAATAGAATACCTTTGAAAGCTTTACTTAATCATAACCCACTCACTGTATTTATAACTTACTGATGTCAAAAGTTTTAAATGCACTTTAGTTAGCCGTCTGCCAAAGTTTTTCGCTGAGGGTGGGGTGGGGGTTAATGATAGAGCTAAGATTCTTATATGAACGGAGGGTGTGATTTGCGTTTTGGCATTTAAGTTAGGCTGCTATTTCTAGCAGGTCGAGCGACCGCATAGAGCTTCCCATGTTTCTATTTAGAAGTCGGGATAATTTTGCAATAATCATGTTTTCATCTGAATCTAACCAAGAATCGAAGCTAAGTCCCAAATTTGGGTTTATCATAAAGCAGCCTCGACCTTATAAGGTTCGAAGTTTCTATACATTCCAATTTACCGTTCTTTTGCTGCTTATCCCCCATGTCAGTTATTCCCCGTTGAACAGATCAATAAACAAAAGTGTTCCACCCATGACCATATCAAAACTATCCATCCCACTCCAAGAAGTTAGGATGTTTGTGGGATGGTTTTCTTCTCTTTATAATTGGTAGAATCATCACAGGCATCGAGGCTCTTTTGGACGTTACTGGAAGATGAGCCGGCCCAGTATGTTACTGATGTAAGTGAAGATACAAGATTGGTGCATGTTCATACGTGTGGACAGAGACATAAATTTTCTGGAGTCAGCTCCATAACTTCCATGGATGACCTTGAGTCAATTCTCTGTGAAACGCACGTAACATGTCGATATACAATAAAGACATAAATACACGTAAACGAAACTTTATCGTTTTTCTTATTATATATACTCTGCCCGTACATAGAATTCGCTGAATCACATACACTATTTATATATGTGTGTGTATGTGTGTGTGTGTGCGTGTGTGTACCCGTCACTCCTAGTAGAGACGTGGGGGAGCCGTAGAAGCATAAAGCGTTTCTTGGGCATTTTTTTAAAATCTGGCGGAACCCACCTACTCTCTAGGGATTGACACAATCGATTATTTCCAAACGATAGAGAGGGGTGTGTGGAGATTGCTAAAATGGAAGGGAGAAAGGGATATAGAGGAAGAATCGACTCCAGTACTGGACTGGTACCTTTTTATCGACAATGAAAGGTTGAAAAACAATTTGACAATAACTGTATATTTGTGTAATGCGTTTAAGGAGTTGGAAAATGACGTAACGTTTGGAGCGCTAGTCACTCATTGAAAGATGCAGTGAGAAGATAGAATGTTTGGGAAAGGGAAGAAAGTTGGAAGGCAGAGGAGGGAGAAAAAAGGAAAAGTGAAGAAAACACGTCTCGTTGTTATTTAACCATCTTTGGCTACATGCACGCACGCACGTACACAAACAATCACACACACACACACACACACACACACACACACACACACACACACACACACACACACACACACACACACACACACACACACACACACACACACACGCGCGCGCGCACACGCACACACATACACACACACACACACACACACACACACGCACGCACTCAAACAATCACACATGCACACAAACGCAGATATATAGGTCTCTACATACAAATACATGATTTTGGAATATTCTAATTTCTGTTTCAATTTCAGTTAATGTTCAAATTATAATGTACATTTCCTGCTATTTAACTTTGATATTTCTGCATTCTTCGTTTTATTTATTTATTTTCGTTTCTATCTTGTTATAGTTGTATTAATTTTTCTCCTTCTCTGCCCAAAGGTGCATTTGAGCTCAGGCTTTCTTCCTAATAAAATAAATACTCATTAACTAAGGTTTTCTCGATTAAGGGTTGTGTTGGAGAGTATGCAACAACGATAATAGTTGTAAATTCAGAACTGGTCGGCCTTATTAGTAATTTAACTTGATATCCACATGGTAGTTTCTCTTACAAGGAGGAAATGCTTCCTAATGCAAACGGTGGTGCCCTGGACAGGGTTTTTGGAGATAACGTTCAAGGTACGGCGTAGAACGTAAATATTATAGCATTTAGTTTTAGTGTCATGTATTGGCTGAATAATAACATCGCCAAAGAAAATGTCGGTTGGTACTTAGCTATGGCCCTTTATGTTCTGCATTCATATCCTGCCCAACTCAAATTTGGGTGAAATCAAGTACTAGAGAGAATATAATCATCTATATTCGCCTCAAAATTCCCGACCTTGTATCTATATAAGGAATTATAATTAGCATTATAAATACGCAAGACAAAATGCTTTGTGGTATTTGTTCTAGCTCTTTCTATTCTGAATTCAAATTGCACAGAGGTCACCTTCACATTTCATCCTTCCAGAGTAGATAAATAATGAAATAAGGTGACAGTCAAGTACTGTGATCGATGTAATCGACTTTCTCCACCTCAAATTGTTAGTCCCGTGCCTAAATTAGAATCCGTTGTATTGGCAGAATCGTTAGAGTGTCGGACAAACGTTTAGCAACATTTATGCCAGCCCTTTACGTTTTGAATTCAAATCCCGTGAAGGTCAACTTTGCCTTTCATCCTTCTGTAGTAAAATAAAGTATCAATTAAATACTTGGGTCGACATTATCAACTTTTCCCCTTCACAAAAGAACTGCTGTCTTTAGGACAGTTTTAAAAAGATTTATTTTTGCTGTCCTCAAGCAAATAAAATATATAATGAACCTATAGTTCACAAGGTTGCCTATAATCAATATGTAAACCTATATAAAAGAACGACCTAAATATCACAAGCCAACATATACACTACTAACCAGCCTGTCGCCCATAGGTTAATCTATGCCTCTGGAGCCAACCTATAACTCAAAAGCCAATCTATAATTGACAAACCAATCTATACACTACAAGCCAACATATAATTCATAAGCCAACCTGTACACCTATATTAAGTTTGTAATCTCTAACCACAAGGTAACATATAACTTATAAAGTAATCTATAATCCGCAAGCCAACCTATAATCCACATGCTTTCGTATTTCTCCTACAAGCTAATGTGCATCCCACTAAACTAACCTAAATCCTACAACCCGACCTTATAACCGTTAATCTAATCTGTACGTTACAATCCAACACAAAACTCTATAACCTAAACTTTACACTACGAGACAACTTGTAAACCATAATTTAAGGAATCATCAATTCTACTATATTCGTTTTCATTTGTTTTAAACCGTTGCAGTGAGTTAAAGCTATCCTTTTGGACTAAGGAATTATATCCACCTGTTGGTGGGTGTATGTATGTCGTACGTTTAATATTGAATAGGCTATTACACAATGTAATTATCTCACACAGTATTATATCTATGAGATAATGAATCAATGGCAAAATGAACCGATGTGATTGGAAATATCTGATCTGAAACAGAGTAGCAGAATGAGTTCTCTTGAACTACAAGGACAAATTGAGTTCATACTAAAGTAGACTATACTATGTTGTAGTTGGTATGATAATAATAAAAAAAAAACTTGCAAGAGGTGGGATACAAACGAGGGAATTTCAAGCCAGCCTTACTTTTGCCAACCACTTATCAGTTCATAGATAATTTGGTATGATCCTGTAACTCCTGATAGAGTAGTAGGGGTGCCATATTGACACATCGTTTCTTGGGCAATTTAAGCCTGGCGGAACCCATCCCTCTCCAGGTCTGAGTACAGCAGATTTCTTCAAGAGACAGGACGAATCGACCCCAGTATTTGACTCGTACTTTTTTTTATCGATCCCGAAAGGATGAAAGGCTAAGTTGACCTCGGTGGGATTTGAACTGAGAGAGCAGAGAGCCGGAACAAATAACATAAAGCATTCTATCCAACGTTCTAACGACTCTGCCATTCTATCCAACGTTCTAACGACTCTGCCATTGTATCCAACGTTCTAACGACTCTGCCATTCTATCCAACGTTCTAACGACTCTGCCATTCTATCCAACGTTCTAACGACTCTGCCAATTCGCCGCCTATTCATAAAGAGTAAAGAAGAGTGAGTACTTATTAAAAGTACCGTGTTTCTTATTAACAATCCTTACTTTATAAACCTAACAACAAATAAACCAAGTCAAATCAGAGTATGTTTATGACCAACAGCTCTTATTTACCATTGAATAAGCATAATTAGGTCAATGCTTACAGGTTAATACTTATTTATGTGAATATAATTAGGTCAATAGATTCTATTACGTAAACGTAATTAGGTCAATAGTTATTTTTACGTCAACATAGTTCAATACTATTGTGTGGACACAGTTAGGTCAACACTTACTACTGAGGACACAGTTAGGTCAACACTTACTGTTGTATGGAGATTACTAAACTCAATACTTTATCCACGTTTTCCCGTTAAACAAGCAAAACAACACAACAACAACAACAACAACAACAACAACAACAACAACAACAACGCATTTGACGCTACATCTTTCCTGCAAGTATAAGAACCAAACAAGAACCACGCTTGTTTATCTTTCTATTTATCTATCTCTCTATTTATCTCAATGTAGGCAGTGGTTTATGACGCCCATAGTTTTACATTCTCCTGGGACAGACACCACAGTAGCTTAGCTGATAGTCATTATCTCATACGGGGGAAAATAAAATAAAATTCATGAAATAAAACAAAGCTTGTTTTACTTTAATACATTACTACTACTACTACTACTACTACTACTACTACTACTACTACTACTACTACTACTACAACAACAAGCTATGGCAATAGAGTGTGTGAAAGAAAATAAAGCGCATGGACCGTCGCGCTCATCATCAACGCTCACCCGCTAGCCACCACACCCTCCAATGATGTTTGGTTGGCATAGCAACTAACTTCCTCATGCTGGGAAAACCACATAGCAGAAAATATTTCTCTTCTCACTCATTCTTGTTTATTTATATTATTTTTATATTGTTACTATCGTTTTTACAAAAAATAAACAAAAAGAGAAAAATGGCTTTACGTTCCTATTTTTCAGCTTTCTTTCATTTGTATGTGTTTGTATGTATGTATGTATGTATGTATGTATGTATGTATGTATGTATGTATGTATGTATGTATGTATACATGCATGTATGTATACATGCATGTTTTTATGTATGTATGTAAGTATGCATGTATTTATGTATGTATGCATGTATTTATGTATGTATGTATTTATGTATTTATGTATATATATAAGTATGTATGTATGTATTTATACATGCATGTATGCATGTTTTTATGTATGTATATAAGTATGTATGTATGTATTTATGCATGCATGTATGCATGTTTTTATGTATGTATGCAAGTATGCATGTATGTATGTACGTATATTTGTACGTATATATGTATGTATGTATGTATATATGCATATATGTATGTATGTACGTATATTTGTACGTATATATGTATGTATGTATATATGCATATATGTATGTATATACGTATGTATGTATATATGTATGTTCTGGTTTTAGTGTGTTTTTAAATTTTCACCAATACAGAGAGAGAGAGAGAGAGAGAGAGAGAGAGAGAGATAGAGACAAGACTCGTTCATTGGAATTTAGACAACATCAATTAGGTACTTATGTATGCATGTATGCAGGTGTGGGCGTTATATGTTTATATGTACGGATTTTGAGATATATGTGCATATATATATATATATAAATATATATATATATATATATATATATATATATATATATATATATATATATATATATATATATATATATATATATATATATATATATACATATATACATATACATATATACATATCTATCTATATATCTATCTATCTATATATATATATATATATATATATATATATATGTATATATGTATATATATCTATATCTCTCTCTCTCTATATATATATGTATATATGTGTATATATATATATATATATATATATATATATATATATATATATATATATATATACAGGGTGGGGCATAATTCCTGTTACAAAGTTTTAAATCAATTTAAAAATACATTATGTTGCTAATATAACTAATATATTTGTATCAAATCCATGCACTATAATCATATTAACTATTTTTCAGAACATTACGCCATTAACAATTTGCAATGTCCCTAGAATTGAAAAGAAAGTTCATAATAGAGAAGCATGAAAAAGGCCTGACTCCACCCAGAAATTTAAACTGGGGAAAACTTTTAAGATTAATAGAATGTTGATCAAAAGGACAATCGATCGATTTAAGGAAACTTCCTCGACCAAAGACTTCGATCCGGACACCCTCGCACCTCAAGAACACCAAAACTCGTTAAAAGTGTGAGGGAAAAAATAAGGCGTAATCCAAGAAGATCCATGAGAAAAATGGCAGAAGAAGCAGAAATATCGCCGAGAACTATGTGGAGGATATGTCGAGATGATCTGGGGAGTCACCCTATAAGTTCCAAAAGAGGCAGCTTCTTTCTGCAGTCACAATTGAAAAGAGGCTCTTCAGAAGTAAACTGTTATTGAACCGTATCAAGGATGGCACGCTGCAAAACATCATCTTTACAGATGAGAAGTTATTCACTGTGCAGCAGTCTCACAATCAACAAAATGATGGAGTACTTGCAAAAAGTCTCAAATCAATTCCTTCAAGTATAGGAAAAGTGTTCAGAACACAGAAACCAGCATCAGTGATGGTTTGGACAGCCATTTCTGAAAGAAGGAAGTCTCCTCTGATTTTTGTGTCTCAAGGAGTTAAAATTAACAAAGAACTTTACATAAAGGATATTTTGGAAGGAGCACTGATGCCATGGTGCACATCTGTTTATGGCGATGACATTTGGACTCTCCAACAAGATGGAGTGACGAGCCACTCTGCTCGCGTAACACAACAGTGTTGTAGAGACCATTGTCCTGCATGGATCAGTAAGGAAGAGTGGCCTCCCACATCACCAGATCTCAACCCTCTCGATTTTTCTTTATGGTCAATTCTTGAGAGTGAAGCCTGCTCTACTCCTAGCCAAAAATATTGAAACTCTAAAATCAAAACTGAATAAAGTATGGGAGAAAATACCCATGGAAACTGTTCGTGCAGCCATCGAAGACTTTCTTAGAAGACTTTGAGCGGTAGTGAGAGCTAGAGGAAAGCATTTCGAATAAATTTTTGTGCAGTTGTTTAATATATTACTTACTATTTGTACATTAGTATATTACTTACTATTTGTTGAAGTCAGATCTTGAAATAAATGATTTTTTCAAGAACTATTTGCATTTTATTTTGTAACAGTATTTATGCCCCATCCTGTATATATATATATATATAGTAATAATAATATATTTGAAGACTAAAATCCAAAGAGGGCTCGATTCTTTGCTTAAACCTTAATCTGTTATTTTAATATATATATATATATATATATTGTTATACTTTGGGAGGGTCATGTTGCCAATTACCTTTTAACAAACGCACGCAATTGCCGTCGCAGGTCGATGAACAAACAGAAGCACAATTTAGTATAGCTAGATCTAAACTTAGAAATATTATAGAACAGTATAGCAAGAAGCATAATAGAATGGAGGCCCAGCAACTGGGAGAAAAATCTGCAAATGGCTTGCGTAAGCTCATGCAGCGCTCGCGTAATGGAGAGATAGCATGCTTTCCAACAGACAAGTCTGGCAGAATGTCGGTTGACAGTCTGCCAAACTACATCCACGCAATGCAACCCCACATCACTAACACAAGAGAAGTAACACCACAGGAGCATGAGGATAGAAAAAAAGCCCTCAATTCCCATATGGTGATGTGGACAAATATAATGCAGCCCAACAAGAGGACTGCCAACAACTTCCAGGCCTGGAACAATGACGTGCCAGCGTTGTATGGGCTTCGAAAAGACCATAAAACGGGCAGTGACCCTGTCGCGGGACCACCAACACGGCCAGTCTGTGGAGCTAACATTGCTAGTAACTACAGACTGTCCTACTTCCTCTCTCTGATCATACGCCCCATCATTGAAATGTCCCCAGATGTATGTGACAGCACGGAGGACCTCCTCAGCAGAATCGGCGAGGGTAACCGATCTAGGGACCTAACAAACTGCATAATAGGTAGTATGGATGTTGTGTCCCTGTATCCATCTATTGACGTGGATTTTGTTGTGGAGAAATGCGTATAAATGATCAGTGAGAGCAATGTTGGGACTCCTACTTAAACTTACCTATAGTAATAATTACCTAGACACATATGACCTTAGCAACCTGTGCCCTACAAGACCAGCAAGAGGAAGACAACCTACCATTACCTCAATTGCCAAGAAAACCCACACAGATAGAGGCAACGGGTGGACCAGAGCCATACGGACCCCCGAAGACCACGATGAACTAAAGAAAATGATTGCACATGCGGTAGGGGCCAGCATAAAATTAACCCTTAAGGAACATATGTTCAAATTTAATGGAAAAACATATGCCCAAGAGGAAGGAGCAGCCATTGGTGTTAACATTGCAGGCGACATAGCTAACTTATTCATGGTATGGTGGGACAGTTGACTTAAACTTAAACTTAAAGAACAATTAGAAGACCCCTTAACCCTGATAATGTACTTCCGCTAGGTTGATGATATAAACATCGTAGTTAAAACACCCCCACTAGAGAACAGTCAGGAATTAGAGAAAAACCACAAGGGAAAGCATCCAGCAAATAGCTAACTCCATCCACCACAGTATTAGAGTTACTATAGACTACCCAAGTAAACACCTCAACCATCGATTACCTGTACTAGACACAGCGCTCTGGTTAGATACCATTAATAACAAAAAACAAATCCTCCATTCCCATTATGCCAAACCCATGACTTCCAAACATCTGATCCACCGAACTCAGCTGTTTCGGACCATACCAAAATCAACATACTGATTGCGGATTTGGTACGGGTGATGAGAAACGTGTCCCGCATGTGCAACCCCGAAGAACTAGAGAGACACATACAACACTTCATCCACCGTATGCAGTTCTCTGGTTACAATCAGAGAGATAAAATTAGAGTGTATAGAAGAGCCAGACCGAAATGGGAAATAATGGTAAATAATGACACAAATGTGACCTGCCCCTTGTATAGGGGCAAATTTTGGAATAGAATAGAAAGAACTAGGAGTAAGGCTAATAGAATAAACTCATGGTATGATAGAAATAAATACCAGAGTGTAATGTTCATCGATACAACCCCTAGAGGTGAATTAGCTTACAAATTTAGAAGAGCCCTAGATAAACATAAACTCAATATTAAGATAGTAGAAAGACCAGGTACCTCCATAAAAACACTTATTAGCAAGACATACCCTTTTCAAAGACGTCCCTGTATAGATAAGAAATGTATAACCTGTAAATTAAGTCCCCATATTAACTGTAAAACTAGAAATGTAGTATATAGCATAAGATGTACTGAAGGACAATGTAGAGACAATATAGTGTACATAGGTGAGACAACTCGTAGTGTAGGGGAACGGATAAATGAACACTGGCGAGACATTCAAGATAGTAAAGAATCATCTGTACTCTACCAACATGCTAAAATAGAACATAAGGGTAAATTAGAGAACATAGAAATAAAAATAGAATCTACACACAGAAAAGACGCAATGTTTAGACAAATCACAGAGGCAATAAACAAAAGAATTACAACCAAAATTAAATAGAAAACATGAGTGGAACAGCAACATCACAACTTACATTGAGGACAAAAACAAAGAAAAGAATCCCCAGTCACTGAAGAGGTCACAGAACGTGTGACGAAAGAACTTTGACAATATATAAACAACCATCTGGTTGTGGAACCAACCAACCAACCGGAAATTTATAAATTCCTAAATTTATAAATTTATTATAATAAATTGAAGTGAAAGCAACTGGTGCGTGTGTTTCTTATTGGCAACATGACCCTCCCAAAGTATAACAATATCGGTTTCAACACACGTTTTCAGATAAAGAATCTTGCTAAACAAATTCAGAAACGAAATATATATATATATATATATATATATATATATATATATATATATATATATATATATATATATAAAGTGTGTACATGTAGTTAATACATGCTAAATTTCTGGAATGTTTTACATATTTTTATAGTTTTATTAATGCAGTGTATTTACAATTTCCTAATTAGTTGTGCTCTTTATGGTTCTGTGAAGCCCAGCTTCTCAAGATTTTTACTGAGGCAATTAGTAATATACCCTAGAGCCCCAATGATCACAAGTACAAATCTAAAAGTACAGTCAGAGTGGAGCATTTGCTGGTTCCTCATTAGTTCAAATTAAATATTCTTTTCGCTCATCTTTAACACTATATTAACATCTGCTGGACAGCTGATTTCCACTACTTTGCATGTCTTCTTCTCTCTGTCCTATATAACTATGCTTGGTCTGTTATATTTACATTTTATTGGGGTCTTGATTGGAACATTTCACCAGTACTCTTTCATATTATATGTGCGTATGCTCGCTACATTGCTGTAACTTTGTATATTTTTGTCCTTATATCTATCCTTTTTATGCATTGCATTGTATAGTGCTTTGGCCACTGCATTACACCTCATAAGTAGACAATATCAAGATAACATCTCACAGCTGTTCATAGTGTGTGAAAAATCCTCGATGTTCTTTCTATAAAATATGCGTTTGTTGTCGCAACTGGGTGTTTTGCTACCCTCTTTATCTCTCTTGTGGAACATGTATTTCGTTGTTATTTCCCATTCATGGATTGCAAGAGCATATCCTTCAGAGTGAAAGATAATATAGCGGTTGCTGGCCCCAGATAGACTACTTTGGTGGTCTATATTATTTTCACTTTGTAGCTTTCTGACAACATAGCCAAGGATGACGTTTTTGTTATGATAAACATACAGATTTTCATTCACTGATTTGTTGCAGTATCGCTGCATGATGTCTCTGGATGTGAGTTTTGGAGATCATTCAGGGAGTATTGCTCAAGAAGCACCTTCCGAACTCTTATGATGTCGCCTGCGTTATATAGTTAAACATGTTGGTTAGTAAATGTTGTTGAAGGGATATGACGGGGCATTCAAACGCTGTTTGGAGCGATGTTTCCCTATTTACTTCGTAGGTAGAAGTGGTCCATGTCACAGTTGATGTGCACATTTGTTCTGGTGCCGAATAGATCATTCGGGTTTCAATATCAAAGGCTCGGATCTTCTTTGGCGTCCAGTCAAATATTCCAAATGTTGGTATTAATACAGGTACAGCAAACACAATGTGGGTCACTGCTTTATTGTACGTAGAGAGTTCCGAAGTCCACATTTATTTTTATCCGAGTATTATATGCCCTGGTTAGTCGTTCCTTGTTACAAATTCCATCATAGGATAAATAATCCCTAATTATCGGTAGCATTCAACGTCAGATACCGGTGACACAGTCAGGTGATTGATAAAAAGGTGCTCGACTGACTAGTAATTTTCCCTCGCTTTACATTCATATAGGGACAATTATCATGGTCAAACTCTATTCCTATATCTTTCAGGAATGTCGTAAATAGGTCTAGGTTTTTCTTCATAACATTTATATGTTTGGCATACACTTTCAGATCATCTCCAAACAATCTATGTGTTAAGTTAATGTTTCTGTTCTTCTGTACACTAGTTACTTCACATTTGTTTCGCACAAGGGATAAGACGTTTATATATATGAAGGAGGCTGGATCTCTGAAAAGTGGGCCCAGTGGTTGTGATCACCGTTGGTTGTTGCACCTGGATAATTCTTCTCCGAATCAAAGCTAGTGATTCAAGAATTGTCACTATAAAATTTCATTAAACTGATCTGTATTCTCAAAACGTGTACCTTGCACGGTCGGGCACTGAAAAGTCTGATGATAATGGAATGTTTAGCAACAAGAGCTAATCAGAATGTACTGGAAGCTTTTGGACATCTCTCTAGATATCAGTGACACATGATTGGGAGCAGTCTCTGGCCGACGTCCGTGGGACAGAGAAGCTATCTATAGGGACTAAGCTTTTGCTTAGTCTTTATTCTGTAAGGGTACTTCTTAAGATCCTCATCGAGAATCCTTCAACAAATTTCCGTGGAAAGACCCAGCGATCGTTTTGGCTTCTGTTTAACAGATTATCGAACAATGTCAATAACATTTTGTGTATGCTTCCTGGGTCCTCTAGTGTGGGTAGGACAGTCCTCAGACATTGTATTGAGATTTTTCCTTGTCTCATAGGTCTCAAATACCTTCATATTGGCTTTGAAGAGAGATTTGTCCGTTCCAAATATGCATGAAATATATGTGTGGCACAAAAACAGTTAATATTCTGTGTTTCAAGTTAGCTTCAACTGCCGGTCAGCTAAAACTGAATAATCTCTCATTAAAATAATATTCACTACTTACCTACTTTCAATAAGATTTTCTGGGATTGCTCCGTGGGAAGGATGGGGAGATCGGTTTTTTTTCCTCCTCTTTCACCTTCCGCACCAATTAAGAGGTTTTGTCGGAAATAAAATACGTTGTCCACAAACTCTTCATTCTCATCCACTATGACGCCTCTTTTGCTATAGATACCTGGCTGAGGAAAACTGGCTGCTTTCCATTATCTAAGGATGGTGCTTTTCTTCACACTGAACTGGGCAGCAGCTGAGTCCGTTACACACGGGATAACAGACGTTTGACAAAATTCTACAACTTAGCAATTTATGGAGGATGGTTTCGTTGTTTTCTCTGCGTCTCAGGCAATGTTGCTATGCCTGCATCTCAACAGATAAGGTTGCTATGCCTGTATAATTTTCCTGAACCGACTATGATACTGGCAGCACTGCTCTATCAAGGAATTTGAGAATTTGTCCCTAAATACCGACATGTAGCCTTCCATCGACGCCGTGAGAATCCCCAAGATTATTCTTGTTGAAAGTTTCCTCTGGCAGATGGCTTGAAACATTACCAAAACATAGCTTCATTTGATAACACGCCATATATGTTAAATAATTCCCTCTTATCAAGACTTTGGTATTTTATTCTATTCTTACATTTGATGGCCACCCTGTCTCAGCGTTATAACATTAGGTATTCAATGTTATTAAAGGAATAAAATAAATACAAAACAGTAAGAACTGTCAGAAATCCTTATTTCTACCTCGGCCATTTCTAACTCAGGCCTTGAGGCCAATAAAGAGATAATCGCTTCTAACGCGGCAATAGGTGGAGGATTAGCAGTATTTGTAGATGCTTGGACAAGTTGCTTTGCTTTATTTACTTACGATTCTTTACGTTCTGAGTTTACATCCAGCCGAGGTCAGTTTTGCCCTTCATTCTTCCTGGTTTGATAAAATAAAATGCCAGTTATGTACAGGTGTCGTTATAATTTACTTTCCCCTTCACTACAAATTGCTAGCCTTGTACTAAAATTAGAAATCATTATTTCTAATTTCGTTGGCGAAAACCGTTAACGCAAAAGCAGTTATTTAGATATTTAAGTCCGAGGAAGAGAAGACATGCTCATAGCTCTTTGCCGACACACCTCCAGCCAGATGATATGACAATAAATAGAAAGTTCTATATTTAGTGTAATGTAATAACAGGCCTAATATAATAATAGGTCTATACAAATATTAGTTGACGCTTGTTTTTACGGATTCATTTATATATTTCTGTGAATTCTATCCTAGCTGACTTAGCTTAGCTACACAATTTTTAGTTGGAGGAAATTTATATCTGGGCGGATATTTCAAGATTCCAAAGTGAAAAGTTTAGGATTCTAGCTGATTCCGGGGTAGAAATTGTTTTTAAATAGAAAAATTATCATTATTTGTTCTGTTTTTACTAGATCTATTTTTCTTAAAGTTAAAAATGGTAATTTAAATTAATATGAGACTGTTAATGCAATAAATACAAGACTACTTCATTTGTTTAATCATATGTTTAGAGAGGAAATTGAAAAGGTGAACTGCTAATGGGAGAAACACATTTACAAAATATTTTGGAAAACTGGGTTAAATAAACGACATAGAAATGGAAGCCTTCGGAGAGAATTAGTTTACGCAATATCTATACATAGTCAGGAAGACAGCATTTTAGAGATAGTATTGTCACAAACGAAAAAGGAAATAAAACAGAAAGAGAGTGTATATATATAGATGAGATTCTACAGGACTAGAACTGTTTCATTCTTTAAAAATCATCAGGAATCCTGATGATTTCTAAAGAATGAAACAGTTCTAGTCATGTAGAATCTCATCTATATTAAAACTTTTATACTCTGCTATGTATTGAGTAACTTACTTACTGTGGTTACCTCCGATTCAACCCGGAATATATATATATATATATATATATATATATATATATATATATATATATATATATATATATATATATATATATATATATATATATATATATATATATATATATTATATATATATATATATATATTTATATATATATATATATACAATCTGGAGATATTGGTCAATATTGGGCTTTTGTTCCATGTGTGTGAAAAATATGTAGGTATGCTACAAGACTACAATGGTGGCAATAATGGAACCCCGAAAACTAAGGTCGCACAAACATGTTAAGTGTATGAAATTTTAATTACACTATATACACACACATATATATATATACATATATATACATATATACATACATATATACATATACGTCAATACTAATCTTTTTCCATTTATCTGAGGGTTCTAAACCCCATTATCAGACTAAAATTTCTTTAGTCAAAATATACGGTGAAAGCTATTCTATTTTCTAATATATACATATGGTGGCTACCAACTCGTTTTCGAGTACGGCCACTACTTTATATCCATGTAGGAGAACCCTTACCGATGAGCTGAACGAGTGTGATTTTTTAGTCCAGCCAGCAACTTGAAAACTCTGGTACAAACACTACACTTGTGACAATTATTGACACATAGTGCTGGGCCCATGGTACCATGTGACGACAAGTGCAGAGAGATCTCCAGATATAAAGCAATGCCTGTGCCATGAAGCTTTTATAGTGAGCAAAGGCACTGCACAAAGCCAGTCCCACTCTCTTAACCAAGATGATATTTACCAAAAAGAAGAACACGTCAACATCATTGGATACCATCAGGGTTGCAGGTGTTATATCAGAGTTTTCCTTCTCCTAGAATTCTGCCTTGACAAAGGCTAAGGGGTCATCTCTCCCGGTGATTTTGGATGGCCATTGACTCTTAAAAGGTCCTTTGCCCTTTGACAGGTTTTGTTTTTAGTCCTGCAGGATGTCCAAAGTCACCCTCCTCACCAAGAAACCTTGGTGGGGTTGCCAGTTTAGTCGCCAACGACCCGATCATGAGACAGGTTGTACTGGGATACATGTTACCAGTAGCACCAACAGGTAACCTGACATATATACATATATATACACACATACATACATACATATATACATGCATATACACACACACACACACACACACACACACACACACACACACACACACACACACACACACACACACACACACACACACACACACACACACACACACACATATATATATATATATATATATATACGTATATGTGTGTATATGTGAAGGCGCGTGCCTGGGTGGTAAGAGAATTAGATTCGCAGTTGTGATTTCGATTTCTAGACCAGACGAGGCATTATGTCTTTGAGCAAGACACTTTATTTCACTTTGCTCTTTCTATCTAGAGTTGCGACCGATAGAGAGTACTAGCAATTGTAAAGACCAATAGAAACATCGTTTCCTCGGTCTGATTTGGCGAAAGTCGATCGAAACTATATATATATATATATACAAAGCTTGACCATTTCTTGCGCTCTATGTCTACTCCTTTCTGGCATGAGATCCCAAATCTCAAATCGCTTTTGAAACCTGAAAGCATATGAAAGACCCGTTCACAAATAATAAAATGATGTCTTATTTCCACTTTTGGTTAACTTATTGTGTATGGTCTGATATCGCTTCAATCCACCATCTGAGTTGCAAACTTTCTGACAAACATGGCACTGGAATTGATTCTCTGCAACGAAGTTTGAATAATCAACTTTGACTTTGCCGTCATGTGCTCATTGGTGTGATTTCAAGCCAGCGATTGAAAAGCACACGTTAGAGCAGAAAGGGCATTTGAAAACAAACACTGGATAAGCTTGGAGAGAAAGAAATAGCATGTGTGTCTCTGCGTGTAATTGATTCTCAAGTCCTTTCTTTGTATACCAGTGGCCTTCCTATTCTTGCTTTGGTTGAAGTGCAAACAAAGAAGAATACATCAACAAAACTACTACAGCTGAATTGGAGCCATATTGTGCTTAACCTTATGGACGGATAACCTCTTTAAGTTATTTATTTATTCAACTATTTATCATTGTTATTACTATTATTATCATTATTATCATTATTATTATCATTGTAGGCTTTTGTGATGATAACACATAGTCAACTTATAGTCACAAATGAAGATTGTTATACTGGGAAGAAACGTCCGACATAAACCGGAAGATTGAATGTCAGACAAGTAAATGGGTATAGTATGAAGTAGAGATAAGTAGATAGAAGGGGAGAACAAGAGAGGGGGGAATAGAAGGATTAGAGGGACAGAGAAAGCGAGAAAGAGTCACACAGAAAAAGAGATTATTATGATGATGATGAAGATGAACATGACGATGATGATTACGAGGATGATGATGATTATGTGTAAAACATAAAGTAGATATTCTTTATTAGCTTTTGAGATAAACTGTTATCTTCGGCGGCAAGGGTGATTGAGGTCATATCTCCAGATTAGAACAGAACTATCATACTGTACAGAGATCGTTTCTACTGATATTGTTATTTATTGATTTATTAGTTGGCGACCAACAATTCTATAACGGATAGAGAAATGAGAGGTAAAGAGGTGGGAGAGAAATGAGGAGAAATGGGGTGAGATAAATTGGGAGAGAGAGAGAGAGAGAGAGAAATGGGGGAGAGAGATGGGGGAGAGATATGGGGGAGAGAAACGGTAACTGAAAAGCAAAACCTTATCTTCAGAGCCAGAAACTACTACTGCACTAAATAGTTGCCGATCCTGTACAAGGCATAATTATACACTACAATACAGTACTTACTGCTTATATATCAGCCACAGATTAGTTGTTATATACATAAAGACACTAACTCACAACCATATGAAGACATGTTGGTCCAGGGTGCCCTATATAGAGTAAAAGGCCGTATGATCATGGCTGGAATGCCTTTAACCTATTTAATATCAAGCCACCCCAAATCACTCCTGGTTTTATGACCCCCTTCCGCAACCAAATTTATATAGTTCCTATTCAAATTAACACTTTCGAACACAATTTTATCGAAGAACCGTGTATTGATAAAAATACTAACTTAATAATTGTTTTCAGATTTGGCACGGGGCCAGGAATTTGAAAGTCGATTATATCGACCCCAATGCATTACTTGACCCCGTAAGGATGAAAGTCAAAGCTAACCTCGGCGGGATTTGAACTGAGAACGTAAAAGGCTGTAACTATATGCCTCAGGCAAGTTGTCTATCGCTCTACTGCTACTGCCAATCCACCTCCCATATCTTCTTAATAATGAAACAGTTAACCCGTCCAAATTCTTCATTAATTAATTAGACATTCAGTCAAAAAGTTACTTAGTGATAACCTGTAGCTAAACAGTTATGACATCAACAACGTAGGATCTATTACATGGTCACTGGGCCTGCTGGAAATAGGAGCCAATTTTCCACGTCATATTAAGCTTCCTTATCAGACTGGAGATGGGATCTTGAGTTCCTTGAACACCAAAAAAACATTGTATGGCCCAGGTTAAAATGCCTTTGATACGAGGGTTAATTGATCGGGGTTACCACGACGATTCGATTGCTTGACACAACTTCATTGACTCACACACAATAATAATTATCAGAGAGACATGGTGTATCCTCCATCTTAAAGTGTTACTTCGACGTTTTCTGTTTCTCGAAAATGCCAAGTTGTATACCTCTACTTTCTTCACGTTGCCACTACTTTTTCTTATTCCAACAAACCCGTAAAATACACTTTTCCCGGGCGGTGGATTGTCAGTATCTGTAGAGGGTCAGATGCCATGCTTTGCAGCAAAGAGTTACGGCCCTTTATGGTTTGAGTTCAAATCCTGCCGAGGTTAACTTTGCCTTACGGGGTCAATAAAATAAAGTACCAGTCATACACTGATATAATTGCTGGCCTTGTGCCAAACGTAGAAACAATTATATTCAGAAATGTTGTACATATGTTGTTATCATTTTTTAGCCCCTGATTGACAATACCTATGATTAATGGTATTCTATCTGTAATCTAACAGGTCTTTCCTTTTATAAAACGGTAGCATTTCTGATTTTGCTGCTATTTCTTGCAGGCTGAGCAACTACCTAGAGGTCTTCAGGGAGTCATTGCGACTTTCAAAGCACATACTTCAAAGCACATCTTTAAGGAATTCATTAAGTTCTTAGAAGGTGAAACTAAACCTAATATAAAGGAATTTTGGCGTGGTTGCCATATGTTATTGAAAATGTGAGAAAGGCATAGTGAGAGTAAAATCTTTTCAAATTGCTTGACGATTCCCTGGGTTTGAGGAACCAATACAATATGATCAAGTCGGAATTAATGAAATATATGAAGATATGGTGGAATGGAGTTACTTGAATCATTTAGTGACGTAATATCTACTCATGATCTTATGCAGATTGAATAGCGCTGTGCTGAAGAAAATGATGAACACTAAGAATTTTATCGACAAAAGATTTATTTAACGCTTTCCAGTTTACATAAAACTATGATCATTTTCACTGAAAAAGAATCTTAAAGAGAGAGAAGGTCAGAAGCAAGCTTGCTAAGAAATAATAAATGGAAACAAGAAAACAAATAAACTGCAACAAACCTTCGACATGCTATTTAAACAATTAATTTTCTTATTGCTTCTCTTCATATCTTTTAAAAGCATGCACCGCATAGATATATATCAATGCGTAATACTAGAAGTGCTTTTAGACTATATTTAGAAGGATGACATCTAGGGATTTATCGCAGGAACTTAAGTCTTATTTATATCATTGAGCTTATGGCATCATAGTTTTTTTTTTTAAATCGTTTCATTAAAGTTGCTATTCACAAGATCATGTCAACAGACAGCGTACGTACGTATGTTGTTTGTATGTATGCGTGCATATATGTATCTATAAATGTATGCATATATATATATATATATATATATATATATATATATATATATATATATATATATATATATATATG
>OZ024740.1:394755474-394770474 GCA_964016885.1 Eledone cirrhosa | reverse complement strand
AGAGATTGAGGTCACCATAGAGGCGACTCAATGTTACATAGGATATTTAAAAATTAGCGAGGCCATTTTCATCAGCCGAATAAAACCAGAGATAAATAATAGGTCAGAAATGCTCGAGCTAGAATAATCTGATTTGTCTTGGACTACTTCAGCTTCGCCTTTGAAAAGAGGGTTTAGCCTTGAAATATCATGCTAAAATAATTAAATACTGTGGGTGAAACATTACTTTGGTTTGTTTCACTTTTGTTTCACTTTTCATGGTATTTTTCTACCACATTGTGTCGGCTTTTACAAAAATAACGGTCTTTTACCACTATATATATATGAGAGTGATAGAGAAAGAGAGAAATAGAGAGAGGAAAATGTGTGCGTATAAGGGTGCGCGCGTGTGTCTATGTGTGTGAGAGAGAAATGGGAAGAGAAATGAAGATATATAGATAAATAGATTGATAGATAGTTACACAAAGATTGCGAGAGATCTAGATTAATATAAGTGTGTGTTTGTGTTTGGTTGTGTATAATTTTTGAATAAATGTTTATATGCTTGAATATTTATTTGGATGTAGGTAAGATGTCTCATTCAAGTACATGTTCTACATAGATGCAGAACCACAAGCGCACATATACACGAATAAACAAATTAACGGATAAATACATACGCATATCCATATAAACCTCAGCATCTAAGTATATTACACTGTCAACAGCTGCTAATCATAATTCTTATTGCGATAAACATCACTCTTGATGGTATCTTTCAGAAAAGAAATATGCCACTGGATTCAAGATTTGTGAGTAGTAACCACTGGCGGTAGATTCTTGAAACCGAAATACGTTTTATAATTCGCTTCCTTTGCTTATTTATGTTTGCTGCTAACTGTGGAAATGAATAAATGAATAAATGCTTACATGTAGTTTCTCTTGTGAGCGTTGATGTTGTTCTTGTTATTGCTGTTGTTTTTATTTAACCCTATATTATCTCTGATTCAGCATCCCTGATTTATGACTAACATACTTCCAGTCATCCTTCTTTTTCCTTGTACATTAAAGAATGCATTGTTCAACAATTCATTCCATTTTTAATAAGAGAGTATATCATAAGAGGCGATATGGTTATCAATTCTCACAGGAAGAGTGACTACATAAATGTTCTCCTGTTGGCCTAAAAGACAGAGAACTTTAAAGCAACTACATGTTTGCAAGATGTTAGAGTATATTGAGGCGCCGATGTCCGCAGCGGCCATTATTTAGTCGTCGCGAAAATAAGATCAAACTGAAGCGGCAAAAAAACAAGACATCAACCCAGGAGGTTTAACATTATCAAACTAAAAGACTCTAGGACAGATAAATGAAGCAGAGGTCAGCGCTAAACGAAATGATATGCGTGCTGTGTATCGGATTGCCAAGAAGATCACTGGTACCTCAAAAAGCTGGTCAGGCCCGATCAAAAAAATGGATAGAACCCTGCTCTCCAAAAGTGAAGATAACCTTGCGACATGGGTCGAGGAAGTACTAAACCGACATGAACCTGATTCTCTGGCAGTAACCGAAATACCTTCTTATCATCTCCCAATTAACGCTCGGGTGAAGAAATACAGAAGGCCATCAAAACCATAAAAACATGTCACCAGGTATGGATGGCGTCGTCGTAGAGATGTTCAAAGGCGGAGGGTAATGCGTCACCTCATGGATGTGGTTATACATCCAGATCTGAAAGACTGGTAAGGTACGGCAGGACTGGAAGAACGGAGCAGTTGCCTACATCCTCCCAAAGGATAATCATGCAGTTTTCTAACGCTGCTTCTTTTGAATTACAGCCACCATGTATTCTACCTCAATTAAACGACATCTTTCTGAAACAACATGCCACCAATATTTCCAACAAAACAACTAATCAATTTACAACAACTAAAAAAGCACGTTTGTCATACTAACTTTTCCACTGATGGCAAAACGTTTTAATCTGGTATATCGAAATGTTTTTATTAATCATTTTATTGGAGCGTAATTTTTATTTAAACATGTATTTTAGTTTTAAGTAAATGTTTAAAGATAAGATTTTTATGACATATTGGAGGGAGAATTTCTCCCAAAGTTCATCATATATCTCCGTTGACATACGTATCAATGTTATGCCATCGCTGATTTATGAGAAAAATGTCTATTAAAGTTATGGGGTCTTCCTTACTTCCACGGATATATGGTTAAATAAATGATAGAAAACATCTGTTATTTAAAAATGTATTTGTGAAAACATACATACCGAAACATTGCTAGATCAAAGCCACTTTGTCTCTCTCTCGCTCTCTCTCGCCCCCCCCCCCTCCCTTTCTCTCTCTCTCTTTCTCCCTCATCTCCCTATATTTGTTTCATGCGTTAAAATCTATATTCCACATGTGGACATATAATGATGCAAAGAAGAATATATTACGGAGTAACATTTCCATGGATTTAATATCCAGACACAATTAGAGATTTATGATAGTTAATCACTTTTTACGAACGAAAGGGATATATATAATCGATGCTTATCTGATTTTTTATCTATTCAGTTGAGATTAGTGATAAATCTTTGCTAGATACTATGAACTCCCTGTCGTACCTAATTATGATAACGAGCCAATGCAGGAACCCCTATGTGGTCACCCAAACTGCTAGAAATATCTATCAAATCCATTCAAATTACACACTAACCTCTAAGAAGACGGAGTAGTCAAGGCGTAAATATCTCAGGTACTTCTCTACTCTCTCCTCCTTCACCCTCTTTTCTTCTTTCTCCTCGTCTTCATCACCTTGCTTTTAAATTAAGTAGAAATTCGTACAACAAATGTACCGTTTAAAACTGTTGCTGATTAGTTAAATGCTCAAGGTGCCATGCTGTTACAGAGCGATTTTAGGCTGTCAAGACATTATTAGGAGTGGAAGAGAAGCGAATGAGCGAAAGGATTTAAAAAATAGCAGCCAAATCCCACTCAAATTACACCCTACCGTTTTAAATGAAGGAAGGACACATTGAATAATAAAGGGAGGGTTGGCTACGGTTGGAAAGTATTTGGCTGTAAATCTGCTCAATCAGGACTGACGTGCCGTTACATAAGGAAAGAGAAGACAGTAACAAGTAAGTTGGAGACGAGTCAACAAAGAAAGTTTTGTGTGGTCCCACGCGTTGCTAAAAATAGCAGTCAATTTTCTTTTAAATCACATCTACAGATTCTTTTTCTAAAGAGTTGAAAACATTGAATAAGGGAACCTTAGCACAAGCATACCTGAAAATACGACTAGATGGTCACGGCTGCAACGTTTCTGATCATAAGTTTGCTCGATCACAATTGACTTAGGGCTCTACATCAAGAACAATAACAACTTATAATTAAGTATACTCGTTCATTGATAATTAAGTGTTAAGGCAAAGTCATTAAGAGGATACGAAGTTTAAACCGTTTCGTTGCTAATCCATGCTCACCGTATAATAAGCATTTCTCATGAACAGTCTCTTGAAGTTGTCGTGTGAAGAGGATTCTTTGCTTAAAGGAAGTAAATTAACATCTGGTAGGAATTGAAATCAGCTTGTCACAAATCAACTTTGATTGTCATCTGATTATATATAGTTAATAATGATATCTTCATTATATACATTAATGGTCTTATACAATATATAACCTATACAGGAGAATAGCAGTTATTCTCCTTGAGAGTGATCTAGATAAACGTCCCGGTGATAACTATGAAAGCATGGTGGTATATGACTTTAGAAACGAGATTACTTCACTGGTTTGGATGGTAGGGTGAAATTTGAGGTGGTTTTGGTTGCTATTTCTAATATGTGTAGCAGGTCGAGCGATCGTATAATTCGCCTTCATGTGCTATCCCTAGCATACACCACACTATACTGCTGTAAAAAATATAAAAATTGCGCATTCGATAATGTAGGCCTAGATATAATATGTCTGAAAAATAAAAACAGCGTCGAAGGCGATTCATCAGTAAAATGGGGACTGAAAAACAACAACAACAGCAGCAACAGCTTTGAATATTATAAAGCATTTGGAGTAATAAATAATTATATAATATAAACCTGGGAGTATTGAAAAAATTCGGTGAATTAGCAATGTCATCAGTGTTGGATAAAATGTCTAATATTTGTTTCGGTTCTCTGCTCTTTGAGTTTAAATCCAGTCCGAGCTCAAATTTTTCATTCATAATTTTGGGATGATAATTAAACTACCAATCAAATATTAAGGTCGTAACAAGGATCTTGAGGAACAGCCCATGATGTCGCTATTTTCAACATTGGAGAAGAGGTGATCAACCATTTCTCATAAATAAAAAAACGCTAACAAAGCGTTTCTCATAATAACACCAATTGATATGCTCGTTGAACACTCATATGGCGGTCCGAAGTGCAGTGTATTTCGGAACGGGAGTAAAGACGAAGAATAGTGAACCAATATATTTGGATAAAAACAGGTTAAACAAAAGCCTTTGCGTAAAGATGCCTGATTACAGTTGATTTATGGGTTTCTAGACTTCTCTTTGGGGTCGATAAAATAAGTTGGCCACTGCGGAATTCAGGTTTCAAAACGCATCTATCTCTCCTATGTCAATTCAACCACTTTTCAGTATTTAGCTTAATGGTTGTGGACTTGCCAAGCGTGTCAATGGATGTTGATCTTTTTGTGCCAAATCTAAGTAATGTTTTTTTTTATATATATAAACAATTGTACATAACATAAAACTTGCATGAGGAAATCTTCACAACTATAGCAGCAGCACAGTAGATATTTTGATTTTACTGTAATGACAATTCACATCATTCGTTAAATCTAGCAGTTAAGATATAAATAATTGGCTAGTACCATGTTTCCAAACTTCTAACAAAGTTTTTCCCTCAACAATATATTACTGTCTAACATACGAGGGCTGGTTGAAAAGTTCATCGGCTAACTATGAAGGAGTGATGCTAAGGCTGTGAAATCCTACATGCATTAATTTCAACTATTCTTATATAGAAAAATAAACCTTATTTGGTCATTCCAACGAGAGTATTTTGTTCAGTCTATGAACTTTTCAGCCGATCCTCGTAAGTAATCAATTTCCATATTAGGAAATGTGTTACAAAAAGTATGTTAAACTTTCGCACGGTAGTGAAGGTGTTTGCAAACATTATGAACATTTCATAGGATTTGATGAAATCCACAAAATATCTCTTATTTTTTCAGATCGGAATTTATTTTAACCAGCTACACCTCATTAGCCATATATGAATCAACAAAGTTTTGAACAGTCCTATTAATAAAGAAAACATCATTATCATAAATTTACTCGGATTCTTTCCGATTTCCACGAAGAGCTGTATATAAGAAATAACCACAGACTTTCAAATTTCTGAAATATTTTCTACAAACAATTCGTTTTATTCTTCACTGTCAAAAACTTTAACTGCTGCAATCAAAAGTCTTTTTTACATTTTAAGTTACGCGTTGCTTAAGACTGATTAATAAATTCTCCAATAAAGAATAAAATACCAGTCAAAATAGTTTGTCGTTATATTTCTTAAAGTTGCTATATTATTATGTATACATTTTGAACTTCACCTGTAGAAAATGTTTTCACCATTCCTTAAAAGTTGTTTTGGAATAAGCTGTGTGAACGTCTTTTTTCTATGACAATCTTGCATTTTTAGCCCTTTGCAATACTTTGGAACGAAGATTCTGCAACTCTGTAAGTAACACATAAGTATGAAGTGTAGAATAACAGCAGAGAACAGATATTTTCAAATTTATAATCAGCTTCTGATTGAGTAAGGATATTCAATGAATTGTTGATATTTAACTCAAAGGTGGCAGGATGGAGAAGATATATAAATAACATTGAAGTCATCATGACTCTCCCCAAAGATCCCATATTTCTTTTTCAGAAATATTATATGTCAGATCAACATTCATTTTAAGACGATAAAGTGTCATTCGAGAGGGATTTGGCTGTTATTTCTAAGGTGATCATGTAGAAGTTCTGTCATTGACTAAGGATTTAATGAGTATGGGGATCAAGTAATTCAATCGTCTTGAGAAACCTACGTTTAAACAGAAATATATTTTAATTAACCGGATTTATTATTTAAGCTTGCTTTCCTGACAAAATATAGACAGTGTATTGAAGACATCTTTAGTGATATAGTCATTTATGGCGAAATATTTAAAATGAGTTCCGAAGCTTCATGATTTGTAAAACATAGCATACTTCAAGTTAGGCTCTCTAGTTCATATATGATTCATCTATTTTGAAATTACTAGGTATTAAATTATTCTTAATCCTTCGGAGATTTTCAACATTGTATTACTTTAATTTTATTGATATGATTCTAAGTGAAAGCATATCACTTCAAAGTGAGAACAGTGATTTCATAGTGAACTCATGTCACTTAAACTACTTTACACTTACTTGATTTGATTAACCAAGAATGCATAATTTATCTTTAAAAAGTAAAATGTAGCAAAGAAGACTTTATCAGTTGGAGAATATGATACTATAAACAATAGAAAATGAAATATCCACACTTTAAAAATCACAGAAGTGATAATTTTTATATAGAATTAATGCATTAATATAATTTAACGGAATACGTATTTTCTAAATTCGTTGCACGAATAGATATTTTAAACACTGCAGTACCTAATCGTTATAGAGTTAATCTGTTTATTATTTCAGACGAGCCAACTTCTAAAAACCTAAACGGGGAGTACCATGAAAAAAAGTGCCTAAAAACGTTGAGAAATGAAGTAAAATTGGGAGATTTTACATAATGAAAGCTATACCTATTTTCACAAGAAAAAGCATCTCTGACCATCTTTCACCTTCAACAAATATGACCTCACTTAGAATTACAACTGTTGTATTAGATGATGACACAGACAGCAACGGACCACACTAAAGCATTTCTGTATTTAGCTATTGTTGTTTTTGTTGTTGTTCAACCTAGTCCAATCGTTACTAAGCATACCTAAGATCTAAACCTTTACTCCTACGACACCTCGTCCTCCCCTCGGACATATCGTATCTAGGTTTAATTAGCCAATGTGATTATCCCTTTCCATAACGGTGTAACTTGAGAATTCTAATACTAGCAAATCAAGCAACCATGTAGAGGATACCTCAATAACATGTTGGATTTAATTCAATTCTATAAGTTCACTGAAGTAAATATCTTCAATATATTTGCACCATTACAAATGGTTACACGTCGCTTTGTCAGAAAATTAGAAGCCTGCAAGAGTGCCCTACTCCACTCTTCACCGTCAAAAATCAATATTATTAAGTATGGTAGTAAATTATCCGAAAAGCTTCGATGGAAATGTTTTTCGGTATCAAGTTACGCTTCTTTATGTTCTGAGTTCAAATCCCTCTATGACCACTTAGTCTTTCTATTCTTCCTGGGTTGATAAAATAAATGTGCCAAGGAAGTACTAGGCTCAATATAATTATGTATTTCCTCACTGAAAATGTGTCACGTTTTGTCAATGCTGAAAATCAATATCTTTTACAAGATATGTTATGAATTTTATATATCGGAGCATGGGAAGCTGAATTGATTATCTTTAAAATAAATAAATAAATAAATAAATAAATAAATAAATAAATAAATAAATAAAAAAATAAAATATACGTATCATTATTGTTGTTGTTGTTATTATGTTTGCTGTTGAATCTTTCGAGATAAGGTTCACATTGCTCGTGTAAGTTTGCTCTATTTTCACAGCTATTCAAGCTATTGTATTGAACATGTGTTACTGTTTTGTTGTTAAATTATCCAGTAACTTCTGGTTAGTTTATCTCTACCAGCAGCCCTTAGGGATTAAACCGAGGTTTGTTTATCAAACACACCCCTCAATTTTTCTTTAAAAAAACAAGATGGCTGACGAGGAATGTACGTTTGCTGAAAGGAAAAGCCGGCCATCCGCAGAATTAAACAGCAATTAGCAGCAGCAGCAGCCACAGCAACAACAACAGCAAAAGCAGCAACAACAACAATGATAACGTCAACAACAACAACAAGAGAAGCAGTACCTCCTCATGATATTGAAAGATCGCTGAAAACCATATTGCCGGACTGCTAGAGCTACGCTGTTTGGTGCTTTTACAGTGTTCTTCAAGAATGAATTCCTGGCCGTACAAAATTCCATGGTTCTCCGCCGGAGAGATATGTCATGCTCTATACGGCGTACTTGGGAAGAAGGGCTGTAAAGTTCAGATTGAAGGAATCTCGCCAGAGCTGGATATCTGGTGGATCCTGGCATGAATGGTCTTCGATCGGAGCAACAAACTGCTCGAGATGAAGAGGCCTGAAAAAGAAAGATTTTCTGCGATCAGTGTAGCGGTAATCCTCCATATCAAACCAGAAAAAGACCTTATTCGCTTGCCGGATGGAGTAGAACTCCACATTAATGTGGAAGGGAAGATGCCTCTTAGCAATCGTTGTGGGCAGACGCACCACTTGAGATATTTCTGCCCATTGCACAAGGCAGGAAACCACAGCCACCCCACCCCCACAAGGGCCTCAACAGCCACCACCACACAGCAGCAACGAACTACAACAGCTGCAGTAACAACATCTTCATCAGCAACAACAGCAGCAACGACGGCATCAATAATATCACCAATAGCAGCGGCTGAACCACACCCAACAACAACAAACTCCAACAAAAGTATCCAGTGGGTCCATCAAAATCCCTGTTCCTCTCCCTCATCTTCCCTCAGACTCTCTCTCAACCCGCTATAAACACATTTACTCAAAGTCAAAAACACACTTGCACCCATACCATTATCAGACCTGTGTCAGTGAAGGTAAAATGAAAACACAGAAATCGAAAAAAAAAGTCACTCAAACAAATCGTCAGACCACACTCACAGCTAGACACCACTCTAGAAAACACAAAACGCACACCCAACTAAACACAAACACATCTGAAACAACACCACCTCCACCAAAACCCAACTGGCAACACAACAATCATCGACATCATCATCAAAACTACCACAACCAAAAGAAAACATACGAACACGCAAACAACACCACGAACAGAAAGAAGGTCCAATGAAGAAATTTTGGCCCTTTTAGCAAGGAGTAAAGAAATTGAAAAAGGAGGAGATTTTGACACCAGCACATTTAAAGTGTCTGAATCTTTAATGATGGTACAAATGTCGCTGGGTGCCTACAAAGGCTCGATTTTTCTATTATCCCCCACTGTCCTTTTTCTTTGTATTGTCCCCTATATGTCGGTCCTTGTGGCCAATAAAATAATTGTTATTATTATTATTTGCTTTAACAATTTTACTACTGTATTTCAAATACACAACATTTCCATTCATTTTAATGTTGAAATAATAAAGCGTTACAATAATTCTTCTCTATAGTCTGTAACTAGCGGTCAAATAAACCAGTGCAACTATAGACCTATTACATAATCAGTCAATATCTGGCACTAAAACGATAACGGGCAGCCAACAACATTTTGCATTTTCTTCACTCAATAATTGTTTCTACTTTTGGCACAAGGCCAGCAATTATCCCAGTGTATTACTGGTACTTTATTTTATCGACCCCGTAAGGATGAAAGGCAAAGTTAACCTCGGCGGGATTTGAGCTCAGTCCGTAAAGGGACGTAACTGTTCTACAAAGCATGGCGTCCGACCCTCTACCGATACTGCCAATCCACCGCCCTTCACTTAATAATACAGGAATACCATTAACCCTCTTATATAGCAACATTTAAAGTTTACAATTATACTTCCTACTTCTAAGATAACAAAGAATCGTGTGCAATATTATAGACTTTTCAAAATACTCTAAATTAATCAAATATACTAACTGTACTACATAACATTATCTATTGAATACACCGAGATGCAACTAGTACTAGCAGTGAAATCCATGCTAGTCCAGTCAACTTATTATATATATATAAGAACAAGGAGGGTGTGGTAAGATACCAGGTGGACCATAACGCACCAGAGTACTCGATAGTTGGGGTAGTAGAGTGGGTAATATGAAAAGATTCAGGACCCCGAGGGCTGTCGGTTACTTAGTTCAGATCTAGCTGTCGAAACAGCCATCGGGTTCCTGAATCTTTTCATATATACATATACACACACACACACACACACACATATATATATATATATATATATATATATATATATATATATATATATATATATATATATGTATCGAATGCACAGGACTTATGAACGAACGTCCATGAGCTTTGTGAATTTATTAGAGTCCCACGGGCAGTCTCTATGCAATAATATTGCTACAGTAAGGTGATGAATTTGCAGTCAGAATGAATAGATCTGAAACAAACCCCTATCGCCTTACTTGGAATAAAAGATGACCGCGGTCGTATATGAACTCAGTACGCAGAGAGCTGTGATATTTTCTTTTCAAAATATAATAATAGTTGGTTGATGCGGCGGACAACTCTGGCACATTTATTTTGAAATATCTTCAGCATAGACTATTAGAAGTAAATAGACTGTTCTGTTAGCTTCTTACAAATACTTTCTACTTACAAAGGTGTAATGATAAACTCAGTGTGTCATTTCAAGATAATCTTTATCAATATTACTGTGCGTTCAATGCTTGTGGTGGCCAATTGTTCTTATCGTGCTGAGCTTATTTAGGCTCGTGACATATTGGCAAAACATATTGAGTCATAGTTACTCTCTCTAAAGAAATAATTCTGCCAGCCATTCAAAATACCACCCACAGAGTCTCTCAAAAACATCTTAGAAACATGTTGATTTTCCCATGAATTGTTGGAGTAACACAACAGGGTTTCGTATCGTATCAAATAACTTGTGTGTTGATGGAAAAATATAATCAATGAATTTGAAATCATTTCTCAACTAGTGATTTATATTGAAACAGGAAATAGTATGTTTCTTTAGTTGAGTCAAAATATTGTGATTCTGGCTATTTGAAACGATACCTTGTGCTAAAAAATATTTTGATAGCAGAGAGAGAGAGAGAGAGAGAGGGGGGGAGGGAGGAAGGGGGAGGGAGAGAGAGACAGAGACAGAATGAGAGGGTAATATAATAATAATAATGAAATTATTGTGTACAGTGCTCAGGTGCAATACAACTCATCAAAGGTGCATGTATAGTACATAGAATAATTTACAAATGTCAGGTAGTTATCTATAATTTAAATGTGCAGCTTTGTCAAGCTGTCACGCTGATTCGATGTTAGGGTTAGGTTACGTATGTCTGTGGAATACTCAACCACTTTGCATACACGAACGAATTCAAGGAGCAAATCGTTCAATTGGTTACGGTCCTTGCCATTCTGAGTTCAAATCCCGCCGAGGTTTACTTTGCCTTTCATCCTTACGGGGTCGATAAAATAAAGTACCAGTAAGGCACTGGGTAATTGCTGGCCTTGTGCCTAAAGTAGAAACAATTATTAGTGTATAGTACATAAATGCATACATACATAGTGGAAGAAGAAGAAGAAGAAGAAGAAGAAGAAGAAGAAGAAGAAGAAGAATCAGTGGTTTCGATCTCAGTATTTGACCGGTAACTATAATCGATCCCGGAAGGATGAATGGCAACATCAACCACGGTGTATTTGAACTTATCGTGAAAACCGGAACTTAATAATAATAATCCTTGTGAAATCCTCATGGCGGCTATTGATTCATTTAAATTGAAAGTGGTGTTGCCCTCGTTGACTTCTTTCAGAACTGTAGGTTGCTAGGTTAGCGGATATGGAATTTGGAGATATATAGAGAGGTAGAGAGAGAGAGGGGGCATAACATCTAGAGAGAAAGAAAGAGAAAGAAGGGGAGATACACACACGCACACACATATATATATTCAGGGTGTCCCCCCAAAATGTATATACATATTATTAGAATGCTTTTGGGGTGTGTATACATTTTTGTTGGGGTCACCCTGTATATATATATATATATTTATAGAGAGAGAGAGAGAGAGAGAGAGAGAGAAAAGGAGAGCGAGAAAGAGAATGAATGTTTGGATATGTGAGAGAAAGCTAAAACCAAAGACAGAATGAGATATACTGATATATACATGTAGACAATACATTAAGGAGGTGAAAGATAGGTACAGAAACACAGACCGAGAGAAAGACAGAGTTAATTAAGAGAGAAATGAAGAGAAAGTGGGAGAAGAAAGGAAAGAATGTAAGGTATATTGTCAGAGAAATAAATAAAAATTAATAGGTTGAAACATATAGTGAGGAGATAGAGTCAGATACAGATATACAGACAAGAAGAGAGGAGGAAATAAAATAACGCGCTTCAGAGAGACAGAGAGGAAAGAAAAGAAAGAGTAAAAGAGACGTGTTGAAGTAGAAAGCTAGTCACTGTAGTAGGTAAAGCGTTGATCTAACTTAACTGTTTTTTATTTGCCAAACTGAGTCGTTTGTAATTTGCTTGTGTTAATGGATTCAAGGGAAAGTGCAGAGAATTATCGCAGTAAATCTACTTAAAGGAAACCGTTGTTATATTCACCAAGACACACTATTATTTTATGGCTCACTGCCAGATTTACACCTGATTCTAACATTCTCTTTCAGTCCACCAACCTCAACATCAACGAACCCCCCCACCCCCACCCCCACAGAAACCACCATTTAAGACATTTAAGACATTTAAGACACGACGTTGTTTTCTTATTGTGTGTGTGTCTATGTGTGTGCGTGTGTGTACATATGTGTGTGTGTGTATGTGTGTGTGTGTGTGTGTGTGTGTGTTATTTTTTACATATGAAAAGATGATCAGGGAGAAAAAGTGAAAGAAAAGCAGAAAAGAAGACGACGACAACGACGACGAAGAAGAAGAAGAAGAAGAAGAAGAAGAAGAAGAAGAAGAAGAAGAAGAAGAAGAAGAAGAAGAAGAAGAAGAAGAAGAAGAAGAAGAAGAAGAAGAAGAAGAAGAAGAAGAAGAAGAAGAAGAAGAAGAAGAAGAAGAAGAAGAAGAAGAAGAAGAATATGATGATGCTGATAAAGCAAAAAAGACGAATAGACACTTGTTACCATCCCTGAGGAGGATCAATTTAATGGGTTCCAGGTGACTTTGCTTTTCATCCTTCCGAGGTCATGAAAACAGAGTACTAGTCAAGTACTCTATTAATGTGATCGTCTAATCCCCAACCCACGCACCAATAATGCTTTGCCTTGTATCAACGTTAAAAATCAATCGTCCTGTATAATAAATATCCTTATCTGCTTCCATCTTATATATATAGAATCGGTGTTGACAGCTTAGCGCTGAAATAAATGCATTACTGTGTCTAGATTCGTCTTTCTGAATTCAAACTGAATTCATTCAGAAGCAAAGTATTCCTACGCGTTGATGCATATTTATAACTAAAGATTACTGGACGAACCAATATGATGTTAAATCACTTGGCCAGAGACGAAATGCAGAGTCCGTGACATGATATGAAACATGCACCGTTGTCAAGTCGGATAGCCGCGACTACAAAAAAAAAGAAAGAAAAAAAGCAAAAACAAAAAAACCCAAACAAAACAAAAACCACAAAAACAAAAACAAAAACAAAAACAAAAACAAAAACAAAAACAAAAACAAAAACAAAAACAAAAACAAAAACAAAAACAACAAAAACAATGGTAAAATGGCAGAGTTGTTAAAGCGTTTGTTTAAAGTTGTTTTGTTCAGATTTCTTGTTTCTGCTTTGTAGTGATTTTCTTGTGTTACTTATTATAATATACGTATTATATATTTATAAAATCTTTATCCATGACGACAATTGCCCCGCTTTTAGAATAATTGTATTTTTGTTTTAACTACTTGTAGGGTTTCTTTCTTTCCCATTCGGAGGTTTTATGTGAGTTTATGTGTATGATTAGGAATTCTAGAAGTTGTATCAATATAGGTGTCTAAATGTTCATCTCGTCCTCTATATGCAGTGAAATTAAATTCATTCCCGACAAGAGATTCGACTTCATCCATCTTGTAGACAACTTTATTCAGACGGAAGCGCTCAATGAAGCTATGAATGTCCGCTCCTAATGTAGTGGTAGTTAATATTGGTGTGAAAGTAAATTTGAAACCCTTTAAAATAATAAATTTTCACTTTTGTTTAGTTTACGTTTCGGTAAGTTTATTATATTTGGCCCAACAATTAAAAAAATTCCATCGAATGTAATAGAAGTCAGGATTAAAAAAATAGAGGAACTGGATACATCTGAAATTGGGACCCTAGACAAAAATTTGCAATTTTATTATTCTATTTGATAAATCCAAAAGTACCAAACATATTTCCCACCATTAAAGCAAACCTATCAATCCTGTTCCAAAACACAAAAACTAAAGATCTAGTGAAATAAACTTAAATCAACAACAAACGCAAACCAAAGAAAACCCTGTAAAAAACCAAAAGGAAAAAACAAACAAAAAAACACCTCACAAGGGTTAAATTTACATCAGAAAATATTTCCAATTTTTCCACTAAAACATGTAAATATATCAGATGTGGAATATGCAGCAGGGACGTCCGTA
Organism: Eledone cirrhosa; assembly: GCA_964016885.1. Classification (NCBI taxonomy): domain Eukaryota; kingdom Metazoa; phylum Mollusca; class Cephalopoda; order Octopoda; family Eledonidae; genus Eledone; species Eledone cirrhosa. Next base: position 394,755,927 of record OZ024740.1, on the reverse strand, counting down.
ATTATTTGATCAAAAAAAAATTTGCTGGTGTTGTGCCTAAATTATATATTTTTTTATCCAAGTCATAAACAGTGTTTTACTAATTCTAAAAATTATCTATATATATATTATATAATCACACCACCCCCATATATATATATAAATATGTGTGTATATATATATATATATATATATATATATATGTGTGTGTGTGTGTGTGTGTGTGTGTGTGTCTATGTGCGTGTATCTATTGATATAAGTTTGTATGTGTGCGTGTTTGTCTGCGTGTTTATGCTTTTCTACATTTCTACGTTTGTGCATATTAGATATCTTGACAAAAAGCTTGTTTTCATTCATTTAAAACACACACCCACACACACACACACCCACACCCACACACCCACACACCCACACACCCACACACCCACACACGCACACACACCCACACACACACAAACGCGTATTATCAACATA
>OZ024740.1:394722974-394752974 GCA_964016885.1 Eledone cirrhosa | reverse complement strand
AATAGCAGCTTGTTCTGTTCATGCCACCGGTTACTGCGCCGCGCAGGTATTTCTCTTATGTCTACACGTGCGAAGAGTGGTTTCCTTTAGTTCTCTCTAGTAGTGTGGACAATATCGGCCTTCCACGTGCTCATGACCCACCGGGCCGTATTGAAACCTACTAAAATGGCGAAACATGCTCCTGGTGAGTGTGTACATGTGTGATTTAGGTGACGTTGGTTTCTCATTGCAATTTATACTTATAATTTTAATGTTTTACCTATGCCTCTAGTAGCTTATATTCTCTTCACGCTGGTGGTTTGAAATTCCTGTAATGAAAAACACACTCTTCTGTGTCTTTCCCCTCTATATATTGTATTTTAAAGTGCCCAGGAAAACTCTTTCCTTTGAGCTCATTTAATTACAGGCTTATACGTATGTATAGTATATTTGAATGTATGTATAGTATATTTGGCACTATACCGTATGTTTAATTAAAAACATTTTAAAGTAGTGACTATGTCACTCACTACTTTAAACTTGATAGCGTATGGTCTTCTAAATGTTTTTAATTAAACATACGGTATATTACCAAATATACTATAATACATATATATATATGCGCGCGCGCGCGCGCGCGCGTGTGTGTGTGTGTGTGTGTGTGTGTGTGTGTGTGTGTGTGTGTGTGTGTAAAATAAGTCATATCGATGTTTATATATAATAAACGCACCCCTAGGCTCGATATGATTATTTAAACAGTGAACATGTCGCAGCAAGTTCAGCAAATATGTTCAAATGATTTCATATATCGTTGGCGTACATAATCCATAGGACTGGAGTATGGAGGACAACATCCTTTTATTGATTATGTAATTCAGCTGTAATTAATTGTTTCTACTTTTGGCACAAGGCCAGCAAAATACACAGTGTATTACTGGTACTTTATTTTATCGACCTCGTAAGGATGAAAGGCAAAGTTAACCTCGGTGGGATTTGAACTCAGAATGGCAAGGGCCGTAACTCTATGCGTCAAAGCATGGCGTCCGACCCTCTACCGATACTGCCAATCCACCGCCCTGTAATTAATGAAAGCTCATTTACATTTAGTGTATGCTAATTTTAATCAGCGATAGAACTAACGCAGTGGAATTCAGAATAAAGGATTATATTAGCCCCTGTCAACTCTCACCGTCCAACGGGGAGATCTCCCACCCACATTGGGGTGGGTAAGAGATGCCTTCTCTTGTGAAAATGGGTATAGCTGTCATTATGTAAAACCTTCCCATTTTACCTCATATCTCTTTTTCATGGTACTCCCGTTTAGGTTTTTAGGGTTGGCAGGTCTGTATTGATACGGGTTCAAATACACTTTTATTCTGAATTTTGTTGAATCAGTGAAATTCCGCTAAACATGGTTGGCGTAATACCTAAGTACCCAGGGGAAACAATCGTACGAAAGTAAGAACATATACTAAACGAATCCACTCACAAGCGCGCATACACACATATTCACTCACACACACACACACACACACACACACACACACACACACACACACACACACACACACACACACACACACACACACACACACACACACACACAGAAGTGGGCTAACGAACTTCATGCCAGCAAAAATTTTTCTAATACCTATCAATTTTCGACCTGCTAGCTTTATGTAATGATATGTTTGGGATGTTCAGTTATTACATTTTAATAATTTGAAATATTGGACTTTTGGACTTTTCAATGTTCCTTGCTTGGAAACCATGTTAGTTTATGTCAACGAAATAGATCAATTTAGTATTAGTGAGCCTAATACATTTGAAACGTTCACGTTCAGACTTATCTCACATTAAATATTCATCTTTATGATATTAAATTTATAACAAACGTAACCTTCCAAATTCTGATCATTCGCACGTCAGAATATCAGGATGCACACAGCTTTCATTATCATATTGGCAGTATTGGTAGAGGGTCAGACATGCTTCCCAGCGTAGTTACGTCCCTTTACGATCTGAGTTCAAATCCCGCCGAGGTTGACTTTGCCTTTCATCCTTACAGGGTCGATAAAATAAAGTACCAGTAATACACTGGGTAATTGTTGACCTTGTGCCAAAAGTAGAAACAATTATCATTGGATGGGCAGTATCGGTAGAGCGTCGGTCGCCATGCTTCACAGCATAGAGTTGCGGCTCTTTATGTTCTGAGTTCAAATTCAGCCGAGGTAAGCTTTGATTTTCATCCTTACGGTGTCAATAAAACTAAGCACCAGTAATGCACTGGGGTCGATTTAATCGACTTTCCCTCCACTAAATTTCTGGCTTTGTGCCTATAGTAGAAATCATTATTAATATTATCATTTTAAAAGCAGGTGTATAAAGATTGAGGCCCTACATGAAGTTGGTCATGAAGAAAGTAAGATTACTAATCACCTATTTCTACAGGTATCACAGTAAGCAGAGGAAAATATACGTGCGGGTATTATTGATAGAAAACATCATTAATAAAAGTAAATTTTAAATTCACAGCGAAATTGAAGAAATGTAATTTTAAATAAAAGTGTAATTGCTAGATAAAAGAAAGACAAAGATGACACACTGAAAGCTGTATAAATTTGAACAGTAGGTGTGTAATTCGAGTTACAAAAGATATCAACATACAAATAAAACACGTAGATTGACAGTTAAGATTACCTGAAAGAATAGGAGATACATAGAGTGAAACAGATAGAATGTAGGATTCAAATGAAAGACAAAAAATGAAAGTAAGAAAGAGAGGCAACGGAAGATTTTGTAATGAGAAAGAGTGCAACAATTAGAGAAGTTAAGATGATGATAGAGACAAGCGGATGTGACAAGGGTAGAGTGGGTATTTGTTAGACAGTTTTTCATGACTTTATTGGTGTCTTTCATTCTTACGAGGTCGATAGTATAATTACGTGTCAGGCACTCATCGAAATATTCAATTGTTCTCCTAACAAAATTTCTGGCCTTGGGAATATATAGAAATAATACAAACGTAATTCTTAAATAAAAGTGACAGCTAAGAAGAAACTGAAATAATAAGATAGAGAGTGGGCGAGATACAAAGCGAGAGGAAAAGGAATGACAAAGGATGAATGAAGGAGAAAAAGATGAGTGAAAGTAAGTTCTGGTAATGATATGAGAGTGAAAAAGGGTACTAAAAGGTACAGTAAAATACATCAATTCAGCACTGTATTGGTAGCAAAGAAATAGGCGATAGCTACATACAAACGAAATCGGGTGATGATTACATATCAGAAAAGAAAGAGGAGGAGAGAGAATGAAAGTGTGACGATGAGTAGAAAGATGTGTTTAAAGCATTATTGGAGAGAATATAGGACTTACACCCAGAAAAATATTTACCAATATATAATAGATTATGACACTGCTTTCAGGTTCTTAATACATTTCAAAAGAGCAGAAAACACATATAAACAAACAAACCAGAGATTTGATATAACATATATTTAGTTTAATATTTCAAGTAAATGGTAGAGCATAGTTTATGTTGACATTCTTCTTGTCTTCTTCGTCTTGAGTCATCCCTCCATAGATATATTTGGCCCCAGTACCATTCAATATCGTGACGCCAATAAGAGTCCTTAAACGATAGACAAAACGAATAAAAAAAATAATAACAACAATATTATCGACAGTTAATACACATATGACTCAACCCTTCGATCAGGCGAGTAATATCAAGTTGTTCTACATCAGGTTTTTTTAAAACTATGTTAGATATATGTTTATAAAAATTCAATCGAATTGAAAGTATAATGTGTTAAGATAACATATACACTGAGGCAAACAGTTAACTAAATTGCGCTATTTTACTTTTGTATATACACTCACGTTCCTAACATAGATATATATGTATATACACTCATGGCTTTTAATATGATGAAAAAATAAAACGGTTAATTTAGACTTCATGAAATTTATGTTTAAAATAAAGGCATTTCAAGCCAGTTAATTCTTTGCCTAATTAAGATAAAGCAAGTCTCAGCGGGAGTCAATCCTATAAGTTAAATGCGTGAACCTAGACTATAAAGAAATAAAAGAAGAAAATCGAAAATGACAATAGACATAGGAATAAATATAAATGTCGGCAACACATATTTCCTCTACTTCAATATACAACCCTTATACCTCAGTGGCCTACACATGTTCTGAGTTCATTTTAACTGTTTAAATCGCATAAATTGTTTCACTCTATTGAAGTTTAATAATGAAATAACATTGCCTAATATAATTTCTCGTTAATTGGTCTACAGTGCGGAAAATAGTGTTAAGTGCTTTACTCTGTGATAAGAAGAATACATTTGGAAACAAAGAAGATAAATTTCAAGTTGATTCAAGTGGATAACACATTTACAACTGGCACCAGCTTGGCTGGAGAGCAAGTAAATTTATTTTCCTCCAGAACTCAACCAACATGCTTGACATCGGCTTAGCTATTGTAAGTAATAACTGTTGTGAAGCATGTTGTCATTGAAAGATATCACTCAACACAAAAAGATGTTATATTGAAATATAGTTTGAACATTAGGTCACAGCCCTTTTTTGTGTGTATATAACCCTTGAACTTAATTTTTAAATAAGACGCATTGACTAAATTGATACTACTACTATTGAAGCCAGCAAATAAATAAATAAATAAATTAATAAATAAATAAATAAATAGATAAATAGATAAAATAAAATTTAAAAAAATGCAGATTCTGATCGTTTGGCTATGTCGTTGGTCAATCAAAAACATTTATATCTTACCGAATATTCAAAGGAGATTTCCAAGGCGGGAGATAAAAAGGAAGCCACCAAAAGAAGGAAAGAAAATATCTGTGAGGACCAGAAACTTCTAATATTTTCTTTTCATGTTCCTGTATCTTGGACTATGTTTTCCACGATGTCTATCTTTTTTTTAAGTGCACAGGATAATTTGTCTTATCAATTTCTGTTTGATACTATTAGGGGGCTCTGGTTTGTTATTGACTTTCTCAGAAAACCCAGTAGTTTACTAAGCATTAGTTTACTTAACAATACTACATAATGTATTTAGATCCAATAATAAAATAAATTTATTTTCAACCATTTAAAAAAAAGTAGTTGAAATAGATACAGCTAATTTAATAGCCCTAGAGTATTTGAAAGGCGAGGACGAGACTGAATTTGAACTCAGAACCAGATAATGACAACGCTAAATACAGTAAAACCCTTAGTCTGAAGCTCTGCTGGTTCTGATACTCCGTCAGTCCAGTCATAATAATAATTCTTTCTATTATAGGTATAAGGCCAGCAACTTGAAGGGGGAGTAGATTAAATCGACCCCAGTGCGTGACTGCTACTTCATTTCATCGATTCCGTAAGGATGAAAGGCAAAGCTAACCTCGGCGGGATTTTGAACTCGGAGCGTAAAGGGCCGTAACTCTCTGCAAGGAAGCAGGGTATCCGTCGCTCTACCGATACTGCCAATCCACCACCCTCGTCATAATAATAATGATAATAACTCCAGCTAACGTCGTTGGTCGTCTTTAAAACAAGAAATAGAAGGACACACTAAATAATGTGGTCTTATATAATTTCAAAACAAAATCGTACATTTGCAACCGGAAAATCTTTGATAGTAGATTTGCTCAATTACAGCTGTCTGGGTTAAACAATAATAGCGACAACAACCAGAGCAACAACAGCAATAACAACAACAGCAACAAGAACAACATCGTCATCAACAACAACATCAACAACTATTACTATTGCTACTGGCGTCCTGTCTTACACTCTCAGTCGCTTCACGCCATGAAACCAGGATAAGGGAGGGCGAGAAAGATGGAGGCGATGACAGTGGGAGTTCGGCTCTTCCGTGTTCGGACACATTAGCAAGCACTTGGAATCCAGTCGTATATATGTATGGATAACAACACATTGAATTTCATATTAAGATGGGATGTCATGGATATTGTAGTTAATGACGGTGTTTTTTGTTTACCATTTTGTGACCACATTTCTAACGAAATACATTGTATTTTAATTAAACAACTGCATAACGAGATTTAAATGGCTTAAGACAGACTACAAAGAGAAGGTAAATACGAAACATTTTGAAACTTGAGCCACGAAAGTAAATAATGCAAAACATTTAACAGACTCCGCTGGTTTTCCACACCATTCCCCCCCAACTAGGCGGTTAATAAACACACGTATTATCATTTAATCATTTATTATTTCAATTAGATGTTGATTCAGACACGTTCATTGTACTCTTATGACCTGCTCACTAATTTCTACAACACGTATGTATTTATTTTATTCTTATTTATTTACTAGTTGGCCCGTCCGGCTGGCGCTCGGCTAGGTATACCTGCCCCCACCACTCCACAGCAAAGATACCACACACCCTCCCGTGTCACATTGTCCTTCCGACTTCGCAGCAAAGGGGAGGAGCTACCGTAGAAATGAGTTTAAAAAGAAAGAGTTAAGCTGTGTTGTTAATATACATACATACACACATACATACATATATACGACCGTCAGCTTTATAAGTATAGATATGTGTGTGTATGTGTGTTTGTGCATGTGTATGTGTGTTTGTGTATGTGTGTATGTGCATGTGTGTCTATGTTTTGTTTTGATGTTATCCAGCAATTGGCGAAGTCATGTGTGAAAGTGTGTGTATTTGTGTGTGTGTGTGTGTGTGTGTGTGTGTTACTTATGCGAGCGACGACAGATGAAAGATATACCACGGAAATGAACGTTATTTTTCAATCACCGCTACATTTGATCATACACATTGTTTATTTCAAAATTATTTTATGCCGATACTTGATTTAACGTCATTGGAAACGGTCACTTGCTGGTCCCCCTCTCTCTCTCTCTCTCTCTCTCTCTCTCTCTCTCTGAATAACTAACACTTTAATTGTATCTCTCTCTGTTTAACGGCTTATCTCTTTCTTTTCCCCTCCCTCTGTTTTTCTGTCTCTCTCTCTCTGTAGATGTGTATGTGTAGTTTTCCTAATCTCTCTCTCTCTCTCTCTCTCTCTCTCTCTCTCTCTCTCTCTCCCTCTATGAGTATATATTGAAGGGAGATACGGAAAGTAAAACAGTGTTGTCATATAGAGAGTGAAGAGCGACAGAGAGAGTAAAGCTAAGAAACTATAGGGAGGTGTGTAGGATACATACATACATAATACATACGACGCTCAGCTTTATAATATTATAGATATAACAATTAATAATATGTATTAATTAATAATGTAGAACTGTTTGTTATGAGAATAAAGTGCTAGAGAATTCATTTGCGAAAGCAAACGTAGTTGGCGCTTTTTTCTAATCTAAAACGTACCTTATGTAGTGAACAATATAATTGTTTCTACTATTGGCACAAGGCCAGCAATTATCCCAGTATATTACTGGTACTTTATTTTATCGACCCTGTAAGGATGAAAGGCAAAGTTAACCTCGGCGGGATTTGAACTCAGATAATAAAGGTCCGTAACTCTATGCTGCAAACATGGTGTTCGACTCTCTACCGATATTGCCAATCTACTACCCATATGTAGAGAACAATATAATGCTACGTAGAAATGTCTCTGCCTCTATACGGTGTTAGATATACTGGATTTGTTGTTATGGTTGCCCCAATAGTGCTGCAATTTGTTTTGCGGTTGCACAATGGCTTCAGTTGGGACTGACTTGAGATTTGAAGGACATTCGTGGCCATCCCATCTTCATATGTTAAGAGAATCCAGGGCACACTATCCGATGTGCCCTCTTCTAAGACTGTGGCATGGAATTTAAGGTAATTTAGATGTTATTACTAACAGGTCGAAAAATCTCTTAGAATCTCTTATATTGGCTTGACGCATATTAGATTAATGTTTGGTAAGGCTTGGCCACTTGGTTAAAATTTCACTTCACAAACACGCGGTTTCGGAGTCAGTACCACTGTGCAACTGTTATCTACTATAATATAGGTCTTGTGAAAATAAGTTGGCGTAAACTGAATGGATACTCTTCGGATGAAATATATATGCTCTTTCGTAGATTTCATTCGTCACCCGGCTTAATAGTCTACAATCTGGTACTTGGTTACTTTCCACTCTGTTTCATACAATTGGAGTATCCCTCGGATTTCAAGTTAACCATTGAGTTGTGGTATTTATTTTATTTTACCCTTGTCTCCGAGGTTTTGCATAAAATTCGTGTGTGCTGCCCTTCATCTCTCTAAACGGCCACTCATTTTACTAGAAATAGCAGCCCAAATCTTCTAAGCCATCTTATAGAGGGAAGAATACATTAAACCTATAATTGGATGCATTGCCTGAAAAAACAAAAAAAAAAACAAACAAACAAACAAAAAAAATAGGTTGGTCACGGGTGAAAGGTCTGATCAGTATTAGCAATAACTGCAGCATACATATAAATAAAGCAACGGAAGTAATGCCTTGTAGTCGTTCGCTCTGATAGAAAAACAGCTCAAATTCTCTTAAATTAAATTAAATCGTCTTTAAAATGGGCATGTTAGATAATCGGATCTTGGTTTTCTTGCACATAAAAAAACAAAAACAAATCGGTCATGGTTAGAATACCTTTAATCATTGTTCTGTGCAATCAGTGCTGAACTGAGGGTTAAACAGTAGCAACAGCAACAATCATATAAAAAGCCATAATAAAACGTGCGGTAGTTGACAATGGTGATAACATCAGTTTCAACCAGTTACTTAATGTGTGTTATCGTAGGAAGAGGAGAAGGTTATTTTTCAAGAGGAAAATTGCCTAACACAAATCTTACTATCTTGTGTACTTCACAAACATCTCAATAAAACCTCTCTAATCTTTATTTATTTAGTATTTATTTTATGACTTGTCTTTTGTCACATTTTACGAGGTCTTATTTTTATGTACTTTTGCTGCTTAAAAAAAAACAGTTTTGTATTTATTTTATTGATATCTTCTTCTTCTTCTTCTTCTTCTTCTTCTTCTTCTTCTTCTTCTTCTTCTTCTTCTTCTTCTTCTTCTTCTTCTTCTTCTTCTTCTATTCCCGCTATTGTTTTCAACCATACTTTCCCTTCCTCATCCTCTCCTTTATTTTCTTCTTTCTTTTACTCTATCACCGTCACCACCAAATCTACCACCACCACCAAATCCACCACCACCACCATCACCACTCTCACCACCACCAGCACCACCAGCACCACCAATATCACCACCACCACCACCACCACCACCACCACCACCACTGCCACAACCATCACCATCTTCATCGTTATCTTCACCTCGCTTTCATTCTACTTGTTGCTGTTTTTCCTCTTCCCTTCGCCCCCTCCCTCTCCTCCCACAACCTGTACACATGATCAGTGATAAGCCAATATAGTCCCAAATAAAAATACAAACAGCCCCGTCATATCATCGCACCATATGTGATTCATTTTATATTTCAGGGTATCACACGCCAATCTTTCTTCACACACACTCACAAGAACGCATACACACACACACACACACACACACACACACACACACGCGCGCGCACACACACATACACACACACGCGCGCGCACAAACACACACCCACACTCACAAAAACGCATGCACACATACACACACACAAACACACACACACTCACAAAAACACATGCACACATACACACATACATACATGCATAGATACATACACACAAAAAAGCAATACACAGATACAGACACACACACTCACACTCACAAAAACGCATGCACACACACACACACATATACACACACTCACATAAACGCATACAAACACATACATTACATCATCCAATTCATTTTCTTCACAAGCTTACATACAATCAGATATACACGTAGTTAACCATAATGCATTGCGACTCTTATATTAAACTTAATCTTGAGGCATCCTATCACATGCTGAGTTAAATTATTGATTATAATTCATTCACGCACGTACTTTCTCTGTCCCCTTCTCTCTTTACTCACTTATATAGACATATATATACACAACGTGCATACACGCCCATATATATATATGTACACACACACACACACACACACACACACACACACACACACACACACACATATATATATATATATATATATATATATATATATATATATATATATATATATATGTACACATGTATAGATACATAAATATATATATATATATACACACACACAAACACACACACACACACGCACACACACACACACGCACACACAGAGGAAATAGAGTCGGGAGAGAAAGTAGAAAAGAATTATAATCAATAAATTAAGTTAGTGTTGGGATGTCTGAAGATTAAGCACATATAATCACTGTTACTACATTATCTCTGTTTCTATGTGTGTCTATGTGTATGCATATGTGTTTGTGTATGTGTGTGCGTGCTTGTGTGTGTGTATGTGTGTGCGTGCTTGGGTGTGTGTGTATATGTGCATACGTATGAGTAAAATATACTTCACTGATGAGGTTCAAATAATACTGAAATATTCGTTACTTTTACCAGTTGTCTTTAAGTCCAAATCCAATTCAATCTACCTTGTCTGTATGCTAAAAAAAAATTGATCAACTGATTTTATTTGAGTTATCTTCCGTGCTTATTATGTTTAGATATTAAACACTTCTAGAGGGAGTTTACATTACTAATCGCATGTATAATCTCCCTTGATCGAAGTGCTTTAACTCACTGTATTAAGTATATGAAACTCTAGCATAGATAGATAGGTAGATAGATAGATGGATTGATAGATAAATAGATAGAGAGATGGATATATATAAATGGCAAGTGGGCCCCAGGTGGCCCACGGTCGCATTGCAAGAGCCCACAGTAGCATTGCAGGGCCCACTGTAGTATTTTAGGGGCCAATGCTTTGATTTAAAAAAATACCTGAAGTCTAAGAGAACGAATAACATTTTTTAACAAATAAATAAAACAATTAAGCAAAGCATTTGGTCAACCAATTCCTCAGGAAATTACTAGAAACCAAAATATACGATAGTGCAAGTAGCTGGAATCAGTGGCTGTACCTTCTACTAAATCTAAAGCTTCGTGTATTCATTCATGCAAACATACATATGTAGACACAGACGCACAAGCATATATATTTATATATATATATATATTTATATATATATATATATATATTTATATATATATATATACATATATACGGAAAAAATGAAACGAAATTTCATTTCTCACTCTTAGTACGGCTGTTACTTTAATATAAGTATGTATACGTACATACATATATGTATACAGACGTACAGTAGTATGTATATATATATATACATACATGCACACATATATATATGTGCGTATGGATATTTTCCGTTTATCGTTTTCGGTGCACCCGGCCGATTAACCTACTTGATATGCAAATTGGGCTACTCAGCCGTTAATATGGATAAGGTAAATATATACGTTCAACAATCTGGCAGGAAGGTATACGTTGCTGACGATAGCTAATAAGCTTGAAACTAGTACAGCGTTCCTTTGTCAGTGTTGAACAAACGAGCAACGATGGTTGCTAGACACTACGGCTTAATACGGGATGTTTGTTTACAAACACACCGAGCATTATAATAAATGTTCGGTGAATCCATACGTACATATATATATATATATGTGTGCATGTATGCATATATATATACATACTACTGTACGTCTGTATACATATATGTATGTACGTGTACATACTTATATATATATATATATATATATATATATATATATATATATATATATATATATATATATATATATATATATATATATATATATATATATATATATATATATAATAAATACAATATCGGAGAAAGCTTTTTAGCGATACTCCGGCCAAATTCCAACTCACTCAACAAACATTAGGAAATAAGTGATTACATTCCCAATTATGTGTTCGGGGTGCTAACTAAATGTATTGCGTGGAAAATTGGCCGTATTATTGTAGGAGCTTGTATATCATCAATAGATATATATTCAATTGGGCTCCTATAATTTATCAGTGGGTGCCCCAATAATACTAATATTGATAATCTAACCAACATCACCATTTAGTGATAATCACTTTCTATGCCTGAGGTATCTGTCAGGTAGCCAGTCCAGCAGTTCTGAAAGAAGTGCTCGAACTGATTCAAAAAATGAGGACGGGTGTGTATGGTTGTGTATAGAAGATTATATTAATAAGAGGAATTCCAACTTTATCTGATTTACTCGTTTTATTTACAATCCTTTAAAATTTATAATGGTATTATAATGAAATAGTAAGATAGAATATTAAATTCTAAGTGTTAATTGAACAATTACTTTCATGCTTTCGCAATCTTCAGGTTCATAATATGTGGTGACAGTCAAGTTTGCAATTTTCAGTTGAAAATTGCAAACTTGACTGTCACCACATATTATGAACCTGAAGATTGCGAAAGCATGAAAGTAATTGTTCAATTAACACTTAGAATTTAATATTCTATCTTACTATTTCATTATAATACCATTATAAATTTTAAAGGATTGTAAATAAAACGAGTAAATCAGACAAAGTTGGAATTCCTCTTATTAATATATATATATATATATATATATATATATATATATATATATATATATATACACTTATCCGATATTTGCATTGCTTTATTGTGCTACAATAAAACTCACCTCCAACATTATATATATATATATATATATATATATATATATGTAAATATGATAATAATGGAGCTGCGGCGCTGCAAATGGGTTACATATGAAGAAGTTTGTCCTCATCAGTGGCCTTCCAACCGTCGTAGGCATTTCGTCGCATTAAAGGCCATATACCTCAGGTTGGTGCGAGCAACGGCTAAAAAAAGTCGTTGGGACAAGTAAATAAAGGGGACGCTAGGGTAAACAGACAAAATGGTTTAAGCAGCAGAAAGTGATGAAGAAGAAACAAGTCCCAGATTTCTATGAATATAAATTCGGTGGAATCGTGAACGAGAGAATAAAGACCATCAAACCTGGTTGAAATGTGAGCAAGGAAGGAATTTCGCACAGGTCTAACGGGAGGAAGAAGGGGTCTGGTCTGCGAATTCGGTAAACATAAGTTCTGTGAAGTCGCAGACGAGAGAGAGAGAGAAAAAAAATTCATACCGGCTTGGCCAAGTACCCGCGAGAAAAGGATTACGGACAGGTCAAACGGGAAGAAAGGGGAGGAGGAGAGGTAGTGACAGAGAGCGAGTGAGTGAAAGGTGAGGAAGAGGCTAACAGAGAGAGAGAGAGAGACTGCTAGAAAGGGTAAAGACACAAAGAGAACGAAACAGACTGGTGGCAGCGGAGGAAAAATATGTGTAAATATGATAATAATGGAGCTGCGGCGCTGCAAATGGGTTACATATGAAAAAGTTTGTCTCCATCAGTGGGACATATATATATATATATATATATATATATATATATATATATATATATATATATATATATATATATATATATATATATATATATGTATATATATATATATATATATATATATATATATGTATATATATATATATATATATATATATATATATATATGTATATATATATATATATATATATATATATATATATATATATATATATATATATATATATATATATATATATATATAAATATATATATATATATATATATATATATATATAAATATATATATATATATATAAATATATATATATATATATATATATATAAATATATATATATATATAAATATATATATATATATATATATATATATATATATATATAAATATATATATATATATATATATATATATATATATATATATATATATATATATATATATATATATATATATATATACTTACACACGAACTACTGACCAAATAATATTTGGTATCAATGAGTTAAAGACATCTGTCAAATCAATTAGTGGTGAAGGTGGTGTATATATATATATATATATATATATATATATATATATATATATATATTCATAATTGGTGTGGGATGCTTAAAGCGTCCGTAAGCGGTATGCCGTTTGAACACTCGATGCTCTTACAGAGCAGACTATAATATCACATAAGAAACGGAGAATCAGTGGCGCGACGAATAACATAAATTAGACATATTAAAATCGTTTCTCTGGCGACCAGCTCGCGTCATGATCAATGCAATGATCAAACCTGACTCTGAAATCGCAAGATCCTTGGATATGTCTCGACTCTATAGATGCACACACACACGCGCGCATACACACACATATATATATTGAGTGAGTGTGAAAGACCAAAGGTTATTATTGAAAGTCTCTGGATTTCGCAAAATACATAATATTTTTTATTGGAGGAGGTAAGATATTTTTCCGCAAAAATTTGATTGCACTGTTTTGTTTCCACTTATGTATTTTTTGAAAATGTTATTTATTCATTATAAAAATAAAATGGTAGCATTCTATATTTAAGTGGGCCCCCTTCATCTGGCAACCAATATTTTTGGACCTAGTCCGCCACTGTGTATATATACACACACACACACACACACACACACACACACACACACACACACACACACACACACACACACACACACACATATATATATATATATATATATATATATATATATATATATATATATATATGAAAATATGGGTGAGAAGAATACTGCTGGTTGCACATGGATAACATGTTATAAAATGAGTCCCTCATCAGTGATTTACCAAACGATCATGGGTATTTCATCGCATTAAAAATCATATACCTCACGTTGGAGCGATAATAACTAAAATAAGTTATTAGGACAATAGAAACGCGTAAAGCGAGTGAGACAAGTAAACAACACAGGGGGAAGCTAACCGAAGATGGAAATAAACACAAGCAACATAGTTATTCTTTCAGCATAAGCTGTGTGAATATATGAGCGAGTCAGAAAACAGACCTTACGCTAGTGAATCTGGTGTTAAAAAGAATGAAAACCGTTTTCCCAGCGAACGGGAGGAAGAAAGAAGGGGAGAAACAGGGACTGAGTGAGTGGGAGTGCGAGGAAGAGGTCAGTAGAGAGAAAGAGTTAACTGACATGGCAGAGGGGACGAAAGAAAGTAAGAGAAACAGAGAGAACGAGGGAGCAGTAAGAGAGAAAGAGAGAAACACAGAATTGCAGTTTGGGTGAATATATGAAAATATGAGTGAGAAGAATACTGCTGGTTGCACATGGATAACATGTTATAAAATGAGTCCCTCATCAGTGAATGCCAATCATTGTAAGTTTGAATTTAACTGACATGCAAAAACATTTATATAGGAATAAGGTAAGCCCAAATCATAGTAGAATCAAATATCACAAAGAGAGAGAGAGAAAGAGAGAGAGAGAGAGGGGGAGAGAGAGAGGGAGAAAGAGAGGGGAGAGAGAGGATGGGGAGAAATGAAGTGGAACAGAAATGAAATATGGGTTACAGGTTAAAATGTAGTCTAGATAGATGAGAAACAAAACGAGGATGTAGTTTATAGAACACCCAAATGATTTAGAAGTCGACCTTAACTGGGAGCAATAACATTAAGAAAGACATTATCGACACCACATCATTCTGATTCGAAAATTTTGAAAGTAGGTTTATATGTATGAATTTTAATAAGATTTTCGTAGTTGTTTCTGTGGCCTAGCGGTAGGTACTAGAGATGGCGGAGATCCTGGTCTTGGGTTCAATCCTGGTCAAGAGGTACTTGAAATCTTTTTAAGTTTTTATTTTACAAGCAATAGAAAAAAAAATGAAAAAGAACCCCTGCTCCCGACCAAGATCAAACTTCAGAGCTATTAGTAATATTTAGGGTCGATGTCTGGTCATTTTTGAAAGTCTATGGATTTCGCAAAATACATAGTATTTTTTATTGGAGGAGGTAAGATATTTTTCCGCAAATATTTGATTGCACTGTTTTGTTTCCACTTATGTATCTTTCGAAAATGTTATTTATTATAAAAATTAAACGATACCATTCTATATGTAGGTGGACCTCCTTCGTCTAATGGCAACTAATATTTTTAGACCCATATATATATATATGTATGTATGTATCATATATATATATGAGAGAGAGAGAGAGATAGAGAGAGAGAGAGAGAGAGAGAGAGAGAGATGGATGGTTAATATCGTAATCTTTTACTTCACACAGCCATAAATCAAGATATCTTATTCCATCACATTAAAACACATACACATTTCATATACACGCCCACGTACACATACATACACAGACTTGTGTGAATAGTAAAGTAAGGTGTCCTGTTAATGTAGGTAAAAATATTACAATATCGAAAACTATAACAAAATTCACTTTTGCAGCCAGCACACAAAATAAATTAATATGAACACAAACGGTTGTCTAAAATGACGTAGCAATTACCAGTTACACCTATTATGTTTTGCTGTGCAAACGAGAGAAACAAAACTCGAAATAAGGAGAGTTATATATATTCTATTATAGCTTTGAAAACTTTGGTGGATTGGCAGCGTCATTGGAACCTTTTACAATTTGAGGGACAGTGACACGTTCTCCGTCTCCAACTTATTCGCTTTGGCCACAAATCCCAGTACTGCGGCCCGCAATGCAAAGGAAGACAAAAAAATACTGGGGATTTCCGGACACTTCCTCTTCGCACGGGTCGCAGTCGAGACCTCAGGCGCACTTGGACCCCGTATTGCCGAGCTCCTCGGCTAGACCGGAACGTCGGCAGCGCGTCTGAGGTAGAAGCCCCGTGAAGTGGGATGCTTTTGCGGTCTTGTCCGCAGGGCGAGGCCCAACATCGTCACGCCTTAGGCCCAGAGCCCACCCCTCCCCATTCCTCCTCCCATTTTTCTGTGACACTAGAGCCCTTGCCTTTCCCTTCTTTTTCCGTTTTTTAATATTAATAAAATTTGTAATGTTATTTATATAACTGAATAAAAGGATTGCCAAATTGGTAGGATTTCTAGCAGACTGAACGATCATGTAAGTCATCATTGTTACAGTATTTGTTGTTTTTGTTATTCTTTTTAATGTTGGTGCTGCTATTGTTGTTCAGTCTCGAGTTCAGCCAAGATCTAGCAGATCTATAATTAACACAGTATATGTACCACCATATTGTATAATGTGTCCTTTATTTCTTTAAGACAGGACAATGTGATGAAAGTGAGATATGACTGCGATGTTTAGACGGCTGAGCGTCTACTTAATGTCACTCGTTAACTCTGAAGGTCATTGTTCTTAATATTGTTGAGATGTTAAGGATGCTGGATTGGCAGAATTGGAAGACTGTCGGATATAATGTAATTGTCGTATTGATTGTGGCTCTTTATGCTCTGGGTTCAAACATTACCTTTCATCCTTTCGGGGTCGATAAGAAATATACCAGTTAATTACTGGGGTTGATTTACTCAAGTTAGTCCATCCTCCAAATTTTCTGGACTTGTATCTTAAATAGAAATCAATATTGTTTTGATGTTGTTTTGTAAATTTGAAACTCTGTAAGCAGTTTGATATTCATGTCATCTTCACCGAAAACCTAAGACATACACGTCGAGTTTCATCCCAGAACAAGGCTTTATATGTTTTAACATAAATATTTAACGAGAGTATTAGGAAAGAAATTGCTCGAATGATTACGAATCAACAAACTCTTCTGTGAAATGTCAAAAGGTGGGAAATTGTGCGGTTAGGTAAACTAATATGTCACTACGACACTCTACCTGAAGCGAATACTGTTATGCATGAATAAACATGTTATAGATCAGTAGAGCATATATTCTAGGTGCGCTAGTTGAGCACTGTACACCCATCAAAGATGGCTTCTTCTTCTTCTTCTTCTTCTTCTTCTTCTTCTTCTTCTTCTTCTTCTTCTTCTTCTTCTTCTTCTCCTTCTTGGGGGTGTCGTGGTGGCTGAGTCCTCAAGCAACCTTGCAGCGGGTCCTCTCATGACCATCCAACCATCTTACTTGGGAGCTACGCTTGTAGCTAAACTTTGTAAACCTCCTTCTTTGTTCCGGTGGCATCTTTGACCTCTTGATTGAAGAAAGTGGTCTTCCTTCCACTCGACGCCACACCAAACCGTTATTCTACGCAGACTTTAACAGCTGAAGCAGGAACTGCCTAACTCAACAGTCTACACTACGTTTCAACGTCCTCAGTTTGCTCAAGTAGTTCTCTGAATTTGGATGCAATAACATCCGCAAACCTGTTCCGGACTTCCTTATCCACTAGCGCTTTCCTCTTTATCTTTTAGGTTGAGCTCGATCTGCAAGTTTTGTGTGTTCTCTCTAGGCTTTAGATCGCTTCGTGTTGCATATAACTAGATAGTGATCAGTTGACAGTTCAGTTCTTCTTTTAACGAACATCCAATATAGAATCGAAGAGGTCGGAAACTATAAGAAAGTCAATTATTGGTCTCTGTCCCCGATTTCCCTTATGCCATGTGTATTCATAGATGTCAATGTGCTGGAAGATGTTCATAACTGAGAGCCCACTACTAGCACAGAAGTGTTATATGAGCCTATTTAGATCGAGATTACCGTTCCTTCCATGTTAGTTGGTTAGTGAAATCTCACATTAGGATAGATGATCAACTACGTTTAATTTTTCAATAACCTTATCAAGGAAGGATCTATTTTCAGGCGCTTTGTTTGGTGTATGAACTTGCACCATCAACTGCGGCCTATCTTTCAGCCTAAGTTTCACGAGGCAAATCCTTCCTCCCAATGGAATTCTGATAGCCGGGAGCTTGTAAGTATTTCCGCTCCTGCTTATGCAGTCGTTTCTGGACCCAGACTTTTGAAATAATATTTCTATTTTTTTATATATTTCGATCGTCATTTGTTTTCAACT
This sequence comes from Eledone cirrhosa, assembly GCA_964016885.1. NCBI lineage: Eukaryota > Metazoa > Mollusca > Cephalopoda > Octopoda > Eledonidae > Eledone > Eledone cirrhosa. The sequence goes on along the minus strand of OZ024740.1, from coordinate 394,734,128 downwards.
CTAATAAACTCCACTCAGAAACAAAGATTAAATCAAGTTTCTGTTGCATTACGAATAGAAATAGCCTAAAGTTTGTATGATTATATTTTAGTAATATTTATGTCAGAATAATAGTTTCGGCAATGTCACACACATTGTGACTACAACAGCCATACACTCCCGTAAGGTAGCGGTTCGACAATCACACACCGATTAAACAAATATTGGCTCGATTCCGGGGAAAATAGTAAACAGAAAAGATTAGTACACTGCCTCCCTCATATATATATATATATATATATGTGTGTGTGTGTATGTATATATGTATGTATGTGTGTGTGTGCGTGTGTGCCAATCCCATCTACTGATCTATCTGTTTATCTATTTATCAATATATATATACATATACATACATGTTCTTAATATACGTGTATACGTGTCTATTGCTATTATACTAGTGTATTTTGCCTTTTTTCTAGATAAAATTGCTGGGTTTCTTTAGTGTTTATTAACAAAGAAGCACAAATGTAAAGTTATTATTATTTATAACCCTGGTAAATTTTATTGCTAGTCATTGGAGCAGCTAGGGAGACATTCAGGTTTTGATAAAGACCTATTTATGAGCCTAACAATACATGGCATTTGCCAGATTGAGAAGCCATTAAACCAGTCTCGACATTGACTAAAATATTGAAGAAGCTCAGCATGGAAAAAAATAATAAACAAACAAACACACGGCCGAACGAAAATCAACACCATTGAATAATGGATGGCCACTTACATCGTAGACGATGATGATTAAAATGTTGATAATAATTGTTTCTACTTTTGGCACAAAGCCAGCAATTGTCCAGTGCATTACTGGTACTTTATTTTATCGACCCCGTAAGGATGAAAGGCTAAGTTAACCTCGGCGGGATTTGAACTCAGACCGTAAAGGGACGTAACTCTATGCTGCAAAGTATGGTGCCCGACCCTCTACCGATACTGCCAAGACGATACTGATGATAATAATGATGATGATTGTAATGACGATGATTATGGAAATTATGGTTTATGTTATAGGCACAAGGCCAGCAATTTGAAGTTTGAGTCGGTCAAATCGATCTCAATGTGTTACTGGTACTTTATTTTTTAGACCCCGTAAGGATGGAAGGCAAAACTAACCTCGGCGTGATTTGAACTCAGACCGTAAAGGGTCGTAACTCTATGCTACAAAGCGTGGTGTCCGACGCTCTACCGATACTGCCTTATGATAAAGATTATTATTATGTTGATTATTATGTTGATCATTGTCATTATTTCTGTTATTAGGGTGGTGGATTGGCAGTATCGGTAGAGGGTCTGACGCCATTCCTTGCAGCAAAGAGTTATGGCCCTTTATGGTCTGAGTTCAAATCCCGCCGAGGTCATCTTTGCTTTTCATCCTTACGGGGTCGATAAAATAAAGTACCAGTAATGTACTGGGTAATTGCTGGCCTTGTGCCAAAAGTAGAAACAATTATTATATTATCATTAATACTTCTACTACTAATCCTCATCAGGTTTGTATAGTCTATCCTACAAGTTTTACGAGTATATGTCAGACTTGTTCGGAGACATCCTGGCAAACATCCACTGTAAATGGCAGCAGAATGGCAATATTCCCAGTTCTGTGAGCCACAGAGCAGTAGTACTGCTCAGGAAAGATACGAACATATAAGATGTAATGGATAATTTCCAGTCCATAACTTTGCTGAACAGAGAAAATTTAGGAAAGGTATAAGCAAAGCGGACGGCGCTTGTCGTCGAGGGCTTTGACGAAGAAGTACGAAACTGCTCTGCACACACTCGTTTAGTGTCCGTGTATTGATGACTTGTGGAGTTATGTTGTAAAACCTTTGTTGCATGTTGGATGGATTCAACTATCGATAGATCGAAAAGATCGTTCTGCCACCCTCCTTTAACATAGATTGTGGTAATGTTTTCTACATCTGGTGACTATGGCGAGAGAGTGTGGGACTGGAGACAGGCACATTCCTCTTCGATCAAGCTCTCATCGTTGCTTTCAAGTTTCACTGAGAAAGGATGGCGAGGGTGGAGGGAACTGTGCTCTCTTCCACTACATTTTCGAAAAGGTGGGTGAAAATAGCGAAAATGATGAAAGTAAATGATTCTACTCCCAATGAAAGTTAGGAGAGGCCCTCACCCTCAGTGGTTGTAAATATGTGGGGTCCCTCAATTAATCGTAGGTATTCCGTCCTCTGAACCAGGATGCTCCTTTTTAATGTTGTGATAACATTACCCATCGTATTTCAGACGGAATCTGCGATCAGAGGTAACTTAGTTCAATGGCTATAGTACTTGGCCGGAATTCGAGAGAAACGGAGTTTAATATACCGGAGCGGCTGTTGGCCACTTGTTCTGTCTATAGGGGTATTTTACCCGGTTTTTAAAGCTATTATATATAGTAATCGTCTGTTGGTACAGTTACTTCCTGCATTTGGTATCCTGCATTTTCTAAAGAGTTTCAAATTAACCAGAGTTTTGATAGTATAAAACGTTGTTAAATCAAAGCTATTCGATATCGCTATCTTACTTTAGATGGAACATGTAACCAGAGGTCCCTCAACTCAATTATTAGAGGACTCGGCCGGAATTCAAAAGACTCATATTTCAATTCTCCGTAGCAGCTTCTGACCACTTTCGTCCGTTTATAATAGTATTTTACCAGATTTTCTGAGCTATTATTTACAGCAGTCGATTGTTATTACAGTTTTTTGCTGCCTTTGATATTCCAACACTTTCTAAAAACATATATATTTTTGGAATGGATGTTTCTTTGTGTCCTTGAGCAAGATACTTTATTTCACGTTGCTCCAGTTCACTCAGCTACAGAAATTTGTTGCAACATTACTACTACCAATCTGTATCGGCTTTTACCTTTCCCTTGAACAACATTGGAAGCGTGGAGAGGGGAGACCGGTATGCATGGGCGACTGTTGGTCTTCCACAAAACAAATTTGCCCGGCCAAATTTGTACGTTGGAGGCGAACTTTCTAGGTGCAGATCCCATGGTCATTCGTGAGTAAAGGGAGTTTTTACCCTATATATATATATATATATATATATATATATATATATATATATATATATATGTATATATATATATATATATATATATATATATATATATATATATATATATATATATATATATATATATATATATGTATATATATATATATATATATATATATATATATATATATATATATATATATATATATATATATGTATATATATATATATATCTATATATATATATATATATATATATATATATATATATATATGTATATATATATATATATCTATATATATATATATATATGTATATATATCTATCTATCTATATATATATATATATATGTATATATATCTATCTATCTATATATATATATATATATATATATATATATATATATATATATATAGTGTGTGTATGGTTTTGCGTAACTGTATACATAGTTATGTGAGAGTATGTGTTCGTGTGTGTGTATTTACAGCACAATATTAAAAGACTTTGGACAAATTAGTTCGGCTATCATTTGATACTTTACACTGTCCATTGCACTTGTCTTAAGATTATTTTCAAGACTAATCTCCATCCTCACCTAATTCTTTTCATTTTAGATTCTCAATTCTATTATCTTACAACTCCATCTCAGTCCTCCACCTCCTCCTCCTCCTCCTCCTCCTCCTCCTCCTGCATCATCATCATCATCATCATCATCATCATCATTAGCAGCAATAGTATTAGCAGCAGCTGTAACATCATCATCACCCTCTTTGTCTTATTTATCATCATCATCGTCATCAACGTATATTATTCAAGTGCCAGTTTAGTTCCAAATGATATTTGATATTTGCTGCTTTCTTCTGTACAGATAATTTATTAGACAGAAAAAAAATCCCAACAACAACACAAAAGAAGACAACAATGACACTAACATCTACTGCTTTAGAGGCAATATCTGTGGTAAGATGAGATAACAAGTAAACCTTGTCTGTCTATCTTCAATAATATCTCAATCGTTATCCGTGACAATTCAGTTAGTTTATTGAGCTATCCAGTTTCTTCAGTCGCTTGTAATTACTACACATAGCATACACGAAATACATGAGCTAATGAAGCTTCCTCTATATGGCCCCTTCATATGCTAGAAATAACAGCCAGATCCTTTTCAATTATGCCCCACTATCTTAGAAAAGGATACGTTAAGTAATATACTCATAACTCATAGGAACAAAGACGGGATTGTCACGGTTGGAATACATTAGGATATCGTTCTGCTTGAACAGGGTTAGCCTGGGGCTAAATAAAAATACATAATATACACGACATACAATTAGCCAGCATAGGAACTTCTGCGTAGTTGCTGAATTTGCTAGAAATGATAGACAAATTCCTTACATCATGCCCTACCGTCATAGAAAACGATATCTGCACACAAGTAAAATACGAGATGGTTATGACTGGAATATCTTTAATTATATGTCTCTTCTATTAGTGTTGAGTTATGCCGAAACAATAACTCATGATATACATGATATACAATGGAAGGAGCCTCTATGCGATCACCCCAAATGCTAGATCACCCCAATTACAGCTTACCGTATTGTGAAAGGAATACATTGGATATTATTCAAATTAGACTATTCCAGAATAAAATAGACGTAAAGTCATATTTGGTTTAGTCCTTGCTCTATCTCTCTCTCTCTATATATATATATCTACATGTTCTATCAAAGTCGACCTGGGACTCAACAACGAAACACAAACACCACACATAACATGCATGTACTAATACATAAACCTCTATGTGGTAGTTCCATGTGCTAAGAATGGTAGCCAAATATCTTTTAAATTCCATCTTAATATCTTAGAAAAGAATATATGTTCGTTGCACACAGAAAAAAATGCAGAATAGTTACAGTTGAAATGCCTTCGATCATAAGTCTTCAATCAAAGTTGACTTGGTGCTAAACAACTGAGGTAACAACACACAGCAAACATGAAACACATGAAACAAAGAATGAGAGCGTACGAGATCACATGATCTGCTATACAGACCTGTCAGCTTTCCCCGTCCGACAGGGAGATTAGTAATAGCCTTTGGCGTGGGTGAGAGATGTCTTCTCTTGTGGAAATAGGTATAGCTTTCATTATGTAATTGGCAGTATCAGTAGAGCGTCAGACACCATGATTTACAGCATAGAGTTATGACCCTTTATGTTCTGGACTCAAATCCCACCGAGGTTAACTTTGCCTTTCATCTTTAGGGGGTCGATAAAATAAAGTACCAGTAATGCTCTGGGATAATTGCTGGCCTTGTGCCAAAAGTAGAAACAATTATTTAACGTAGAAACAATTATGTAAAATCTCCCCATTTTGCCTCATTTCTCCTCGTTTTGGGGCACTTTATTCATGATATTCTTGTTTGGGTTTTCAGAAGTTGGCTGGTCTGGCTATATATGACAGCTCAATATCCCTCATATCACATCCCTCCATTTTACGAGAAAAGAAGAAAGGACATATTGGACAATAACACCGTTACAAAATGATGAAATGACCATGGCTCGAACGTGTTATACCTCTGCTTAATCAAGGCTGACCTGAGACTATGCAACAACACACATTATATGTGATCTCTGTTGATATTGTTAGAGTTTGCTGGGTTTTTTTAACTCCAGGTCAAACGTTAATTAAGCAGACTTATGGTCAAAGATGTTCCAGTCGGGAGCCTTCTGTATTTTCCGATATAGTCATAAGCGTTAACATATTTCAATTGCCATCACTCTCTTCGGCCTCACTGTGCTTCATATTAGCTAATTATATACTACTAAAGCTCGAGATTAGCAAATGTCTTGTGAGATCAAATTGAAACTGTTAGGAGAACCACCGTAATGTAGAGTTGTATGAGTAGTCCTGTTCACTTTTTCTATCTTAGGCCACGTAAAATTATAATGTAAAATTATAAGTACATATTACATACAATCTCAAAACATACATTATAGTTGTATGCTATTCATATTCTCAGATTTTTTCAATCATTGACGTAAAATAATTTTAGTATGACACTGGAATATGTCAGGCATGACATATCTCTATGATAATTACAATAATACTTGTGATACTGGTGCGTGAGAGGAGGTGGGTAAAGCGTGTTAATTTATTCAGTATGATATTTATAAGTACTATAAGTACTAATTTGAGAGGATATGTCGTTCAATCCCACGTTAATGTAATTTGTAAAGAGGTCGTCTGGAACACGACATACATGGTTCGACTTTCATGAGCAATCCTGTTCACTTCTACCGTTTGTAAATGTATAATTTTAAGTTTATTTTACATTATAAAAGGATAACACACACACACACACACACACACACACACACACACACACATATATATATATATATATATATATATATATATATATATATATATATATATATATATATATATATATATAGGTAAGTTATTCCAGGTTGAATCGGAGGTAACCACAGTAAGTAGGGTACTCAATACATAGCAGAGTATAAAAGTTTAAATATAGAAGAGATTCTACAGGACTAGAACTGTTTCATTCGTGAGAAATCATCAGGAATCTCTGATTATTTCTCACGAATGAAACAGTTCTAGTCCTGTAGAATCTCTTCTATATTAAAAATGATATATATATATATAAAGCTGTAGTTCCTGTTTGTTTGTTTGTTCACGAACTCCTATGGTTTTGGAGATAGACCCCCATAACCATATATATTTTGAAACTACATTGCCCAGGGTACTTGGATAAGTATATTTCATTTTAATCAAAAGGTTCGCCGGGGGCAAAACCCCCGCTGAAGATTTTTTCCCTTCGATTTATATGAAATTTAAACCATAGGTAAATGACAAGATATGATGCCTATTCACAAAAGTTTTGAATTGATATTTTGAAAAATATTATTTACAAGAAACAAAATAAGAATAAGATTTAATAATGTAATTTTGATTTGATATATTACAAAAAATAATGTTTTCCAATTTTTCATGCATTACATTTGATATTGAGTAATATTGAAATGCAGATTTTTTCTCCATAAATTATATCACTGATTTAAAATCAATCATCATTTTCTTACAAAAAAATGTGTGAAACGCAGCAAGGCGCGGGTAATTCGGCTAGTATACACACACACACACACACACACACACACACACATATATATATATATATATATATATATATTTATTAAAATAACAGATTAAAGTTTAAGCAAAGAATCGCTGCTTTCACCCTTAACGGGATCTGCAGCGATTCTTTGCTTAAACTTTAATCTGTTATTTTAATAAATATTTGCTCTACGTTTCTTATATATTTGATATATATTTATCCTTATCGAGCCCGCTTTGGATTTTAGTCTTCAAATTTATTATTATTACTATATATATATATATATATATATATATATATATATATATATATATATATATATTCATATATCATCATCATCATCATCACCGTTTTACGTCCGTTCTTCCACGCTAGCATGGGTTAGACGGGTTGTCCTAAGAATTTACTCTCTATCATTCATTCATTTTCATTCCATTTTACGTCCGCTCTTCCCTGCTTTCAAGGGTGGGACGGGGACTGAATTTGGCTTGATTTCTACAGCTGTATGCCCTTCCTAACACCAACCTCATTTACAGTGAGTGCTGGGTGCTTTTTCGTGGCGCCTACACGTCCACTTTACAGCGTGGGCTGGGTGTTTTTTTGCCGTGGCACCTCCACGACCACCTTGCGGTGGGGGGTGTGGGGGCATATTGTTTATATGCTTCAGCATGTACCCATGGGAGGTCGGGTACTCTGTATTACTGCGTGACGCCAGAAGTCACGGTCGTGTGTCATTGTCTTTGAGAGGTGTAATTGGGTAAGGTCGGCTTTTATCACCTCATCCCAGGTCATCTTGGGTCTCCCCACTCCGCGGTTTCCATCAACTTCTAGTGCTCTGCACCTTTTTATGCAGCTGTCATCCTTCATATGCATCACATGTCCATACCAGCGCAACCGCCTCTCCTGCACACAGCATTTGATTCCTCTTATGCTCAGTCTCTCTCTCAATTCATTTATGCTTTGTCGTTCACGTATATTACTGTTACACATCCATCGGAGCATGCAGGCTTCGTTTCTCTCTAATCTACGTAAGTCTTCCACCTTCAGCGCCCAGGTCTCACTACCATGCAACATCACTGTTCGGATACACGCATCATACAGTCTGCCTTTCATTCTGAGGGAGAAGCCTTTTGCAGCTAGCAGTGGTAGTAGTTCCCTAAACTTCTTCCATCCCGTTCTTACCCTAGTTATTGTACTTTCTGAACACCCACCTCCGTTGCTAATTCGGTCACCTAGGTAGCAGAAGCTGTCTACTGTTTCTACAGGGCCCTCCCAGAGATTGGTGGTACTTGTTTCCTGTGGCTGTTTGCTGCTTGCTGTTTCAGCACAGCTGCTGCATGTGAATCCTACATTCTTAATTAAGCTTCCTGAGATCCCGCTACATCTTTTGTGTACCCATTGTTTGCATTTGGGGCAGAGAATGGAGTTCCTACCTACACCTTTCCTACATACTGAGCAAGGCCATTTTCCCGAGGGGATCTGGGTTCTGTTTTCTCGTCTACTTACAAGGACCTTAGTCTTGGTCATGTTGACTTTGAGACCCTTTCTCTCTAGTCCCTGCTTCCAGGTTTGGAATTTATTCTCTAGTTCTACCATAGATTCAGCTATGAGTGCGAGGTCATCAGCATACAGGAGTTCCCATGGGCATCCGGTCTTAAACTCCTCCGTTATTGCCTGCAGGACTATGATGAACAGGAGAGGGCTAAGAACAGAGCCCTGGTGGACCCCAACCTGTACGCTAAATTCCTCGCTATACTCATTGCTAATCCTAACTTTGCTGACTGCTCCCCTATACATGGCTTGTACCGCTTTCACAAGCCATTCATCTACTCCTAGTTTTCTAAGAGCCCACCAGATTACAGCACGTGGAACTCTGTCAAAGGCTTTCTCAAGGTCGACAAATGCCAAGTAGAGTGGCTTACTTTTAGCTAGGTACTTTTCCTGTAATTGCCTCACAAGGAAGAGGGCATTAGTGGTGCTTCTTCCTGGTACAAACCCAAATTGCATCTCGTCTATATTCACCCGGTCCCTAATCAGCTGTGCTATAACTCTTTCTGTTACTTTCATGACCTGGTCCATCAACTTTATCCCTCTATAGTTTCCTCTATCTAGTGCATCACCTTTACCTTTGTAGCAGTTGACAATGATGCTACTGCACCGATCTTTTGGTATGGCCCCTTCTAGTATTACCTGGTTAACGATACGTGTGGTTATAGTGTGACCTACAAACCCAGATGCCTTCAGCATCTCGGCAGCTATACCCGATGGACCGGTTGCCTTCCCCATCTTCATATCTTTGATTGCCTTACTTACTACGCTGCTGCTGACTTGTACTGCTGGTCCCTCTATAGGGTCTACTTGGGGTAGGGTCTCTTCTTCCCATGCATTCTCCTCATTTAGTAATCTATCATAATGACCATATATGTATATATATTTATATACATTGAATATATCTAGAAATTAGTTCATCACAGCGGAGAAGCATGTCCCCATTGCTGCAACCCTAACACTACAAAGGACACACTAGTTGACAAGAGCCGAATTATTGCTTATCTCCAATTCAGCACTGATTGAGCAAAAGTGTGGCCATGATCGTCCTGTATTTTTTATATCAGTAGCTAAACTGTTTAAAATGTCTTTCCTTTGTTTATTCTTTCAAGAAATATGTTCTGATTTGAGGGATATTTTGCTATTATTTCCAGCAAGTTGACTGACCGCATAGGGACCCTTCGGTGACGTAGCTTTCAGTAGTAAATATCTTTACTAAAGACAGAGTATTGTGTCAATAAGGAACTAAGAATATTGGGGCATTGACCTTTCGGTTGTCACACTATTGATTTACGCAATAAATTCTCATAACCTGATTAGTTTTAATTTATTTTGTTATTTATTAATTTTCATGATTTCATTATGATGTTATCTCGATCACGGTGATGGAGATGTGACCTTGAGGAAGACACGTCTCTCTGATTTAATGAAAGTATAATCCTGTTAAATAGTTTGTGACCATACAAAATATTTGGTTAAATGGAATATGTTTTAAGTTATAAAATTTCCTAATTGGAAATTAAGAATGAAAAACCAACTTAGAAATGAAATATGATTTTATGCAATTGATGCTTTTGACAGGGACATAATAAAGATTAGATTGATTTAATATAATCCTTATAAAGTGGATAGGCAATATTTTACAGCTGTATTATATGGTATTAATATAGAGTTTAAAATACATTGGGTTTAGGATCTTCTACACGACCATTCGACCTGCTAAAAATAGCAGCTAATGCTCCCTCAAATTACACCTATCGTATTACACATTAAAGTGGTCTTACATGCATTGTAAGTAGTGGCACAAGTAGTGGCACAACGATGAAAATGTTGATTTGGGGCTTCACTGATTTCTTGTCCGACCTTTAAAGATGAGAATAGAAGTATGGTAGAAAGAGAGAGACAGAGGTCGGGTGTAGAAATCAAAATAAAGGATTATTATTTGCATTATATATATAGGGTAGTGGATTAGCTGTATCGGTAGAGGATCTAACGCCATGCTTTTCAGCATATAGTAACGGCCCTTTGTGATCTGATTTCAAATCCCGCCGTGGTTAACTTTGCCTTTTATCCTTACGGGGTCGATAAGATAACGTACCAGTAATACACTGGGATAATTGCTGGCCTTCTGCCAACAGTAGAAACAATTATTTGTATTATATATTGTTAATTGTTGCTCGTGCGAAGTAGGATCATTTTATTTAACTTCGTGAAGATCTTTAGAATAGGAAGGAATGTCACAAATTCAGTTCAACATTTCACCCATTCATTAGAGTTTTCTGATTAGGAAACGCCAGCAAAAGGAATGATCTTATCTTACTAGTACATAAGATAAATAAATTTTGATCATTTGTAAAAAAAAAATTATCGTATTTTCTAAGCATTTTTAAAGTTAGTAGCAAAATCTAAGAAATAGAGTTCTGGT
>OZ024740.1:394690474-394715474 GCA_964016885.1 Eledone cirrhosa | reverse complement strand
TTATAATTTCACAAATTTTTTCCCAATAGAAAGTCGGTTTCTAACATAGACACAAGACTCTCTCATTGGAATTTACACAACATCAACTAGGTAGATATGTATGTATGTCTGCATGTGTAGATATGGATGTTATTGTATGTGTAGATGTGTATGTTTTTAGTTGTATGTGTGCATGTGTATATGCTTCGTATCTGTACATGTGTATATGCAGTTATTAGATGCAACATTTTTGGAATGTTTTACATATTTTTACTGTTCCATTAATGGATTGTACTTGTAATTTCCTAACTAGTTGTGTTCTTTCTGTTCCTGTGAAGCCTAGCTTCTCAAGGTTTGTATTGAGGCAGTTACTAACATACCCCAGTGCCCACAGGCATAAATCTGAAGGTGTAATCAGAGTGTAGTATCTGCAGATTTCTCATCAGTTCTGCATAAATATTCTCCTTTTCGCTAATCTTTGATATTATATTGGCATCTGCTGGGCAGCTAATTTCCACTACTGTGCACGCTTTCTTCTCCCTGTCCCAGATCATAATATCTGGTCTGTTATGCCTGCATTTTATTGGGGATTTTACTGGAACATTCCACCAGTACTCTTTCATATTATGTACATGGATGTCTTCCACATTGCTGTAGCTTTTAATGTATTTATTATCGGGGCTATCTTTTTTACGGACAGCATTGTACAGTGTTTTGACCACTACATCATGCCTCATAGGCAGATAGTATCGCGATGATATCTTTGGACAGCTGCTGATGTCATGGGTGATATCCTCGATGTTATGTATGTATTATGTATGTATGTATGCATGTATGTATGTATGTATGTATGTATGTATGTCAGGTCACCAGTTGGTGCTACTGGTAACATGTATCCCAGTACAACCTGTCTCATGGTCGGGTCGTTGGCGACTAAACTGGCAACCCCACCAAGGTTTCTTGGTGAGGAGGGTGACTTTGGACATCCTGCAGGACTAAAAACAAAACCTGTCAAAGAGCAAAAAGCTCTTAAGAGTCAATGGCCATCCAAAATCACCGGGAGGGATGACCCCTTAGCCTTTGTCAAGGCAGAATTCTAGGAGAAGGAAAACTCTGATATAACACCTGCAACCCTGATGGTATCCAATGATGTTGACTTGTTCTTCTTTCTGGTAAATATCATCTTGGTTAAGAGAGTGGGACTGGCTTTGTGCAGTGCCTTTGCTCACTATAAAAGCTTCACGGCACAGGCATTGCTTTATATCTAGAGATCTCTCTGCACTTGTCGTCACATGGTACCATGGGCCTAGCACTATGTGTCAATAATTGTCACAGTTGTAGTGTTTGTACCAGAGTTTTCAAGTCGCTAGGTAGGTAGGTATGTATGTCATAAGAGTCAACTGCCATCCGAAAGTGTGTAAATATGTATATACAAATGTACCGCGCGGTTAAACGACTGGTAGTGAAGGACCCCTAGCCTTTGTCAAGGCATTCTTCTAGGAGAAGTCAACTCAGGAAACTGGGATAACTCCGATATAAAACCTGCGGCTCAGTAGTTACCGATGATGTTGATCTTCTCTTCTTTTCGGATTATAGATACTGTCGCTCAGAGAGTGGGATTGGCTCAGTGCACTGTCTTTCCTCACTTTAAAAAATATCTTCACGCACAGGCATTGCACGATGGGAAATGGTATATCGTGCAATGGCCATACTCAATAACGAGGGGGCAGCCATAATGTATGTATGTATGTATGTATGTATGTATGAATGAACGAACGAGTGTATGTTTTATGTAGGCATGTATGTATATACAGATACATATATATATACATACACACACACACACGCACACACACACACACACACACACACACACACACACACACACACACACACACACACACACACACAGACACACACACACACACACACACACACACACACACACACACACACACACACACACACACACACACACACACACACACACACACACACACACACACACACACACACACACACACACACACATATATATATATCAGTCCGAGAAGATCCGCATGAGATGAAACAATTGTTCTCGGTATGGTGAACTAACTGTTGTGTAGCTACTTCTACCAAACTCGTCCCATGGACTGAGAACTCTACTACTACGGATATTACCTTCCAGTGTTCTACCTTTATATATATACATATATATATATATATATATATATACGTTATACTTGGGGAAGGTCATATTTGTGTAATAGTATTGCCAGAATTAATAACAGAACACACTCACTGTTTGGTTGGTTTTCGCTTCTGTGTCTTTTATATCAGTTAATTTAATTTATCTAAATATAGAAATGACCCAGCAGATAGGCAAATGAGAGAGGCCAGTGAAATAGAACTTAGAAGGCCAAGGCTAGACAGAAAAAATGAATGGAATAACAACACCCAAACAAACAACACTCATCTAAGAGAAGTATAAATAAATAAATAATTAAATAAATAAATAAATACATACACAAGCACAATAACAACAAACACATAAAAACACACACTAGTAAACTAAGATAGAATACATTAACCAATACACAGTCACCCAAACAAGAACACACATCAAACAAAACACTATACACACACGCAAACGCATGCGCAGAGAAGACAAAAAATAAACAAATAAATAAATAAATAAACAGACTAAATAAAGATGGCGTAAGCATACAATGCAACGGGGAGAAACAATAGCACCACTGACGATGTTGCAGATGTGCAACGAAAGAACTTTGATAGATTATATATATGTGTTTGTGTCTATATTGTATCTGTATTTTTGACCGTTGGTCAGTCAATGGTAACATTGAGGACCGAATAAATTAAATTAACTGATATAAAAGACACAGAAGCGAAAACCAACCAAACAGTGAGTGTGTTCTGTTATTAATTCTGGCAATACTATTACACAAATATGACTATCCCCAAGTATAACAATATTTATTTGGACACACGATTTCATATTAAAAACCTCGCAAAACTAATTCATCGCCGCTATGGCATTAGCTTGTGCCAAGCTGAAAGGTTATTGAAAGACACTGTTTTCTGTTATATAAAAACTACAATAACAACAGAACAAATCAGCTTCTTAAAACACTGTGTTTCCTTCAAAATAAAAACAACAAACATATCAAAACAAGTAAATAATTTATTATTGAACACAACACAAGCTGAACGACTAAAACACACAATAACAGTTAATATGAAAAGAACAACATACACAAAAGTCAACGAACTTTACAGACAGAAACGCATTAACGGTAAGGAAGTCCGAAATCTCACCACACCAAACGAGAGGGATGACTTCATGAGCGTCATTCGACGTGAAACGAAATACGTCCGAAACGAATGCAATAGGCATTTCAATAAGAAATTAGAATGGATGAATAAGAAAAAACTAGAAGAAAGAAAAATAGAATATTCACAAAATGCCCAGATGACACCAACAATATCCGTATGACTGATGTAGAACTACCGGAAGAATTTACCAATGACCACACAGTAAATATTTATGGGAACACTTTAATCAGTGAACAAGAACAACAAATCCTGCAGCTACCACCAAAATTTGCCATCTACAAAAAGATTAACCCTATTGAGTGCAAAACGGAGCTGGAAAAGTGTTTCACAAAAATACGTAGGAATGCAAAAGTAAACAACAACTATACGGACAACAACAACAATAATAACGATAGTAGTAATATAAACAATAACTCTGAGTATAGAAATAACAGCTATAATAGTAATAGTCATAACAATAACAATAGTAGGAGAGTGAGAAATAGTAATAATGGTAATAATACTAACGATAGACAGAACAACAACAACGACCACAATAATAATAATAGAAACATTAACTACAGACACAGCAGCAGCGACCACAGTAGTAATAACGGTAACAATACGAATAACAACAACAACAACCACTGTGGTAATAATAGAAATAATACATGTAGCAACATTAATGATAGACACAACAAAAACAAGAAACATAATAAAAGTAACAACCACAATGGTAGAAATAACAGTAACAACAACAATAACGGTGGAGAAAACAACAACAATACATCTAACAATGAGAGCAACAATACATCTAGCAATCATAACAATAATAATAATGCTAATGATAGGAACAACAACAACCACCATAATACCAATAATAGCAACACACACAACTATGACGATAGATATAATGACAACCCCTTAGAGAAATTATTCTTCAACCCAGCTGACAAAACATATAAAATGGGTAATATATATCCTACGAGGTTTCCCTTTAATAAAAGAGTTTACATACCACAACAGATAGATGACGAAACAGAGGCACAGTTCACCATAGCTAGAAATAAGATTAGACAAATAGTAGACCAGTATACTAAGAGACAGAACAGACCAGAGGTCCAACAACTTGGGAGGAAAACTGTAGAAGGCTTGGTTAGCCTCAAGCAGCGCACAAGGGATGGTGAGGTAGTATGTCTACCCACGGATAAGTCTGGTAGGATGTCAATAGACAGTATGCCGAACTACATCAATGCTATGCAACCCCACATCACCAACACGAGCGAAATTGCACAGCAAATACATGATGGGAGAGAGAAAATCCTCAACGCTCACATGAGGATGTGGACCGACATCCTAAAGCCAAGCAGAAGAACTGCCAACAACTTCCAAGCGTCCAACAATGGCATACCACCCTTGAATGGTCTCCGCAAAGACCACAAGACAGTCGACGACCCGACAACAGGACCACCAACAAGACCTGTATGCGGAGCAAATACGGCTAGCAATTACAGGATCTCCTACTTCCTCTCAATGGTTATACGCCCCATAATCAAGATGTCCCCAGATGTATGTGACAGTACAGAGGACCTCCTCAGCAGAATCAGTGATTGCAACAAAAACAGGAACCTATCCAACTGCATAATAGGCAGTATGGATGTGGTATCACTGTACCCATCCATTAACATTGATTTTGCTGTGGAAAAATGTGTGGAGATGATTATTGAGAGTGAGGTGGAGTTCTGCGACGTCGACACAGACAAACTGGGCCTCCTAATTAGACTTACCTACGACACTGACTACCTAGACAGCCATGACCTTAGACGTTTCTGCCCCAGTAGACCCATAAGAGGTAGAGCCCCCACCATAACCTCAATGGCAAAAAAGACTCCCATGGGAAGGTGGATTGGGTGGACCAAAGCTATACGGACCCCCCAAAACAATGATCAGGTAAGAAAAATGGTCGCACATGCAATGGGGTCTAGTATCAAAACTACCCTAAAGGGCCACATATTCAAGTTCAACTAGAAGATCTACACCCAAAATGAGGGAGCAGCCATTGGCGTCAGCATAGCTGGTAACGTTGCCAACCTTTTTATGGTATGGTGGGAAAGGAGACTCAAAGATCTCCTTGATGAGAACTCCATAGACCTCATCATGTACTATCGTTACGTAAACGACATCAATATAGTAATAAGGACATCCACACAAGAGAGCACTAACAAGTTTGATTTAGAACGTAGCACAATGGAAAGCATCCAGCAGATAGCTAATTCCATACACCAGAGTATAACTGTAATTATCGACTACCCTTCCAAACACCCTAACAATAGACTACCTGTATTAGACACGCTACTCTCGATTAACACTATAGACGAGAGAGCCCAAATTCTCCACTCACACTATGCTAAACCCATAGCCTCCAAATACCTGATACTCAAAAACTCAGCAATGTCCAGTAGTACTAAGTTTAATATTCTGATCGCAGCTTTGGTACGAGTGATGATGAACGTGTCCCGCATGTGCGACCCAACAGAAATGGAAAGACACATCCAACACTTCATCAACCGCATGCAGTTCTCTGGCTGCAACCAAAGAGACAGAATCAGAGTATACGAAGGAGCCACGGAGATGTATAAGAGCCTCCTAGAACTGGACATGAAAGAAATTTGCCCATTATACAGGAGCAAATCATGGAATAGCTTAGATAGGACTAGACATAAGATAGGGAAAGCCACCTCATGGTACGACAAACAGAGATACCAGAGTGTCATGTTTGTGGACGCTACCCCTGGAGGGAAATTAGCTAACCAGTGTAGAAAGGCCCTGAGAAAGACCCACTTAAAGATTAAGGTGGTAGAAAAGCCAGGAACCACCATAAAATCCCTGATCAGCAAAACCTACCCTTTTAAGAAAACCCACTGTACTAATAGGAAATGTATCATATGTAGAGTAAACCCCAGGATAAACTGTAAAACTAGAAACGTAGTCTATAGCTTAAAATGTACAGAGGGTACTTGCAGAAACATGACAACAACGTACATAGGCGAGACAGCTCGTAGCATAGGTGAAAGGATAGACCAACACTGGGGGGAACTATAAGGACGAAAAAACGGTTCAGTACTATACGAACATGTCAGACAACAACACAACGGTAACATAGACAACATATAAGTTAGAATAATATCTAAACATAGAAATGACCCAGCAGATAGGCAAATGAGAGAGGCCAGTGAAATAGAACTTAGAAGGCCAAGGCTAAACAGAAAAAATGAATGGAATAACAACACCCAAACAAACAACACTGACCTAAGAGAAGTATAAATAAATAAATAATTAAATAAATAAATAAATACATACACAAGCACAATAACAACAAACACATATAAACACACACTAGTAAACTAAGATAGAATACATTAACCAATACGCAGTCACCCAAACAAGAACACACATCAAACAAAACACTATACACACGCGCAAACGCATGCGCAGAGAAGACAAAAAAAAACAACAAATAAATAAATAAATAAACAGACTAAATAAAGATGGCGTAAGCATACAATGCAACGGGGAGAAACAATAGCACCACTGACGATGTTGCAGATGTGCAACGAAAGAACTTTGATAGACTATATATATGTGTTTGTGTCTATATTGTATCTGTATTTTTGACTGTTGGTCAGTCAATGGTAACATTGAGGACCGAATAAATTAAATTAACTTATATAAAAGACACAGAAGCGAAAACCAACCAAACAGTGAGTGTGTTCTGTTATTAATTCTGGCAATATTATTACACAAATATGACCATCCCCAAGTATAACAATATTTGTTTCGACACACGATTTCATATTAAAAACCTCGCAAAACTAATTCATATATATATATATAGTTGGAAAGGAACAAACATAACACAGGTGGCAATTTTTCACAGTTATATTAGGTTGAAGCATGGTGGAAGTGGAGGAGGTTTCGACGTTTCGGACAGAAGTCATTCGTCCGGTAAGTTCAGAGAGAGAGAGTGAGAGAGCAGTGGGAGATGAAAGAGAGAGTGTGTGAGAGAGAGTCAGTGGTACTGAGACCGGGAAGATCATTACTCATGGGGAGATGCTGAGAATTAATTAGGATAAGTGCCGGATTAAAAATAATAAGAGTTATTGCCGGATTAAAAATAATGAAGGTCAGTGACCGATTAAAATTAATAAGATAAGTGCCAGATTAAAAATAACGAGTGTCAGTGCCGGATTAAAAACACAAATGATTAATGGTGGATTCGTAATAAGAAGGGACAGTGCCGGATTAAAAATAATTTGGGTAAATGCCGGATTAAAATCACTAATGATCAGTGTCGGACTAAAATTAATAAGGATAAGTGTCAGATTAAAAGCACTAATGATCAGTGCCGGATTAATATTAATAAGGGTAAGTGCCGGATTAAAAATAATAAGGGTCAGTGACGGATTAAAAATACGGCACTGCAGAGCTTGGGTGGCATACTATGGAACTGGGAAGTTTGAGTGATTCAGTATAGAAATATGGAACTAGGATGTCGCAGTATGGCAATGGAGAGATAGGGTGGCCACATACAGTACTTCGGAGCTAGGGTGCCGCACTATGGCACTGCGGAGTTAGGGTGACACACTATGGAACTTGGAAGCTTTAGTAACACAGTCTGGAAAATGGAGCTAAGGTGACCCCCCCCCCAGGCAATGGGGGGATGGTGTGGGAAAATATGTCACTTTGAAGTTAGGGTGCCGCTCTATGGTACTGCGGAGCTAGGGTGGCACACTATAGAACTGTGGAGCTTCAGTGACACACTATGGAAATATGGAGCTAGGGTGAACCCCATATGGAAATGGGGTGATAGTGCGGAAAAATACGACACTTCAGAGCTACTACAATATAAAAGATTGGAACTTCCATTATCCTTTTGAGAAACGTGGACCAACCACGCCTATGGAATTCCACAAGCTTTACAGTCAGGCGCAACATGAACCATCACCTAGAGGTCATTATTCTTGGAGGCAATCATCAAAGAGAAAATGCATTTATTCCAAAGATTCCACTTATCCTTTCCTCCACCGAGCTGCATTTCAAATTCTCAAGACTTCAGTTCCCTGTTAGATCCAGTTTTGCTATGGCCATAAATAAAGCTCAGGCTCAGATTTACAAAGTTGTAGAATTGAATACAAGAGAATCGTTTTTTACCCATGGAAAGTTATATGTAGGTTGTTCACGAGTGGAAACACCTAGAGATCTTCATATACTATGCACAAACGGTAAAACGAAGAATCACACACACACACACACACACACACACACACACACACACACACACACACACACACACACACATACCCCCCCCCCCCAAACACACACATACACACACACCCACACCCACACATACCACGGTCTCGCCTCGTACTGTAAACCAGACAAACAACTAATACAGTAATTTTCTCTTCTACCCCACTTCTCTTATCATCTGTTTACCCGGGCGAAGCTGGGTACGTCAGCTAGTCTACAATATTCAACACTCTCTCGCAATACCCCTCACTCTCTATCCCCCTCTCTATATCGATAACAACAAACTCTCCCCCCACTCTATATCTACTATACACCTATCTATCCCAACACCACTCTCTATATCTACTGCCACCAAACTTTCTCCCTCTCTATATCTACCATAATACACTCTCTTCTAATCCCCACCACTCTATTCATTACACCTAAACTCTCCCACTCAATATCAACCACACGGCACTCTTTCGTTATTCCCCTTTCTATATCTATTACGACACGAACTCTCTCAGCTCCACTCCCTGTATCTACTACCAGCAACCTCTCCCTTCTCTCTATCTATATCCACCTATCTCTCCCAGAACCACTCTCTATATCTACTACCACCAAATTCCCTCCCTCTCTATATCAACTACACGGCACTCTCTCATTACCCCTCTCTCTATATCTAACACCAATAATCTTTCTCCTTCTCTATGAAAGTTGTTCACATAGAAATCTTCATATACTATGCACGAACGGTAAAACGAAGAATCTGGTATATCTAGAAGATATTTTACTGTTTTTGTTTTGTCACACACACACACACACTACGGTCTTGCCTCATACTGTAAACCAGACAAACATCCAATACATTCATTTTCTCTTCTACCTGTCTTCTCTTATCATCTGTTTACCCGGGCGAAGCTGGGTACGTCAGCTAGTATATATGTGTGTGTGTGTGTGTGTATATATATATATATATATATATATATATATATATATATATATAGGTGAACAGTGAGCTGTACTGATGAAGGTTCATACCCAGAAACATTAGTTCACATGCAGTTCTGCAGTTCTGTTCACATGCCAACACAAGAGCAAGAATGAGGGGTTCATTCTACTGACATGGCTATAAAATTTAGGCTTCTTTGCATAATTGCAAAAGAATCGAATGTTGTTATTAATATTCGAAAAACTCAGATTACATTTATTGTATTCAGCCATATAGAGCGAAAAAAGTTTTCTTTTATATATATATATTAATAATAATACATTTGAAGACTAAAATCCAAAGAGGGCTCCATAAGAATAAATATATATCAGAAGATCCCGTTAAGGCTGAAAGCAGTAATTCTTTGCTTAAACTTTAATCTGTTATTTTAATAAATATATATATATTTATTATATATTTATTATATATATAAATAAATATTTGCTCTACGGTTCTTATATATTTTATATATATTTATCCTTATTGGGCCCTCTTTGGATTTTAGTCTTCAAATTTATTATTATTATTATATGATTGGCAGTATCGGTAGAGGGTCGGACGCCATGCTTTCCAGCATAGTTACGTCCCTTTACCATCTGAGTTCAAATCCCGCCGAGGTTGACTTTGCCTTTCATCCTTACGGGGTCGATAAAATAAAGTACCAGTAATGCACTGGTAATTGCTGGCCTTGTGCCTAAAGTAGAAACAATTATTATATATATATATATATATATATATATATATATATATATATATATATATATATATATATATATATATATATATATATATATATATATATATATATATATATATATATACGTGTATCGGCTGAAACGTTCATAGGTTACCTATTATTGAGTGATGCTAGCGCCTGTGAAATGTTGCTTATATTAATTTTAACTCTTATTAATAACAGCATTGTTTCCTTTCAGGGACGATATTGAAAAAAATACCTCATTCGTTCATTTGAGAATACCTTGTTTAGTATATGAACATTTTAGCCGACCCATGTATACATTGTTTACTTACCAGCACGACGATTACCTCTCTCTTATACACACACACCCTCTCTCTCATCCTTTTTCACGGAAGTATATATATATATATATATATATATATATATATATATATATATATATATATATATATTTCCCTCTACCTCGTATTACTTTTTGCACAACTTGTCTGCAATATATCCTGTCCAGTTTCCTGGAAAGACACTTCCTCTATGGTTTTTTCCGGCGGCTTGTTCTTAGCCGGCGTGCAACATGAACTCAGTATTAGGCAACACTACACTTATGTCTAAATTGCACTTCCCTGGGGGTGGTTGTAGAAGAAAATTGATGCTCTTGTTTATTCGTCCTACGTATTTCATTTTTTCCTGTGCAAATTTTCTCTATCGATAGATAAGAGCTGATGAGGTTGAGATGCGTCTGAGCTTTGTCCGTGTAAGTTATGGAAATTTAATTTCCGTTCTTATTGTAACTTTGGTCTCCATTTGTCCAACATGCTCCTCTTTTAATCATCTATACTTTTTCACCCACCTCAAAACTTTACCTATAGGCATGACAACGGTTACGACTGTGCTCTGCCAGAAGGACCCTTCTAAAGGCAATGTACTTGATAATTTTATTCCCATAATTTTCTTGCCACTAATGTGGAATCTTATGAGTGGAATCTTCTTGGAGATTGTGTATAAGTTCCTCGAGGAGAATGAAATTCTACAGGAAGAGAAAAAAAGTGCAAAACGAGTGGTACAAACGATCAACAGCTTATTGATAAAATAATCCTTGTGTACAATAAAAAAAAACAGAGGCATGATTCGTAACCATCACTCACGTGTTTTGTTAATCTCTCCTCCATCAGTTATAACATTGAATAATTCAACTTTATTATAGAAAAAGAGTCGAGTGGACATTTTTGCTCAGGTTTTCATGGCAAACAACTGCGTTAATGTATGTCATTGTTTGGTTGGTGCCATAGAGACGAAATTATTTTTAATGACGGTCTGTTGATGCATGCATAAATATTTGAAGAGCTTTTAAAGAAATGTGGCAGAAATTATATCTTACATTGGAATATAGCTGATAAAGATACTAATATTTTATATAATGAAAAAGTAAAATAATAAAAAAACACGGACACAATCATGCAGGCAAGTGATAATGGCTTCTTAAGGTTTTAAAGATGATATATACTTAAACTTTTAAATGATGCATGGAAATTTATGCTATATTTTATTGATATATGGTTATTTTAATTAGGTACCGGTTTCAGAATTTACTTACAATTCTTCCATAAAAATTAATATTTATATCTATTACCTTTAAAAAACTCAACGCATTTTGAATAGTAATTATTAAGACAGCAGAATATCCATGCATTCAGCATACCGCTGCAGGTTTATGTATACTGGCTGAAGGTTTACTTGCTAACGCTGATCAATTTTGTGTTGGAATGGGTGCCCCCATGTTTAGATGATATGACCTGACTATCATATCCTACAAATTGTTGATAGATTTAAAAGAATGATTTTGAGATATTTAAAAGTTTTCTGTGGAAATAATGAAATTATCTACCAGCACGTTGTTATGGTTTAGCCCATTGTTAATACTGTCCGAGTAGACTTATAATCTGTTGATGAATAGTCCATTCAGGTTGATGATGAAAATTCCAAGATATAAATTCTTGCATTGTCCCAAAGTCGAACACTCGCGTAGAAATAATTGAACGTTCAAAATTAGTGGCCAAACTAGCCATTACTAAAATATTTTGTCGTAGCTTGAACGCTTTTGAACATTTGGACATAGGTTTGCTGGATCTGCGCATACCCAAGTCTAAACTACAACAAAATTTCATTAAGGCTTTATAATAGTCAATAAAACATTTCTGGTTATAATTTTCAATCAATCAGTCAAATTGAAGAGCCAAACAGAACAACTTTACTTCTAAGAATTTACTCTCTATCATTCATTCATTTTCATTTCATTTTACGTCCGCTCTTCCCTGCTTTCAAGGGTGGGACGGGGACTGATTCTGGCTTGATTTATACAGCTGGATGCCCTTCCTTACACCAACCTCATTGACAGTGAGTGCTGGGTGTTTTTTTTTCCGTGGTGCCTACACGTCCACTTTACAGTGTGGGCTGGGTGCTTTTTTGCCATGGCACCTCCACGACCACTTTGCAATGGAATGATAGGGACCCCAGTCCCTATCATCTCATTTCTACAGCTGAGTAAACTGGAGCAATATGAAATAAAGTGTCTTGCTCAAGGAAACTGCAACACAGTTAGAAGTACTTTTTCTTAAACATCGCAGCCTGCGTCGCTTGATGCATTTTATAAAAGCTAACAAAAAGTCATAACTTATTCTACTAAATTTTTTCAATTTTTGTTCATTCGTAAAATGTAAGCTCATTAATATTCCTTTATATTTATGCGTGTGTGTGTACATGGTATACGAGAAATATGCTGTTCGATTCTCTGAAAGGGCGCTTTTTACCAACACTTTTTTTTACCAGCAATGGGTGTATTTTATCCGATTTTCTAAGCTACTATTTATAGCGATCGACTATTGTTACAGTTATTTTCTGTGTTTGAGATTCCCACTTTTCGGTCCACCAAATCCGCTCTCAATATATTACTTGTTATTTTACAACTATATTATTGGGATAAAAAAAACCCCCCAAAAAGAACAACATCATTGTTTTCGATCTTTAAGAGACAGAAGAAATGGAAATGGATTTCTGTTTTTTTTTTTATTGTTGCGCATGCGTATTTCAGTCAGAAATTGTTCACATTATATTTATATTGAGGGCGTTGGATTGGCAGGATCAATATAGCGTCGGACAACATGCTTTGTCGCATTGAAATACGGCCTTTTACGTTCTGAGTTCAAATCTTGTTGAGGTTAGCTTTGCATTTTATCCTTACAAGGTCGATAAAGTAAAGTACCAGTAATACACTGGGTTATCTTCAAACGCTCACAGCCCTCATCCAATACGACAGTACGATCGGTACAAACTCCGCTTTGGCGTTCTATATATGTTTAATAGTGGGTAAAAACGACGTTTTTTGGAGAGACTCTAAGGGTCGACTAAAATCAACTAGTCATTCCTTTACGGAGGACATTCGGTCCAGGACCCATGGATAACTTCCGGAAATCCATGGATTGACTGTACTGAGAAGCATTGCCAGTTAGAGATAAACTCTACACGCATGGACGTGCCATCAGCCAGGCCTTTCCAAGATGTGGGTAGGACAACGAAACCATCTTGCACGCACTCGGCTAGTGTCCGAGTATTGCAGACTTGAGGGTTTATGTGGACCTAGTGATGTCACGTGTAGGACGGATTTGACTATCAGCTGAGTCCATCCTGAAGATTATCCCACCACATTCCTTTAGCCGGGAAGGACAGGCAGTTTTTATCTGCCTATTTAGTTATGGTGAAAGTGCTCCTGTGGTGGACACATTTGAAGACAAGAACTTTCCTCTGGCTGAAGTACTGATCGACTTTTTCAGGTTTGCCTTTACGTGAAAAATACGGGTGAAGAGGTAAGTACTACCTTCCAACCAGTTCATTGAAAGGTGGTTGAGAGTGGCGAGCATGGTCGAATGAATGGGCCTGCTCTGTGTGTGTTTGAGGAGTGTTCGAATATTTACGTTTGTTTTTGTTAAATATGTTTTTATACGAAAAATCCTATAGTACAGCCTTGTGACGTATTTTGTGTTTTCTTAATGTGAGTCCTGTATGGCTAATAAAGAAACCATCATATATTTATATACATATATATATGTGTATAAAAGTTTATCCGGGGTTCAATCGGGCGTAACAACAGTAACTAAGGTACTCAATACATAGCAGAGTGAAAATATTTAATATATAATATAGAAATGGCTTCTACAGGAATGGAACGGTTTCATTCGGGAGAAATCATCAGGGCTTCCTGGTGATTTCTCCCGAATGAAACAGTTCTAGTCATGTAGAAGCCATTTTTATATTTAATATGTACATAAGGATACATTTGTATGTGTGTCTGTATACATATGTGTGTGTATGTATCTATGTATACTAGAACGCTCACACACGAACACACCAAGACATATATATATAAGTATATATATAATTATATTATTCCTCTGAGAGATAAAATAAATCAACCTTATGTGTGTATACATTCAAACTCTTGCCTTTCTCTTCTATCAACTACCACTTTTTAAATGAAGCATACGGACATTTTAATAAGTAACTTCCCTACTTCTATCCCCAGAACACAAAAGAGCATTATATTTTGTGAGTTAAATCAGATCAATAAACTTGTTGCAAATAATACAATGTTAATATATATATATATATATTTAAAAGTTAAACAAGATTCAATGAATAAATCAAAGAATGAGTTTTACAATAGATTGGAAGCAATTCAAAATATTAACAAAATAGATATTCTTGTGATCAAGTATATTTTATTATACATATTTCAGAGTTACTGAGTTAACTTCAACAGTATGTCCTCATCAGATAAAATAAGATGATGCATGACATACCCTGACATAGTAGATGGTTAAGATTCATTCATGGTAGTGAGTAATATATGACAAAATTCAATATGTATATACCTTAATATTGAGAACATGAGAAAAATATATAATACATACAATAGAGAGGGTGCGTGTGAGACAGCTTAAAAAATACTTGGCATCAATATAACTGTTAAAAAAAATTTTAATTACTGAAGAAAGAGGAAAGAAAAGAAAGCATAGAGGAAGAAACAGCTGATGAGATAATATAGTTAGTAGAGGCCTCGAAAATCAAAAGAGAGTTGATTACAAAGGGAGAGACAAAGAGGAATAACTTATGTTCAAGTCTTTAGACTTGATTAATATAAATAATATTAATATAAATAATATTAATATAAATAATATTAATATAAATAATATTAATATAAATAATATTAATAATTACTAATTATGAAAACTTAATTAACCAAAAAAAGTGAATTATTCTCAAACTGCCTTCATAAAGCTTTATCTACATTCTAAGCCTCGCAAAAAGTCAGGAAAGAACACTAAACAAACAGGTTTTAATTTTTGACGTCTCTTATCAACTGTTGGACCTAAAACGTTATAACAGTTTATAAAACTTTAATAATACTTTATTTACTAATCATTTATGATAGAATTAATGTTAGAATGAAGGATCCTGTTTAGGTATATAAACATATTATTTGTTAACTTGTTCTCTTGATAAATATGCACACCTTTGGATTATTTTAGATATTTATAATTTAGATTCGGATCTTTATATATTTGTCTATGTTTTAAATATATAATTTGGATATTTAACTTGTAAGATTACCGGTTATAATTGAACCGTAGATCATTCATGCATTTATATATTTTACTCATTTGGGGTATGTTTTGGGACTCAGAAAGTTAGATTTGCACATATATATTTTTTTTATATATATCTAGGTATAAATATAACAAATCATAATTGTTTCTACTTTTGGCACAAGGCCAGCAATTACCCAGTGCATTACTGGTACTTTATTTTATCGACCCCGTAAGGATGAAAGGCAAAGTTAACCTCGGCGGGATTTGAACTCAGAATGGCAAGGGCCGTAACTCTATGCATCAAAGCATGGCATCCAACCCTCTACCGATACTGCCAATTCACCGCCCTTATAAATATAACAAATCATAATAGTCGACAAATATTGGTCTCTCTTTCCACTGAACTGGAGGTAAAACTACAATTATAACATTACTAATAATGATTATAATTATCTATTTATTATATGTATATCGTTTCACTAATACCTATAATACTCTCTATATAGTTGTACAAATATGTTTATCTAGTGTAATAACATGCTCGTAGTTACATTTATAAGTAATTTAGATACTCAAATGACTCTCTATTGTTATAAGTGTTAGATATTCCCTTGATGTTCGAAATTATATGATGATTATTACTTAATTTAATTTACTTTATTTTAATTAAATTTAGATTACCTTCGGCTTTTTCAAATCTTTAGTTCCTCTTTCTATCACATTCGCTGGACATTTTAGAAGTATCCTTTGTCTACTATATATTAAAACCCTCTTGCATTTTAAACTATATTTTTAATTTTTAATATTGGGCATTTTTATGTTTCGCAAACAATTATTTTTTCACTTTTATTTTGTATTTAGCCCTTATCCTTAGGACTCAGGTAGTTTTGACTTATATATTTATAGTATATATCTATTAAATGATCCTTTTACAATAATTGATCTAAAACATTAATTTTTAACAATATTTTCAGTAACTTATTTACTATATTGTATTATGTTGTGTATATTTGAAAGGTATCATCTTAAGTCTTTAGACAATATAATCTTCGTGTATTTTTTTTTATAAACACATATATGTAATTTAAAATTCAGACCTCTTTAAGTTTAATTATAAGGCCTGTTGATCCTTTAGGCACTCAAATTGTTAATCATAAATTCTTAAAAAATTATAACTGTAATTATTTTCTAAATTATATTATATAAACTGTTGTAAATATTATAAATAATTTTGGTAAAGTTTACTTTCGTGAGATTGTAAAAACATAATGTTTTTTTTCTCGTATTTGTAAATCCTTTAAATTTGATTTCATAAAATTTGATTTTGGAAATTAAATTTGATAGTATACTGTATACCTATTAACTTTTAAAACCTAAAATATTATTCATTACTCTGAACTAACTTAAATTAAATATTTTGAATATTAACGGTCAACCAAACAAGTTTACATATATATTGTATATATGGATATATAATTGTCTAAAAACTTGAACATAAGTTATTCCTCTTTGTCTCTCTCTCTCTGTAATCAACTCTCTTTTGATTTTCGAGGCCTCTACTAACTATATTATCTCATCAGCTGTTTCTTCCTCTATGCTTTCCTTTCTTTCCTCTTTCTTCAGTAATTAACATTTTTTTAACAGTTATATTGATACCAAGTATTTTTTAAGCTGTCTCACATGCACACTCTCTATTGTATGTATTATATATTTTTCTCATGTTCTCAATATTAAGTTATATAAATATTGAATTTTGTCATATATTACTCACTACCATGACTGAATCTTAACCATCTACTATGTCAAGGTATGTCAAGCATCATCTTATTTTATCTGATGAGGACGTACTGTTGAAGTTAACTCAGTACCTCTGAAATATGTATAATATATTTGATCACAGGAATATCTATTTTGTTAATATTTTGAATTAATATATATATATATATATATATATATATATATATATATATATATATATATATATATATATATATACATATGTCTACATATATACAATATATATACATACATATATTATCTCTTGATGATTTCTAGCCTCGTTGATTTATCCAAGATCGGATATATCCAAAAATGGAATGAAACCGCCGGGGGTAAAGATATTTTGATGATTTTGGTATGTTTATGTACATTTTTTCTTCTAACTTTGACTTTCTACCTAATTATGTATGGTTAACTATATGTCAGTCAATTTCTACAGGCTATCAGCAATACTAGGTAAATTTTCTGTAGCTATGAGTCGCGGATAAAAAGCTATATCATTTATCTACTATTTCTTCATAAGTATATTTTAAACTTATAGCCTCGTTTAAATGATTTTTATGTGGTTGATTTATGCTGATTGGGAGAAGAAATACTGTATATATTTTATCTAATGATTCTATGGACTTACTTTTTGTATATATACATATATATATATATATATATATAACGAAGGAAATGTGGTAAGGAACCATATGGACCATAACGCACCAAAGTACTCAATACTTAGCGTAGTAGAGTTGGTAATAGGAACGAGTAGACCCCGACGGCTGAGTCTAGAATTAATCGTCGAAACGGCCTGAGCTCAGCCGTCGGGGTCCTACTCGTTCCTATATATATATATATATATATATATATTATATATATAGTTCGATATAGAAATGGCTTTTACAGGACTAGAACTGTTTAATTCAAAGGAAATCATCAGGAAAGCCTTGATTATTTCCTTCGAATGAAACAGTTCTAGTCCTGTAGAAGCCATTTCCATATTAAAACTTACATAAATACATACGTATATGCATGCATACGTACATACATACATATATGTTGCTCACAAAGTTCTATCCGATGAATTCAGCAAAAGCAATAAGTAAGCAATCGGTAGAATAAACATCAAATTATTCGTTTTATATATTCAAATGTTTTAATTTATTATATTCTTATTAGTACAATTGTTAATTAAAGAGCACGAAAATGTTTCCTTTTAGTCAGTAATTTTAATTCACAAATTAATCAAACTTTTCAAATTATTCCCCTTCATAAAAAATTAATCATTTTATGTCGGTTTTCTCTGTCGATTGCTTACATTTTACAACCAGTCTGTGGTATCACTTAGATGAAGCAATGTATTCATATCCCGCCCCCTCTCTCTCTCTCTCTCTCTCTCTCTCTCTCTCTATATATATATATATATATATATATATATATATATGTGTGTGTGTGTGTGTGTGTGTATGTGTGTGTGTGTTAGGTAATTCCGAAGGAAAAAATAGTGCTCTATGTATAGAACAGAGCTATTTAATTAGAAAGTGAACAACACAAGATATAACTACTCCATTACCAAAGGTTTCTGGATCCCAAACAATAATAATATACTATCCAAACGTATATTATTATTGTCTGGGATCCAGAAACCTTTGGTAATGGAGTAATTATATTTTGTGTTGTTCACTTTCTAATTACATATATATATATATATATATATTACATATATATATATATATATATATACATTTATATCACCTCCACTCTCTGTGGATCCAGTTCTTGACTTGTACTCATTGATTTTGAAGAATAAATAGAAAAGTCACCTTTGATGAAATATGAACTCAAAATATAAATACCGCATAACATATTGTTGGTCACTCCACCGATTCTGCCAATCCACTGCCCTTTAAGACAAATATGATATTAAAACTATTTAGTGTTATTGATTATATTTTGGCTCTGACTCTTTCCTTTAAAAAACAAAACGTCTGACATTGTGCCATTGAAATCATAGTAATGAATACGTGTAAGCAATATTTTTATTGCTCTATCCATAAAGTAAGTAAATTACCCACCTCAAAATTATATTAAAACTGCCACTATCACCCCATCCACCAACACCAACACCTCACCACCATCACTACCACCAAAACTACCACCGCCACCACCACCACCACCACTACCACCACCACCACCACCACCAACAACAACAACAAAAGTAAGAATATCTATATTCAACCAGACCATGAATATGGTAATTGGATATTTGTGCATAATTATTTAAAACCATAAAATTTTGTCTATGTAGCTTTTACGAGGGATTTTTTTTTTTTAATGATGTCATGTTTATTTATTAATATTTTACTCCATTATTCTGTTACTCGTTTTGGTAATGATTTGGTTTGCACTGTATTTATATATTGCCATTAATGTATACATTTGAGAGATGCAGCTGGTCGAGTGTCTAAAGTTTCGGCCTATCTATCGAGTCTCATCATTTCAAGTTCCATCAGCCGTGTACATCTAGATGAACCCCATAATCATGACAATCCCTATAATCATCGGTGTTTGGAGCGAGCGGTGTGTAATAAATTCCAATTTTTATACCATTTTTGTATTGCTTTATGAAGTTAGATGCTGATAATTGTATCATTTAAATATGACATTATTTACTTGGAGAATAATAGGCTAATGTTTAGAACAGCAGATCCTAAACAGTATTAACCCTTTCGTTACTATATTACTAACTAGCAGTAAAGCCCGGCGTTGCTCGGGGTCGCTCAGTAGCTGTGTTAAAGTTACAATGTTAAGTTTCTTTCTTGGCTTAAAAACTGTAGTGTCTACTGTGCAGACTTGCATGTG
This sequence comes from Eledone cirrhosa, assembly GCA_964016885.1. NCBI lineage: Eukaryota > Metazoa > Mollusca > Cephalopoda > Octopoda > Eledonidae > Eledone > Eledone cirrhosa. The sequence continues at coordinate 394,694,929 of OZ024740.1, read as the reverse complement.
GTGTTTTTGATTAATATTCCCTCAACCAACAATATGCCTTATGAAGTTAAGAAAACATAACGATAACCCGAATGTTATAACAAAAGAGGATGCTGGGGATAGAAACTGCACTGGTTATTTATTAACAAAGATCGAAAATGTAAACACTGCAACGCAGAGAAAAACATTAGCGTAACCAAATTATCAGTTATGTCTGTCTGCACGCCTATATCACCTCTCTGCACGACTGTCTGTCTGCACGCCTATATCACCTCTCTGCACGACTGTCTGTCTGCACGCCTATATCATCTGTCTGCACGACTGTCTGCCTGCACGCCTAACGACGAAATATTTGCTTGTTTTACGTAGTCTTTAAATAGACTTGTTTTCAAGTAAAAATATTGTTTTAAAATGCTTTTAAATGGAAATGAAGCAAAACGGGGTCGCTCAGTAGCTGTGTTAAAGTTACAATGTTAAGTTTCTTAAAAACTGTAGTGTCTACTGTGCAGACTTGCATGTGGTGTTTTTGATTAATATTCCCTCAACCAACAATATGCCTTATGAAGTTAAGAAAACATAACGATAACCCGAATGTTATAACAAAAGAGGATGCTGGGGATAAAAACTGCACTGGTTATTTATTAACAAAGACTGAGAAAGCCAGCGTAATTTTTTACGTAAGACGCTCAATGTAAACAGAACAAAGGGAAATAACTGATAACTTACGCTCAAAAATCGATACATTATATTCGATTTCGTCACATAGGGTGGGTCAATTTGAAATTTCTTTTTTCCGATGTCTTCGCTAGCGCTCAATGTACAAGTATAGCAATTTCGGTGCAATTCCGTGAGAGATTCTAAGAGGAGATGTGTGCCAAAAATCGATAGACAGACAGACAACCACAGTTTTATATATATAGATAAACAAACAAAAATACACTACTTATGGTTTAAAAAAAAAAAATGAAAATAGTCCAGAATCTGGTTAGATTCAGTTAAATAACAAACTTTCTCATTATCAAGATAGTGTGATACTGTTTACGGGCGTTGGATTGGCAATATTGTTACTATTTGTTTTTGTCCTTTTACGTTCTGAGTTCAAATCCCGTTGATGTGAACTTTGTATTTCATCTTTTGAGGTCTATAAAATAAAGTACTTGTAAAGTACTGGAGTGAGTATTATCGACGTTTCCTTTCCCGCAAATTGCTTGCATTATACCTAAATTAGAAATCATTATTAAGTGGTAGAGCATCAGACACCATGCTCTGCTGTATAGAGTTATGGCTCTTTACGAATTAAGATCAAATCTTGCCGAGGTTAACTTTGCTTTTCATCCTTACGGGGTCGATAAAATAAAGTACCAGTAATGCACTGGGATAATTGCTGGCCTTGTGCCAAAAGTAGAAACAATTATCAAGTAGTGTTTGAATGGCCGCAGTCTAACTTAAAGGGTATTACATACAGTTAAACATCTTAAAGCAAACAGTTTTATATCATTGAATGAGAGGTGCTTTTAAATCGGTTTCGTATCAAAAGTGTTAAACGTTCGTGTTCAGCCCTAAGTTTAGATAATGAATATCACCCACAAAGGATTAAAAAATAACAATGTTCAGTTAGAAATTATGATGATGAACATTTACATCAAGGAAAATCAATGGTTGCCTAAGCATTCTTATTTCCTTCCACATCCTCAATGTTGCCCAAAGAGTAGGCAGGATTGATACAGCTTGGCACCAATGTTGTCGCTGATGAACGCAGAATGTATCGGCTAAAACAAATAGCGTAAAGCATCTGTTCTGTAGTCCGACTCAAACAATTCAACAAATTTGTCGCTTTGGATTGATACCTTATTTATCAACTGAAAAGAGGAAAAGCCAAGATGACCAAAGTAGGATTTCAACTCAGAGCGTAGAAAACTGGAACAAGTTCCATAATGTATTCAATTCGATGCTCTACCAACTCTAACAATTTGTTACCTTACATATCAGCATAAAAAAGCACGTCTAAAAAACCTCAAAAGAAACAAAATTAAGATCATTCATATAATGAAATAAAAACAGAAAAAATTATATTAATATTCTCAGGTTTACATAAAGTTAAACATTTTATGTAACTAAAAATTAATTTGTACACCATAATTTTGTTTTTATTTCATAGACCATTAAAGTTTTGAGAGAAAATATTGTTTGGATATCATTAGTAATCAATACAAACATTTTATGGTTTATGTTTTAAAGTGATAGAATACTTGGTGAGATTTCATTAGTTATTTCTTGATATAGTATATTCACAAATGTCAACAACGTTACTATTAACATCTTCAGAGAGTAAACGGATGTTTTCGTTCAGAGTTCGCCTGCAATGACAATGAAGCCAAACTGTAAGGAAACTGCCATTCCTTTGGACAACTTGGGAAAGTGGTGAGAAGATACGAATATACCTGAGCAATTGCTAGTCTTCCAGAAAGAAACAATAGAATGAATAGCAGCGACAAGCATACACAGTCTCGATAAAGAGCAACACCACCAAAACAATTGTCAACTGTTTTCTCTCAGCTACCGCTGGAACAAAAGGAAACACACATGGTGTTATGAGGCTGTTTGCTTGCAAACAAACCGAATATTAATAATATTATTATTATATTATTATTATTCAATCACGAATAATAGAATGGCAACATATCTATCCACTGGGAAACGTTTTCTGATAATTAAAACGTAATGCTTGCTATACTATTAATATATTTGCGTGTATTTATCAGCAACACTTAATAGGTTTGCTGCCGAGTGCTGCATGGCAGGAATGTGGCCATGTTCATGAGTGATGGAAGGCGGGAGGCTGAATTAAGTGCAAGAATTACAAGAGTTAGAGTAGTAATGCGCCAGCTTTTCCATTCGGTCATCAGAAGAAGGGAGGTAGGTGTAAAAGCTAAACTCTTCTTCTTCTTCTTCTTCTTCTTCTTCTTCTTCTTCTTCTTCTTCTTCTTCTTCTTCTTCTTCTTCTTCTTCTTCTTCTTCTTCGTGCACTTTCCACCGAGTCCTGTTCGGAACAACCCTCTCTGATTTATTTGGCTGGGTCCTCAAGCTAGACCAGCTGAGCTCATTGATGGTTTAGATTTAGGATAGAACAATAATCAAAGCTATTCCATCTTTATTTATTTCAATATGTACTTCTTCAATGTATTTTTTTAAACTTTCAACACCGCTCAAATCTGGTTAAATAAAAGCATTCCAGTCGTGACTACGCCCTCAGTATTTAGACAATTTATCGAGAGCGATAATACTCAACGTGTCCTCCTTTTTAATGATTGTTGAGTTTGATATGAAGGTCATTTTGTCACATTTTCTTGCAAGCACAATCAATAGCTTTCTCGTTGGCTAATATAAATTGTATGGTTTTGAGAAAGTCCGACGCCTTGAAATATTTATTATTATGATTGTTACAGGGCAGTGGATTGGCAGTTTCGGTAGAGAGTCGGACGCCATGCTTTATGGCATAGAGTTATGGCCCTTTACTTTCTGTGTTCAAATCCCGCCGAGGTTAACTTTGCCTTTGATCCTTACGGGGTCGATAAAATAAAGTACCAGTAATGCACTGGGATATAATTGCTAGCCTTGTGCCAAAAGTAGAAACAATTATTATGATTGTTACATGAGGCGGTGGATTGGCAGTATCGGTAGATGGTCGGACGCCATGATTTATAGCATAGAGTTACGGCCCTTTATGATCTGAGTTCAAATCCAGCCGAGGTTAACTTTACATTTCAACCTCACGGGGTCGATAAAATAAAGTACCAGTAACGTACTGGGTTCGATTTAATCGACTTTCCCCTCCTCCAAAATTGCTGGCCTTGTTCCTATATAAGAAACCATTATGATTGTTACATCTTACCTTGGATTCCGAATGTTCGCATATATTTATATATTGTATCGACAAATCTATTAATGTGCGCACTTTTTTCAATTTTGACACCAATACATAACCAGGAAATATCTACATGGTCATTCAACCTGCTAGAAATACCGGCCATATCGCTCACAAATCCTGCAGTACCGCCATAAAGAAAGGATGAACATTTTGTTTACAATGTATTATATCAAAAGAAAGATTAAAAATAGACGGATGCTCACGGGTTTATCATATACATGCTTAATCCGAGCTGACTAGGGCTAAACAATAATAATGGTTTCTACTTTTGGCACAAGGCCAGCAATTATCCCCAGTGCATTACTGGTTCTTTATTTTATCGACCCCATAAGGATGAAAGGCAAAGTTAACCTCGACGGGATTTGAACTCAGACCGTAAAGGGACGTAACTATGCCGGAAAGTATGGCGATCGGGCCTCCGCCGATACTGCCAATCCACCGCCATACCGCCTGCAGTAATAATAATACCCAGAACAAACCCAATGAATAAACTCTCAAATGTCTTTCTAGAAAATAAAAAAAATATAAAACATGCTTATAATGAAATT
>OZ024740.1:394665474-394685474 GCA_964016885.1 Eledone cirrhosa | reverse complement strand
CTACCTCTTACTTCACCTCCCTACCTCTTACTTCACCTTTCTACCTCTTACTTCACCTCCCCACCTCTTACTTCACCTCCCTACATCTTACTTCACCTCTCTACCTCTTATTTCACCTCTCTACCTCTTATTTCACCTCCCCACCTCTTACTTCACCTCCCTACCTCTTACCTTACCTCTCTACCTCTTACTTCACCTCCCTACCTCTTACTTCACCTCCCTCCCTCTTACTTCACCTCCCTACCTCTTACTTCACCTCTCTACCTCCTACTTCACCTCTCTATCTCTTACTTCACCTCCCTACCTCTTACTTCACCTCCCTACCTCTTACCTTACCTCTCTACCTCTTACTTCACCTCCCTATCGCTTACTTCACCTCCCTACCTCTTACTTCACCCCTCTACCTCTTTATTCACCTCCCTACCTCTTACCATACCTATCTACCTCTTAATTCACCTCTATAACCTCTTACTTCACCTCTCTCCCACTTACTTCACCTCCCCACCTCTACTTCACCTCCCTACCTCTTACCTTACCTTCTACTTCTTACTTCACCTCCCTACCTCTTACTTCACCTCCCTATTTCTTACTTCACCTCTCTACCCCTTACTTCACCTCCCTACCTCTAACTTCACCTCTCTACCTCTTACTTTACCTCCCTACCTCTAACTTCACCTCCCTACCTCTTACTTCACCTCTGTACCTCCTACTTCACCTCCCTACCTCTTACTTCCCCTCTCTTCCTCTTACTTCACCTCTCTACCTCTTACTTCACCTCTCTACCTCTTACTTCACCTCCCTACCTCTTACTTCAGTTCTCTACCTCTTACTTCACCTCCCTACCTCCTACTTCAGCTCTCTACCTCTTACTTCACCTCCCTATCTCTTACTTCACCCCTCTACCTCTTTATTCACCTCCCTACCTCTTACTTCACCTCTCTTCCTCTTACTTCACCTCTCTACCTCTTACTTCACCTCTCTACCTCTTACTTCACCTCCCTACCTCTTACTTCAGCTCTCTACCTCTTACTTCACCTCCCTACCTCTTACTTCAGCTCTCTACCTCTTACTTCACCTCCCTATCTCTTACTTCACCCCTCTACCTCTTTATTCACTTCCCTACCTCTTACCATACCTCTCTACCTCTTACTTTACCTTCCTACCTCTTACCTTACCTCCCTACCTCTTACCTTACCTCCCTACCTCTTACCTTACCTCCCTACATCCTACCTCACTTCCCTACCTCTTACTACACCTTCCTACCTCTTACTTCACCTCCCTACCTCTTACCTTACCTCCCTACCTCTTACTTCACCTCCCTACCTCTTACTACACCTCCCTACCTCTTACTTCACCTCCCTACCTCTTACTTCACCTCTCTTCCTCTTACTTCACCTCGCCACCTCTTACTTCACCTCCCTACCTCTTACCTTACCTCTCTACCTCTTACTTCACCTCCCTACCTCTTACTTCACCTCCCTACCTCTTACTTCACCTCCCTACCTCTTACCTTACCTCTCTACCTCTTACTTCAACTTCCTACCTCTTACCTTACCTCGCTACCTCTTACTTCACCTCCCACCCTCCTACTACACCCCCCTACCTCTTACTTCACCGCTCTACTTCTTAATTCACCTCTCTACCTCTTACTTCACCTCTCTCCCTCTTACTTCACCTCCCCACCTCTGCTTCACCTCCCCAACTCTTACCTTACCTCTCTACCTCTTACTTCACCTCCATCCCTCTTACTTCAGCTCTCTACCTCTTACTTCAAATCCCTACCTCCTAGTTCACCTCCCTAACTCTTACTTCACCTCTCTACCTCTTACTTCACCTTCCTACCTCTTACCTTACCTCCCTACCACTTACCTTACCTCCCTACCTCTTACCTTACCTCCCTACCTCTTACCTCACTTCCTTACCTCTTACTACACCTCCCTACCTCTTACTTCACCTCCCTACCTCTTACCTTACCTCCCTACCTCTTACTTCACCTCCCTACCTCTTACTATACCTCCCTACCTCTTACTTCACCTCCCTACCTCCTACCCTACCTCTCTACCTCTTACTTCACCTCCCTACCTCTTACCTTACCTTCCTACCTCTTACCTTACCTCCCTCCCTCTTACCTCACCTCCCTACCTCTTACCTTACCCCCTACCTCTTATCTTACCTCCCTACCTCTTACCTCACCTCCCTACCTCTTACCTTATCCCTACATCTTAACTTACCTCTCTACCTCTTATTTCACCTCCCTACCTCCTACTTCACCTGCCTACCTCTTACCTTACCTCCCTACCTCTTACTTCACCTCCCTACATCTTACCTTACCTCCCTTCCTCTTACTACACCTCCCTACCTCTTACTTCACCTCCTTACCTCTTACTACACCTCCCTACCTCTACTTCACCTCCCTACCTCTTACTTCACCTCTGTACCTCTTACCTTACCTCCCTACCTCTAACCTTACCTCCTACCTCTTACCTCACCTCCCTACCTCTTACTACACCTCCCTACCTTTAATTTCACCTCCCTACCTCTTACTTTACCTCCCTACCTCTTACTTCACCTCCCTACCTCTTACTCACCTCCCTACCTCTTACTTCACCTCTCTACCTCTTACCTTACCTCCCTACCTCTTACCTTACCTCCCTACCTCTTACCTGACCTCCCTACCTCTTACTTCACCTCCCTACCTCTTACTCACCTCCCTACCTCTTACTTCACCTCTCTACCTCTTACCTTACCTCCCTACCTTTTACCTCACTTCCCTACCTCTTACTACACCACCCTACTTCTTACTTCACCTCCCTACCTCTTACTACACCTCCCTACCTCTTACTTCACCTCCCTACCTCTTACCTTACCTCCCTACCTCTTACCTGACCTCCCTACCTCTTACTTCACCTCCCTACCTCTTACCTTACCTCCCTACCTCTTATATCACCTCCCTACCTCTTACTACACCTCCCTACCTCTTATATCACCTCCCTTCCTCTTACCTTACCTCCCTACCTCTTACTTCACCTCCCTACCTCTTACCTTACCTCCCTGCCTCCTACTGTAGAAAGACGTTGACGAAACTAGACGACCAATAAAAATAAAATGAAATAAAGAACGAAAAAAACAGTAAAAAAATTGATCTTCTGTCCTTTTTACCTCTGCTTATTGTTGTTGTTGTTGTTTTCACCATTGTCGTTGTAGCTGTTACCTTTGCCAGAATATCATGATGTCTAGTATAGGCCCAAGCCCAACATTCTGTTTTGGTGGGGGGAGAGGAAAGTCGATTAAATCGACCCTAGCACGTTACTGGTACTTTATTTTATCGACCTCGTAAGGATGAATGGCAACGTGAACCTCGGCGGGATTTGAACTCAGACCGCAAAGGGGCGTAACTCAATGCATCAATAGCATGGTATCTGATTCTCTACTGATAGTGCCAATTCACCGCCCTTCTTTGCCAGAATAATGATCATCTTCATCAGAGAATGAGAGAGAGAGTATGTGTATGAGAGAGAGTGAGTGTGGCGCGCGCGCGCGTGTGTATGTGTGTGTGTGAGAGAGAGAGAAAGAGAGAGACATAGGGGCGTAAAGGGAAAAGAAAACACTAATTTGTTATAAAACACCAAAAGTAAAAGATGGCAAAATGTGGAGCGAGACAAAGATGATGATGATGGTGGGGAAATACAAGAAGAAGAAGAAGAAGAAGAAGAAGAAGAAGAACAACAACAACAACAACCAAAGCAACAACGTCAATACTCCCTTTTATTCCTCTTTCTTATTCTCTATTTCTGGTTTCCATTTTCATACCTTTTATTATTCTCTGGCAAACTGTTTTTACACTCTCTCTCTCTCACACACACACACACACACACACACACACACACATACACACACACACACACACACACACATACACACACACACACACACACACACACACACACAGTGTGTGTGTGTGTGTGTGACGCTCTTGTTTGGATTGATGCTTCAAATTTCTCAAGCACTATACACTCATTTAATACATTGAACAATACCTGAAGAGAGCGAGAGAGAGAGAGAAAATGACAGGACAAGAAGCTAGAAATAGTGTCACAGGCAACGGTTAAATCGACTAGATGTGAAGCGATTTTATACATGTATATATATATATATATATATATATATATATATATATATATGCATATACGTGTGCTTGTATATGTATATCCATCTATGTATGTGTTTATGTATAATTTACAAATAAGTTATGTGAATGGTATATAATCGGAGACTGGCTGAATACAATAAATAATGATTTTAAAAGTTCGGTTAAGTGTAGAAGCCAGAGGCTTGAGTGAATGAAGGCTTGTGTGATGAATTACTGTGAGTGAAAGTGCGTGTGTGAATGTGTGTCTGTATAGGAGGTGGGAGTGAAGTGATGCAGATAGAATAAAAAAAGCAAAGACAGAAGAGAAGGAGAGACGTTTGAAAATAAATGGGTAGATTATGATTTCCCGAAGAAGAAAGATTGAATAGTCACCTTAAAATAGGGAGCAACAATAAATAGTTTAGGTGGGTTGAAAGTTCTACTATATTGAATAAATAAATGAATGAAGAATGACTAGGTGAGAACGAATGATTGAAAGTGCCAGAAGGGATATCAACAATAAGAGTGCGATTATTGTTAAAGAATGGGACATGAGGGAGGTAGGAGGATAGGCTACTTGTTTATTCATTAGTTTTTTAAGTGGTAGGAAGAGGTAAAGGTGGACATAATGAAGGGGTAATGACCATAGTTATTTTTATGTTTTTATTATTGCTTTGGTGAGAGAAACATGATCAACTGGGGACAATTTACTTGGGCAGTGATCTATCTGAAACATTTGCTATATATATATATATATATATATATATATATATATATATATATATATACCTACACACACACACACACACACACACACACACACACACACACACATATATATATATAGAGAGAGAGAGAGCGAGAGAGAGAGAGGGGTATCGGTAGGGGGAAATTAAGTACATGTTCTGTGAAGGAATAGGCAGAGTAGTTACTACGACTCTGGTGTGGAGGCAAAAGAACTAGTTACACGAAAGGTTTATGTATGTGTGTATGTATGTATATATATATGTGTGTGTGTGAGTATGTGTGCGTGAGTGTGTGTGTTTGTACATACATACATTGTACACCAATAACCGTCTCACCAAATTCCTCCTCGGGCATCCTGGTCAACTCCAGTCACCTCTCGTGTCCACTTACTAATACTCATCAAGGACAAGTCAACGACATTTTCTAGCTTGTCGATCGACCTTCTAGAAATTGCAACCTAATCTGACTTAAATTACACCTTACCATCTAAAGAAACGATACATTGGTTAATATGGGGTTTTTTTACACGAAAAAAAAAACATCAACAGTACCTTAAATCTCTTTACTTCGTTCTCTTTTGACTCCAGAACATTCCAGATTTCTATTCACTGTTTACGCATAATTAATCTGTACAACGACGGTATTTTTGCAATTCAAAACTTCCTATATAACCGTCCTTACAGTATGCAAAATACAATATTCCTCCACCAGCTACTTCTCTTTATCTGGTGAGACTTACAAACAGTTCAAGAAGATCGTTAGGAGTTCTAAGATGAGCCTAATTTACTCAACCATTTGTTGGTCTACGTTTCGGCAATATATTTTGCTCGGTAACTTTATCGTATCATGTCTTAAACTTACTAATTCCACCCTGCAGTAAATTTCAATTCAATAGCCTCTGAAATCTTTCCAAAATTCCTAGATATCTGCGCTATTTTCGAAAAACCCCTGTTGTTCTTCCCCGTCCATTAGAAGCTCACAAATTCTCACCCCTATCTCAACTAAAAGCCAAGAATAAAGAAACAGAGCAAGGTCTGCTCTATGTAATGCCAATGACAACAGTTCGATCTACAAAATCTACGTATAATCAGTATTGATATTGATATATTAATGTAAACTACATGTCTTTAGAGAATTCGTAGGAATTCATATCAGAGTGTATTATTGCTTACTAAGTGCCATCTGATATCTATCAATACCCATTAAACATTATTTGAACAGAAGCCAAAGTGTATTAGTTTTCGTATTAGTTTATTTCTCTTAATGTAAACAGCAGTGTGACTTATTTGCATACAGTATTCGATAAGTTAACGTTCGCTTTCGGTTTTGGGTTTCCGATCTTGTTTCGAAATATATTATATATTCTATAAATATTAAGCTACAACGTATTGGCAAATATAACATAGTAGACAGGCAACTGTTGTAAAGACGGTTTTATTTTTATTTTTATTATTGTTTTTATATTTATAGTGTTTATTCATGTGATGTTTTCATCTAAATTCTTTAGTAAGTTGATGTTTCTGAAACCGTTATCATTTTCTAAATATACCCTGATGAAGTTAGTTATATCTTGAGTCACATATTGTATGTCTTACAACCAGTATAAAGTTATGCAGTCGGTCAAGCGAGTTTTCTTGCAGAAACATGTGCAGGATTTAATAAATGATGTATTTTTATTTATTTATTTCTTCCATAACACACACACACACACACACACACACACACACACACACACACACACACACACACACACACACATATATATATATATATATATATATATATATATAACGAAAAAAAATACAGAGAGAGGGAGAGATGTGCGTGTAATTCAATTCGGTTTTACAAACGAATACACAAGCATGTACTTGTATAGTTAATAAATGAAACAAACAAACACAGGAAGAAAGATTACATAATTATATTAGGTTCATGCTTGGAGGAAGTGGAGGAAGGTTCAATGTTTCAGACAGAAGTCCTTCTTCAGGAAAGTTCGGATAAGGAGAGAAGAGACAGACGTATGGGTAGTGTGAAAGAAGTTTAGGAAAAGAAGTTTTAAAAAAATAAAATCTACAATTTATGTTTGGTATATTTCCTATTGTAATTGATACTCAGGCATTCACTCTTGTTTCAGATAATCTTCATTGTCAAGAGATACGTTTCATGTATTTCTTTCTTTTTAACTTTTGTAAATAGAATAAGTAATTTTATATAGAAAATTAAATTCTCTATAAAAAAATACAAAACAATTTGAATGCGCCAACATGAAATGCACGTCATCCAATTGAAAACATTAAGAGAAAAGGCCACCTCTGGGATAGGAAAAGTAGATAGAAGTGATATTTAGTCACGAAACCAAAAACATGGCGGACGATCAACATCTCACGTGAAAGCTGTTATGAAGAAGTACGCTTTTGTATTGATCAGTCATTTGCATATCATTATAATATTCATTATTCTGGATTTTGCAAACGAAAAATGTCAAAGAAAGCTATTGAAATCATATATGACACAGGAAAATATAAGGCAATGCATAATTAACCCAAGGTTACACTTTCGATAATATTAATCCGCCATATCCATTGCAGCACAAGTACCCGTTTTCCTTTTCAAGAAACTTCTGAAGTCACTTCTCACAGCACACGAAATTATATTTTGCAAATTGCATTAATTCCGACACACCATTACTTTAGGAGTTTAGATTCCTCTTTTATAGAAAGACTTAATCTGTTCATGTGGAACGCACACACCTAAACATAATTAATTTTAGACACAGCATATTCTTTTTCTATTTTGCATAAATAAAAATATAATGCTAGAGGGTAGAAAACAAATTCATGGTAGGTGTGTATGTGTGTGTATTGCGCGCGTATGAATGTATATTTTCGTGTGTATCTGTGTACGTGAGTAAGAGAGAGTGAGTGTGTGGGTGTGTGAGTGTGAGAAGGAAAGAGAAGAGGTGTGTGTATGACCTGTTTCAAAATATGAATGTGTACTTGAGAAGGAGACGAAAAATCGGGATTAGTATAATTAATCGGAAACTAAGCATTTCTAATTTTATAAATTGGTAAGTATGCACTCGACCATACTAAGCAACGTTATTCAAAATGTTATAATTCATTACTTAATCATATAGTTATAATGATATAATTACTGAAACTCTAAAAATACCAGAGAGTATTATGTACTAAATTTGATAGATTTTATCTTGTTTCTAATATTCGTTCGGCTTCACTTTGGAAGAAATCGTCTGGAGTCAGACCTGTAGAGGCGTTTGATTTACCAGCCGTAAAACGGCCGAGATAGGCAATGGCACTATATATATTTATATATATCTATATACAGTGGCGGACTGGCCAAGTTGCCAGGTTGCCCAAAGGCAAGTGGACCCCAGGAGGCCCACGGTAATATTCTGGGAGCCCACAGCACCCTTGCAGGGCCCACTGTATAATTTTAGGGGCCAATGCTATTTTTTAAATGAATAAAACAATTAAGCAAAGCATTTGGTCAACCAATTCCCAAGGGAATTACGAGAAACCCAAATATATGATAGTGCAAATAGCTGGAATCAGTGGTTGAATATTCTACTATATCTAAAGCTTAGTGTATTCATTCTACTAAATTTAAAGCTTAGTGCATGCAAACATACATATATAGACACAGAGACACAAGCATATATATATATATATATATATATATAACTTACACACGATATATATATATATATATATATATATATATTGGTGCTACTGGTAACATGTATCCCAGTACAACCTGTCTCATGGTCGGGTCGCTGGCGACTAAACTGGCAACCCCACCAAGGTTTCTTGGTGAGGAGGGTGACTTTGGACATCCTGCAGGACTAAAAACAAAACCTGTCAAAGGGCAAAGGAGCTCTTAAGAGTCAATGGCCATCCAAAATCACCGGAAGAGATGACCCCTTAGCCTTTGTCAAGCAGAATTCTAGGAGAAGGAAAACTCTGATATAACACCTGCAACCCTGATGGTATCCAATGATGTTGACTTGTTCTTCTTTTTGGTAAATATCATCTTGGTTAAGAGAGTGGGACTGGCTTTGTGCAGTGCCTTTGCTCACTATAAAAGCTTCACGGCACAGGCATTGCTTTATATCTGGAGATCTCTCTGCACTTGTCGTCACATGGTACCATGGGCCCAGCACTATGTGTCAATAATTGTCGCAGGTTGGACTAAAAAGGTTGGACTAAAACGTCACACTCGTTCAGCGCATCGGTAGGGGTTCTCGTACATGGATATAAAGTAGTGGCCGTACTCGAAAACGAGTTGGCAGCCACCATATATATATATATATATATATATATATATATATATATATATATATATATATATATATATATATATTGAGTGAGTGTGAAAGACCAATGGTCATTATTGCACGTCTCTGTATTTCGCAAAATACATAATATTTTTTATTGGAGGAGGTAAGATATTTTTCCGCAAAAATTTGATTGCACTGTTTTGTTTCCACTTATGTATTTTTCGAAAATGTTATTTATTCGTTATAAAAATTAAATGATAGCATTCTATATGTAGGTGGGCCCCCTTCATCTGGCAACCAATATACTTATACGTAGTCCGCCACTGTATATAATGCCAATCATTGTAAGTTTGAATCTCACTGACATGCAAAAACATATATATAGGAATAAGGTAAGCCCAAATCGTAGGAGATTCAAATATCACAGAGAAAGAAAGAAAGAGAGAGAGAGAGAGGGAGAGAGAGAGAAAGAGAGAGAGAGAGAGAGAGAGAGAGAGAGAGAGAGAGAGAGAGAGAGAGAGAGAGAGAGAGAGAGAGGGGGGATGGGGAGAGATGAGGTGGAACAGAAATAAAACATGGATTACAGGTTAAAATGTAGTCTAGATAGATGAGAAACAAAACGAGGATGTAGTTTATGGAACACCCAAATGATTTAGAAGTCGACCTTAAGTAGGAGCAATAAAATTAAGAAAGACATGAACGACACCACATCATTTTGTTTTGAACATTTTGAAAAAAGGTTTATAAGTATGAATTTTCATAATATTTTCATAATATTTTCATAGCTGTCTCTGTGCCTTAGTGGTAGGTACTAGAAACGGTGGAGACCCTGCCCTTGGGTTCAATCCTTGTCAAGAAGTACATGTAATCTTTTTCAGTTTTTATTTTACAACCAATAGAAAAAAACTGAAAAGGTTTACATGTAACCCTACTCCCGACCAGGATCGAACTTCAGAACAGGATCACCACCGTCTATGCCACCGAGACAGCTACAATAGTATGATGAAAATTAATAATTATAAACCTACTATCAAAATCAAAGTTAAAAAGATGTGGTGTCGTTCAGGGCTTTCCTCGAGCTATTAGTAATATTTAGGGTTGACTTATCAATTTTCTGGCTCTTTGGTAACAACATTATTATTCTTATATCACACGGGCGGTGAATTGGCAGTATCGGTAGAGGGTCAGACGCCATGCTTTGACGCATAGAGTTACGGCCCTTGCCATTCTGAGTTCAAATCCCGCCGAGGTTAACTTTGCCTTTCATCCTTACGGGGTCGATAAAATAAAGTACCAGTAATGTACTGGATATTTGCTGGCCTTGTGCCAATAGTAGAAACAATTATTATTCCTATATGTGTTTAACTATTGAATAATTTGATTATTTTAGCAAACAAATAATATATATATATATATATATCACAGAAAAAAGAGAATCAGTGTTGTGACGAAAGGAATTAGGAAAATCTGCTTTGTAGAATCGAGACGTATCCGACGACCGCGTGATTTCAGAGTCAGGTTTGATCACCTTATCGATCGTGCCTCGAGCTGTTCGCCCGAGAACCAATTGTAATATGTCCAATAAATTCCTTTCGTCGCAACACTGATCGTCTTTTTTCTGTGATATCATACTCTGCTCTACGAGGACATTGGGTGTTCATACGGCCTACCTCATACGGACGCTTTCAGCATCCAACACCAATTATATATATATATATATATATATATATAATGCCAATCATTGTAAGTTTGGATCTGACATGCAAAAACATATATATATGAATAAGGTAAGCCCAAATCATAGTAGATTCAAATATCGCAGAGAGAAAGAGAAAGAGGATGGGGAGAAATGAGGTGCAACAGAAACGTAACATGGATTAAAGGTTAAAATATAGTCTAGAGAGATGTGAAACAAATCGAGGATATAGTTTATGGAACACCCAAATGATTTAGAAGTCGACCTTAAGCGGGAGCAATAACATTAAGAAAGACATGAACGAGACTGCAACACTTTCTTTTGAAAATTTTGAAAGTAGGTTTATAAGTATGAATTTTCATAAGATTTTCGTAGTTCTCTCTGTGGCCTAGCGGTAGGTACTAGAGACGGTGGAGATCCTGACCTTGGTTTCAATCCTGGTCAAATTTTGATTTTACAACACAGAAAAAAAATGGAAAAGCTTTACCGGGAATCCTGCACCCGACCAGGATCGAACTTCTGATCTGGATTTCCACAGTCTATGATTCCTCCAACTAGGCCACACCGAGACAGCTACAAAAGTACCGTGAAAATTGATAATTATAAACCTACTTTCAAAATCAAAGCTAAAAATATGTGGTGTCGTTCAAGGCATTCCTAGAGCTATTAGTAATATTTAGGGTCAACTTCTGGTAATTATTGCAAGTCTCTGGATTTCGCAAGACACATAATAACTTTTATCGGAGAACGTAAGATATTTTTCCGCAAACATTTGATTGCACTGTTTTGTTTCCACTTACGTATTTTTCGAAAATGTTATTTATTCGCTATAAAAATTAAATGATAGCATTCTATATGTAGGTGGGCCCCCTTCACTTCTGGCAACTAATATTTTTAGATCCAGTCCGCCACTGTATATATATATATATATATATATATATATATATATATATATATATATATATATAATTTTGAGCATGTGTTGGTTGTTTACCGACACCTCAGTATGCAGGTTGGAGCATTCAACGAAGTGCGCAGGCTGGTCTGTTTACTCTGGAGTAATGTAAAAACAAGAAATGTAAGTCAACAGGCTAAAATAAGCTTCGTTTATTCATATTCCTTTGGACGCTGAAATTCGTTCATTCTAAATCATATGCTTTCAGTTCCTTAGAGGTCTAACACCACACTCTAGATCTGAAAATATCAATGGATTAACAAGGTAAAATCTATCACAACATTATGTTTTCCTGTTTTTGCTGTTCAAGTTCTTACTGCCTGATGAGGTCATAGCTGTTGAATAATGGCTATTACTGAAATATACATAACAGTGAATATCAATAAACGAAGCTAATTTTAACCCGTTGACTTACACTTCTTGTTTATATATATATATATATATATGTATATATATATATATATATATATATATATATATATATATATATATATATATATATATATATATATATATATATATCAATGCTTGAGTGCCCAAGTGCAAAACAAATCAATAATAATATAAGTTTTGCAGTTGCTAATATGGTATTAATTTCTCATTCAGAAAAGAAATTGCGCCCCTCACTTTTGTAAGCTTTCCCAAAATGGTGAAATCGATGCAGTTAATATTCTTCATTAGCAAAAAATAAAATAAAAACGGAATCCCAGAAGAGTAGAGGAAAAATTGACATAAGTAATTATGAAACATCTATGAGGATGCAGCAGAGTAAAGTTTTCAAATAGATGAAAGACTTTTATACTAGATGGGCAAAGATGTGGAAGTGTTAATAACATACGCTGGTGTTTCACCTTTATTCAGATGATAGACTGTTTAAATGGAGATATGGTTACAATCCATACTGATTTGAGCAACAGCATTTGAAAAGCCTCTTTTACGTAAAATGATCAGTTTTTACTTTTCGAGTCCTAACTGCGATTGACGAAATGCTTGGGAAGGAATTAGATGGACATTATTTTCCAATAATGTGACAGAAATGATTCGACAAACCTAATTTTCAGTGATGCAGAGATATGCTAATCATAACAAATTAATAAATGATTGGCTTTAGCTATATTTTGTAAACCCAGGCATGTGTTGCTAGGTATGAATACTATGAATACTAATTTACACGGCTCTATATCAGGTGACTGTTTTAATGAATAATGATCTGATGTCTCATAGAATTTGAATTCTCGAAACTAGATCTAACTGCAAGGCTTACCGCTAGCCCTTCTGGGAACATTCTAGAGATATTCATACTTGTTGTTGTTTAGGTCTGTGTGATGTTTGTATTCGCCGTTAAAAATAACCGATGAATATACTACTTAAAAGAGATCACTTGCAACACTTGTGTATATATATATTGATGTCAGTATATATGCGAGTGTGTGCTTGTGCGTACGTGTGCGTGCGTACACACTAGTGTATGAGTTTGGTCAATAAATCTAATCGTCAGGGGATACATAACTCTGATTAAGAGGAGGTGAATTGGTTGGTAATTAAGACTTTTTTGTCTATACAATATCTTAATGATACTTCAATAGAAATTAATGTCTCACGTTACGCTTTCCACTAATCATAAACACCTAATTATTTTCAAGCTTAGTGAAGGTTACCTATAAAAGTAGAGTATCGAGTATATACTTTCTAATATTTAGTTTTAGTGCCAAACCATAAAACCCTCTATAGAACAAGAAATAAGCTGTTATTAGGACGAGTGGTTCTTAGAGATCTAGGTGAGGCAATTTCACCTCGATTACATAATTAATGCTAAATATTCCATTCTGCTTTTCCACTGAAGCAGTGGTTTCGTAAACGGTACGCTGCAAGAGGTAACTAGGTGTACCACAGATTAACAAAATAGAATTTAAGACGTCAGAACATCGATACTACTGCTTGGGTGTCTTGCGAAACGCGTGCTTTAGTAATTTGTATATACATGTATGCAATAGTTTCGAATATTCTTCCTTGACTTTGTAATTTTCAGACATTTTTATATTAAGTTTCCATGAGAAATGTATAGCTGAAATTTTCCAGTGCGCCATGCAGCCAACGAGATTGAGAATCATTGCACTGAAGTACTCGACCTTTCTTTTAATTTCTTTAATCGCTCTGCGTTGGGAATTAAAAATTCCCTTTCAATCTGCCAGGTTTGATAACAAATGAAACTATTTTCTTCCTCGACAAAAATTACCTTCTGCTTGAGGAGGATATAAATATATATATATACAAAGTTCATTGAAATAATAGGAGAAAATTATACTTGTCTAACAACGATTTAGCAACCATTTACTAAATTATGCACGTATTTTGAATATATATTATACAGCTATACTCAATATAACAGTAACAATAATTATTATGACAACTGTTAGATTTCAACTAGTACTACACGATTAACACATACAGCCGCTACTAACAAATAATAGTACTAATACTGCAATTAATATTTCTTCTAAATATTTCTAGTAACAATTTATAAGACAGTCAAAGCGTTTTTTCTTTGTGTGGGGGCGTGCATCCAATTTTTTTTAGTCTATTTCATTTATCGATGACTACTTCAACAAGATTTGAACTCTAAACGTAGAAAAAAAAAAAAAAGACGTAAATTAATTTGTATTTAATTTCCGGATCTACTGGTCAAATCTATTAGGATATTGTCAGACCTGCCAACCTGTAAAAACCCAAACGGGGAATAGCATGAAGAAGAGTGCTTCAAAATGGGGAGAAATGTGGCAAAATTAGGAGATTTCACATAATGAAAGCTATACACACTTTCACAAGAGTAGATATCTCTCATCCACCCTAAAGTGGGTGGGAAATCTCCCCGTCGGACGGGGAGAGTTGACAGGTCTGCATTGTTTGTAATGACAGTTTTATTTCCACTAGAGACAAGTTCATATAAAAATGCAACGATTGAAAAAAAAAAAGCTAAGTGGGTATATAAAAAAATTGGGATACATTGGAACATAGCAGCAGAGACTAACACCATCGTTCTGCAGAGCAATATTAGAACGAACTAAATACAATAAACTGCGCAAAAATGACCTCGGCGGCATTTGAACACAGAGCACTTAGAAACAAGGCAGTTTCTACTTGGTCACTCAGTCTGCTAAAGATATAAGCTAAATTGTCCTCAAATAACTCCATACCATCTTCACAAAATAAAACACATATTAGATAATGTACCTTTAAACACAAATTGAATGTTCAGCATGTCACGACGATGAACATTCTGTTGTTTGATTATTTAAGTTTCTACTAAGTAGCTGAATATTCCACAGGCAGCGAAATTCTCAGGCTGAACAAGCGTGACAAAATATGACAAACCCGAAGTTTTAAATTGCAAGTACAACCCAAAGAGAGAGAGAGAGGGAGAGAGAGAGAGAGAGAGAGAGAGAGAGAGAGAGAGAGAGAGAGAGAGAGAGAGAGAGACCCCAAGCAAAATTGACCCCGGCGGCATTTGAACGCAAAAGAGTTAGAAACATTCTTCCCGATGCTCTAACGATATTGCGATTCCGTCACCATTTCTCTAAACAGAGAGGAAGGTCATAATTGGAATGCTTATATATGTTTGCTGTGCCGGAGTTGACGCAAAATCAAACAAGAACTACACCAACATTACACAATTCTTGCTATTTCTCTACAACTTCATACTAAATTACACTACAGTGATTAACAATGATTAACCAATAATTAGCAAATGAAAGAAACACTCATTATACAAGAGGATGACAACAAAAACAATAACAATATCTGGACGTTAAAAGAAATGATTTTATAAACCTTCGGAACGAATAACTTTTAGTTACTCATTTGACCTGACAGAAATAACAGTCGGGCCTCCTTCAAACTACACCACACCACTTAAGAAAAGGAAGGACTGACATATTGGAAAATGAAATCATACATACACTGTGTCTGAAAACAAATAAGATAATAGGACTGCTTAAACAGGGTTAGGGTTAGGGTTAGGGTATCTCAAATCTAGTGCTAAACATCAACACCAACAACAAACAACAACAGCAACAAATAACAAGGGAAACCATAAGAACAACCATAATAATTGTTTCTACATTTGACACAAGGCCAGCAATTTGAAGGGAAAGGGAAAGTTGACTAAACTGAGTCCCAGTGCGTTACTGGTACTTTATTTTATTGACCTCGCAAGGACGAAAGGAAAAGCTAACCTCGGCGGGATTTGAAATCAGAACTAAAGGGCCGCAACTTGTTGACGCTCTACCGATACCTCCAATACACCGCCCTAAGAACAACCATAATAATAACAAGACTAACCACAATAACAACAAACGCACCAATGATTGTTCCTATATTTGGTACAAGACCAGCAATTTAAAGGAAAGGGAAAAGTCGATTAAATCGACGCCAGTGTATCACTGGTACTTTATTTTATCGAGCCCACAAGGCAAGAACACCAGCAACGAAATATATGATTTAAATGTGTAAAGAATTACTTTTCCCCACGAACATATGGTTCTACGAGATAATTGTATTGATTATTAAAACTGTAATCGAAAGTTTGTATTTTTACATTTCATTGATTTATCTACATAGTAACCGTTTTAATCGCAACATTAAACAAATCTGATTATTTATACTTTTATGGTAATAGGTTCGGTATTCCTTCCTTACTTCTTTTCTTTCTTTCCATTTTGTTCAAATATGATTTCAGGAGAAATAATTTTTTTCACTTCAAGCCTTAGCTGTTTCCTATATACATACACACACTCACACGCACGCACACGCGCGCGCGCGCGCGCACACACACACACACACACACACACACACACACGCGCACACACACACACACACACACACGCACACACACACACACACACACACACACACACACACATATATATATATATATATATATATATATATATATATATATATATATATATATATATGTATATATATATATATATTGTATGTTATAAATACCAACTTATAATTCAGAGTGCACACATTTTCTTAATTAGTAAATAAATGTGTAGGTAATAGTATGGTATCCGTACACTAAATAAATCCGGACTGCGGGTAGTTTCTGTGTGGCATTCTGTACGTAATATTTGCATCAGCAAATCTTATTTACATAATTCATGCAATATTGCTAAAGGTTACATAAATAGTGGTATGCAACGGTTCATCAGCGGGTTTCCAGCCCAAGTCCAGCGTAAGAGTTTATCCGAACGTCTATTACAGGTCAACTGGCATCATAGCAATAGAAATTTCTGACAACAGTAGCAGATGACCTTACGAAAATAATATATATATATATATATATTATTTTCGTAAGGTCATCTGCTACTGTTGTCAGAAATTGATATATATATATATATATATATATATATATATATATAGAGAGAGAGAGAGAGAGAGAGAGATGAGATTCTACAGGACTAGAACTGTTTCATTCTTTAGAAATCATCTGATGATTTCTAAAGAATGAAACAGTTCTAGTCCTGTAGAATCTCATCTATATTAAAACTTTTATACTCTGCTCTGTATTGAGTACCTTACTTACTGTGGTTACCTCCGATTCAACCCGGAATAACTTACCTTATATATATATATATATATATATATATATATATATATATATATATATATATATATATATATATATATATATATATATATATATATATAGGGCGGATAAAATTCCCGAGATCCATGGACGAGTTCTCTCCAGCGGTCACTGTCCCTCATTATCGCTGCCATGTCTTGCGTCTCCAACAGACCAGTGTCTGTCGTTAGGGCATCAACATACGTTAACCTTGGTCTACCACTTCCAGTGTGTCCATGTAGGGGCTCCCACACACACACACACACACATATATATATATATATATATATATGTGTGTGAAGGCGCGTGGCTTAGTGGTTAGAGCAGTAGGCTTGTAATCGAAAGGTTGTGAGTTCAATTCTCGGACCGGGTGATGTGTTGTTTCCTTGAACAAGACACTTTATTTCACGTTGCTCCAGTTTACTCAGCTGAAAATGAGTACCAGCAATAGCTGGAAGTTTAACCCTGCGATAGACTGGCGTCCTGTCCAGGGGGGAGTCTTGTACTCTCAGTCGCTTCACGCCATGAAACCGGGAAAAGCATCGGCCAAATGAGCCTTCTGGCTTAAGGCAGACTTTAGACTTACGGCCTGCCCGCCCAGCCAGTGGGATGGTGTCATCGTATGGCTAAAACACCACGTGCTGTGACCAGTGACGCCGAATAGCACCCGACAGACTGGTCGGTCAAGGTGATATATATATATATATATATATATATATATATATAACTAATGAAGGAAGCTAGTCAAATGTAATTGACATGGCTTCGGTCGTTTTCTCACTCATTCAATAGTTTAAATAAGTTTGTATTTTTAAAGATACAGACTCTACAGCTAGAGTGGACACTTGCGTTAAAAACTGAGAAAAGCGACTTCGCGTGGGTAAGAATTTGAATTTTCTATTGTCCCGGACCGTTGCGGGACTAAAGAATTACTTTCCACGTTTCCAATATGCTAACGGTAATCTGACTGGAGCCGCTATTCGCAGAAATTAGTTAATGTTATGAGGCATTACGTAATCTGGCAGGGGATTTCTTCATCAACAGGATTTAGCCTCCTTGCAATGGAAAGATCTGTTCGCTAGCTAGTACACTACACTGGCTGACACCAGCGAGTATTGAAGCTCGACTTTCACTGACACGTGACTTCACATCAAAGAGGAGGTAAGCCAGACATGTCCATAATTAGGTAACACAGTGGTGTTGATTCAAAGCTGAAAAGAAAATTGCTATAAGCCGTTAAAGAAAGAAAGATAGGGTTGGAAACAATAAATAAATAAATCGAACTAGAATAAAGAAATAGAAATGTCCACCATGGTGGCTGATACAAGCGAGTGTATGAATGTATATATATATATATATATACATACACACTCAAGCACATATATTTATATATATTTACACACACACACGTACACACATACACACATATGTATATATATATATATATATATATATATATATATATATATATATATATATATATACAAATATCCATCAATATCACACGGGTATAAATACATATATACAAATACATATGTATATATATAACCGTGTGATATTGATGGATGTGAGAAGGAGCACTTATTACCGAAATAGTTAAATACACTTTATCATAGCTAAGGGGTGAGTCTTTTACTACCCCCTTGACAATATCTTCCTTTTCATTTCTACTGTATTTCCTTTTACGTGTTTTATACTTTCCGTCTTTTTTCTCTTTTCTATTAATGCGCCGCCCCCTTAAAAGCCCCCTCCCACATATCCATCCCACTCATAAACATCCTCACTAATAACGTGGACTATTTGTTAATGAAATTAATTTGTTCTAGACCCTTATTCGTAACCACATATATAACATATATATAGGAACAATTCATAGAAAAACCTATACAGAAAAAATCCTATTGAAAACAAATTGTCTTTAAATATCGATGGGTGTTTAAGTGCAAGTTTAAATGACAATTACCGCATTTCCCGGCACCGAAGACGCTTCGTCCTCGAGGACGCAACCTAATTTTGACAACCAAAAAATTTGAAAAAAAAAAATAATAAACAATCTTAGGCCTCCAGGACGCATGGTAGATTCGGTATATTGGTTTACTTAATAACAATCTATTTCACAAATTCATAGTTGTAGAAATTCTATTATGTTATGTTCGTATTGAAGTCTTTTGAAAACGTATATCTGCAAAATATTATTTCAAACTGGGTAATTGCTGGCCTTGTACCAAAAGAAGAAACAATTATTACAAACTATGTATTCTTGAGAAAGTTTTGAGAAAACGAATTACACTAAACTGTAATTATGTCTCGTTATGTGTACTGTATATATGTACACACACACACACACACACACACACACACACACACATATATATATATATATATATATATATATATATATATATATATATATATATATATATATATATATATATAATTATAAGTTTGTAGAACTGGCAGATAAAATTTACCTAAAGTTCTTCTTAGTCCGGAGAAATTAACGAAATAACTAAATAAATAATCAATTAAACGGAGTTAAGTTTG
>OZ024740.1:394630474-394660474 GCA_964016885.1 Eledone cirrhosa | reverse complement strand
CACATTGGTTTCGTGGATAACGTCTTGATACCCAGCGTATGTTATCTGTGATTTTCAATGTTGTATATACGAGTAGAGTTTTGCCCAGGAACCAAAACACTACTTGGTTTGAAGTTTAGTTGAGTTATTTAGCAGCTCTTAATCTGCTTCCTACACTTGCTGTAAAATTGAAACTCTAGGCTACTACGAAACTGCAATTAAAAGAAGGCATGGAATGTATGAACAGTGTTCCCTGCCATAAATGTGACACTAACAAATCCAAAGAATCAATATTGGGAAACATTTCCAGTAACAAAATTAACAAAATGGAAAGCTGATATCAACAACCTTCTCGGACTCACATACACACATACATATCCATATGTATTAAAATAAATTTAACATGTCTTATATACATTCTAAATAATTTTCATGCACACACACATGCACACGCATGCAGACACATACACAATATAATTGACAGTTATAATAAAATGAAGAGATGTCCATTATTCAAAAAGGGATTCTGATTATTTTAATATCAATTTTACACCAGATCAAATGTTTTATATTCTCTAATACACCTTGGGGATCAAACCGAATTTTACCGAAATATTATAGGAATATTCATGTAATATCAGTTTGACATTTAAATATGCATTAAAAAATGTGAAACACATGATCTGTTTTAAAGGTGATATTGGTATAAGAAGAATATACACCTACACACATTTATCTATCTATCATAGATTATTAACAGGAAGCATATAGCATTGTGTGTGTATATATATATATATATATATATATATATGGAAAGAAAATTTCGCTCTACATGGCTGAATACAATAAACGTAATCTGAGCTTTTCGAATATTAATAATAACATTCGATTCGTTTGCAATTATACAAACAAGCCTCATTTTTATAGCCATGTCAGTAGAATGAACCCTTCATTCTTGCTCTTGTGTTGGCATGTAAACAGAACTACAGACACTAATGTTTCTGGGTATCACCCTTCATCAGTACAGCTCACTGTTCACCTGCCAACTGCCAGAGCTAGTGAAAATATATGCTATTTTCTAAAATATACAATGACTGATCGGCCTGATTTGCATATTAGCAGACTGGCTGATCAGTCAGATTTGCATATTAGCACAGAGAGCTTTGTGTTTCTCGCGTTACCCCGATCTGACCAGACTCACCTCTCAAACTTCCTGAAGGCAAGGTTCGCTTTCGCAATCCTGTGATCTATTTCAGTATCGAGGCTACCATTTCTACTAAGTGTATATCCGGGACACACGAGGTTATATTTTTCTCGCGAAAATTTCTGGCTCCACATACATTTCTCTAACTGGTGGAGTGTACATAACCTTTGACATTTTTATGCTAACACTTAACCCAAACACATGCATACACTGGAGGGGATGCCCAATATCAACTCTATAGTGTGTAACACAAAATCTGCATCATCTGCATACAGAAACTCCCTAACAAGAGTGCCAAATGTTTTGGACTTGTTGTTAAAGCCTCTTATATTAAAGGCTTTGCCAAAGATTCTAATTCGCAAGTATATATCGATTTTGAACCTTGGAAGGATATGAGGCAGCACAACAAAGTAGATGGCGAAGATGCAAATCTGGCTGATCAGTCAGATTTGCATATTAGCAGATCCACTTCCCCGGGACCCTCTCAGGAATAAGTGGGCGAAGAAGAAGAAGAAGAAGAAGAAGAAGAAGAAGAAGAAGAAGAAGAAGATAATGATGATGATGATGATGATGATCATGATCATGATCATGATATATCTATATACAACCAGGGTTGATTTGAGGTTAAACAACAATACCAACACTAGCGACTCGGATCCTGGAATGATATTGAATTGAATTTAAAACTGATTTGTTTTTTTAATAGAGATGATCGATTTCGTTGTTTTCGTTTTCACATTATAAACACCAAAGTTCAGAATTAAAGGTCGATGGTGATTGGTCGCATTAGTGTGGGTTATTTTTCATTTTACAACATTTTTTTTCTCATTGTACAACCTATGTGTGGTGTTAGTTTTGGAATTATTATTATTCAATATTATAGCCAAAATAACGTTCGATGAACTGAAGTAACTACCATTAATTCTAGATTATCATAACACAGACAACAGGGTTCACAGTCTCATTCTCCTTCACACACAGAGTCATAAACAAACACACGTATATGAACTGTATGTACGTATGCATATATATATACATGCGTATATATATATATATATATTATATATATATATATATATATATATATATATATATATATATATATATATATATATATGTAATTGAAAAAGTGAAGAATAACATGGTCAACAGTACAAAAAAGGGGAATTTATTTAGTCTAACAATTGTTTCTCTGATTGAGTTGTCTAAAAATTGTTGCACACTAGAAGCAAATTTTGGACAACTCAGAGAAACAATTGTTAGACTGTAAATAAATTCCCCTTTTTTGTACTGTTGACCATGTTATTCTTCACTTTTTCAATTTTATTACTCAAAGATAAACTTACATAGGAATACAGGTTAAATCATAAACTCGCCATCTACGTAAACCTCTAAATGGATTACCTAAATCGATATTTTGTTATCACGTGTATATATATATATATATATATATATATATATATATATATATATATATATATATATATGTGTGTGTGTGTGTGTGTGTGTGTGTGTGTGTATGCATATGTATGCATATATATATATATATTCATTAGTTAAGCAAAACAAGACCACAAATTTCACAAGGAAGACATTATTAAATGATTGTCAACATATTTTAGTTTGATGTAAGGAATGTAGAGAATAATAATAATGTCCGTTTACAATTGTTTCGCTACTCCATATAATATTTCTGGATCAAATGATTATAGATCATTACTGATCTGGTTCAGTTGAAAATAATTAACATAGGTAAAAATAGAGCAGCTCATCGGAACTTCAAAAGGAATATAAATTAAAATAAGGAAAGAATGTTACATGAATGTAATGTTCCATATATTGGTATTTCACTATAGATTCTTTAAAAATAACGGTCTCTCTATCACCATCGAGCCGAACCATAAAGTAGTAAACTTCCTAGATGTTACCCTGGATCTTAACAATAACCTATATTACCCATATCATAAACCAGGTGAAATACTTACATATATTAGCCCACACTCTAACCACCCACCGGCAGTCATCAGATCAGTAATCAAATCTATCTCATATAGGATCTCCATGCTATCAGTAAATGAGGAAATATTCATAAACCATGCGGCATATTATAATAAGGCTCTTTCTGAATCTGGTTATGAACAGTCCATTTACTACATACCTAAATGCACTTCACCACAACCATAATAAATTTAACACTAGAACAAGAAATACCTTAGCATATATCCAGACTCGCCGGAATTTTAGCAGTAACAGCACTTATACAAGGAACCTTAATGGTAGCAGTGGCCTGCTTCCGACTCCAAGTCGCAAACTAAAAATCAACCCTAGAATAGGAATGAGCAATGGGATGACAAATAACAAATCCCCAGGTAATAATAACCCTATGAAGGCGCCTACCAACTCCACTAGAACCCCTAGAAGGAATAGGCCTAGAAATATCACCTGGTTTAAACCCCCCCCCCCCATTATCATCTAATCTAGCCACTAATATCCCTAAACGCTTCTTCTCTATCCTATCTAAACATCCTCCCGCCCCAACCATAGATATTACAAACTCTTTAATAAAAATAACAATAAAATCTCATTTTCCACAACACCTAACCTAGCAAGCCACATCGCATTCAGTAACCATCATAAACTAAGACAGTATAACTCCCACACCGCGGTACCACCACCCCCATCAAATATACCACGCCACTACACCAATACTCACTCTAGTAGCACACCTCCCCCATCTAATCCTTCTAGAACTGACCAACCGCTTAGATTAAACAACCCTACTCTCACTAACCGCAGAAGTAACTGCAACTGCCGTTACCCTAATGCATGCCCACTAAATGGACATTGCCTGACACCCAATATAGTTTATAGGTGCACGGTTAAAACTGCTTCGCAGACCAACTCCTATATCGGGTCTACCTCTAACCCCTTTAAGGTACTCTATAACGCGCACTCTTTTTCCTTCCATGACCCTAACAACAGATGTTCGACATCTCTGGCTAGGTTAATTAAAAACCTTAAATTAACCAACATTGAACACTCACTAACATGGGATATCTTGGCTAGGGGCCCAACCGTTCAATGGACGAAAAAACTCTTGTGACCTCTGTCTTACCGAAGCATATTACATAACTCTATCACGACCTCAGCCGATTAACGATAGTAACTATTAGCTGTCAACATCGAAGGGCTAATTCCTTCGCCAACAGAATATTTGACCCACATAGTCATCTAGCCCCATTTTTACTTGTAGCTAATAAGTGAAATAATTATAGCTAACTTAGATAATTATAAGTTACCTCCTTTACATTGTCTCTCAATTAAAAAATTAAAAATTAGCACTCCTTAACTATAAACTACCCACAATTTCTAATCTATTGAGGAGTTACCTCCCCTGAAACCACCATATAATTAGTAAGGTAAATATGTCCATTGGCGGCCATCGTGTTACCCATAGGCAGATCTCCCACAATGCAGCCTCAACAGAAGAATACTGCTTGATTATGGCAGACAATAGATATATTGTCAGGAGACCATAGTGAAATACCAATATATGGAACATTACATTCATGTAACATTCTTTCCTTATTTTAATTTATATTCCTTTTGAAGTTCCGATGAGCTGCTCTATTTTTTCCTATGTTAATTATTTTCAACTGAACCAGATCAATAGTGATCTATAATCATTTGAACCACAAATATTATTTGGAGTAGCGAAACAATTGTAACGGACATTATTATTAATATTATTATTATTATTCTCTACATTCCTTACATCAAACTAAAATATGTTGACAATCTTTTAATAATGCCTTCCTTGTGAAATTTGTGGTCTTGTTTTGCTTAACTAATGAATATTTCCAGCTCTGTGCACCTAACCTCTGCATGAACCCAGCCACCTAGCTGCCTTCCACTGCATATTGCACATTGAGCACACGCCTTTACGCTTTGGCTTCTAACTAATTCACCAATCTCTCTTCTCCTCTCCTATCTCCTCTCCTATCTCCATCTCTCTCTTTAAGATTGGTTACTCTTGAACTGTATATATATATATATATATATATATATATATATATATATATATATATATATATATATACATATATATATATATATATAAGTATATATATATATATATATATATATATATATATATATATATATATATATATATATATATATATATATATATATGTATATATATATATTAGTTACCTCTGATTCAACCCGGAATAACGTATATATATATATATATATATATATATATATATAATATATATATAATATATATATATATATATAACGAAGGAAATGTGGTAAGGAACCAGGTGGACCATAACGCACCAAAGTACTCAATACTTAGGGTAGTAGAGTGGGTAACAGGAACGAGTAGGACCCCGACGGCTGAGCTCAAGCCGTTTCGACGGCTAATTCAGAATTAGCCGTCGAAACGGCTTGAGCTCAGCCGTCGGGGTCCTACTCGTTCATATATATATATATATATATATATATATATATATATATATATATATATATAAAACTATCTCTATTTCTCTCTCCTCGCACACATATAAACATATATATATATTTATCTCTGAAGATGTTTGACCCCGACGGCAGAGCTCAAGCCGTTTCGACGGCTATTTCTGGACACAGAGTCCAGAAATAGCTGTCGAAACGGCTTGAGCTCTGCCGTCGGGGTCAAACATTTTCCTATTACCCACTCTTCTACCCTAAGTATTGAGTACTCTGGTGCGTTACGGTCCATCTGGTTCCTTAACACACCTCCTTCATTATATATAATATATCACGATAAATTAACTGTAAATAATGTGCTCAAAGGAGAAGAAATCTTGAGCTCTTTAAAATACAATAGGCTGAAAAGGTAACACACCAGAGGTAACATACAATATGTAAAATACAATATGTTGAAAAGGTAACACACCAGAGGTAAAATACAATATGTTGAAAAGGTAACACACCTATGGTTCCGTTAATTTATCGTGATATTTCGCTCCTTATAACAGTCTTTCCTATCTCTCTGTTTGGTTGAGCACACTTCTCTGAGTGGTTTTGGGCTGCCCTTTCTAGCAGCTCGTCCCTCAGAGGCCACTGGTTCACTGCCCTTAAACACGCTGTGACTTCTCTCTCCCACGTGTAGCTGGACAGTCACTTTTAAAATTCTCTTAGTGTTGTCTGAAATGTATAGCCTTACACACGCTGATGAACCGAGGTTATTCCATTTCTGTCAACAAATTACTGGCGAAACATCTCTTTGGATTTGTACGTGTGTTATATATAGTTATAGAGGTATTTATTTACGCTTTAATTTATATTTTTAATTATCGTGTCTATAGTCTGCCTTTCATAGGTTATAGATTACATACACTGGTGGTTTTTCCCCTGTTTTATTGCTAGCGCACTGTATATCTCTCTCTGGTGTGTAACCTTTTCAACATATTGTATTTTATATATATATATATATATATATATATATATATATATATATATATATATATATATATATATATATATATATATATAAGACAGGAGGTTCCATATTTGTATTTTCACATCTCTTTAAGTTAAGCAGTTAGTTTCAAAGTAAATTCCGTTATACAATATATTTACATTTCTAATCGGTTTGTTGGATTATCTCTTGAGCATTTATCAAAAGGAATATTTTGTATATGTTGTCGCAAATTTCTAAATATTCAATTAGTCGGTTTTAATTAGTGCTGTATTTCGTATCTCTTGTTTGTATCTTTCGTTGTTTGTGTACTCATATATTTACAAACATTACTACGGCATGTCCTACATCTGCTTTCTCTACAAGTTTTAACAGAAAATTTAAATATATTTTGTCCTTATCAGGTGTTTTCTGCGGTTCTTTGGTTGGAATTAGTTGGTGTCATTGTGGTTTTCTTCAAAAAGTTTTTAATTATGTGCTTTAGCAGATGTTTCTTAAACGTGGCAAATATGAATTATTCGTGTTGGCGAAAGGAATAATATCTTCCTCAATATTTTGTACAGACATCTCGAATTTAGGTATACCTTTTGCTTTTTTTTATTCCCATCATCTATTAAATGTAAGGGATTCGCCTGAATGAATTTGCCTTTGTTCTGGATCAACCATCATCACGCATTCAGAGATATAGGTATTTATACACACACACATACATATAATACACACACATACACACACACATATATATATATATATTAGCACCTGATCTATGGCAGCTACAACTTTGATTCATATCCAATATTATGATTCTCCTAGCTTATTGTATACAATCAATAATATGTTAGTTACTTTTGTTTACAAAGGCAAGTTGATAGCTATTTGTTTGTAGGCTGTAAGTAACCATTTGTTCCCATGCCCTGAAAATAACTGCCAAAGGTTCGGCCAACCTGACCTTCCTCTTTTGAGAAAGGTCACGTGACGACACAAGAAGAATTACTACTACAGGTAAAATGCTTGTGTCAACAGACCGAATTCTGGATACAAAAGAACAAAACCTGCCGAAGACGGGAACTCCAGTCCAATCGTAGAAATGCACACATGAGTTGCATGAGCAATATGCAACTTGTAGTGTAGCTTCCGCAGACCCCAGAAATCTATCAAAGATTTTTATCGATATCTATCGATTCTAATCACTCGAGATGGTCCAGGCTAGTCTTCAACTTTTTGAATTTATTGCTGTTGTGGTACAAGCATACCCACTATATTCGGTCGTTTTTTTCCTTTTGGTGTCACACCTTTTAACTGTTGTTTTACACTGGACGATAATGTTTAGCTTACTGAGTGCTTTGTGATTGCCTCAAACAACTCGATCAATAACTGCTATACAGCAGCTACAACTTCGATTCATATCCAATATTATATATATAACAGTATGTGGTTGACGACTGAGAAAAAAGAGTACTCAATGCCGAAGTAGAGTATAAATATTCATTTTAAGGCTAAATAGTGAGTCAATTTATTTTGCCATTTTATCAAAGCGTCATCAGACAAATTATCGCATGAGGACCTTATGATAAGCAGGCGAAACTCCAGAGTATTAAGATTCACTATTTATCCTTAATATAATGAATATGTATGTATGTATGTATGTATGTATGTATGTATGTATGTATGTATGTATGTATGTATGTATGTATGTATGTATGTATGTATGTATGTATGTATGTATGTGTGTATCTTTGTATGTATGTATGTATGTATTGGAAAAAAAGTTGGAAATGGAGTCTTTAAGAAAGTTTATTTACAATAATTTATAACGTTACCGGTCTCAGAATTTCGTGATTTCCGACTTGTAAAAGACTCCAATTGCATTTTCAACTTCTTTTACTATATATTTACTCTTGTGGGATATAAAAACCTTACTTTCGAATATATATGTGTATATTTATATACTTATACACACACACATATGTATATATATATATAAATGAAAACAGGGAGAAAGAGACGATTAAGAGGAAGAAAAATATTTTGTTTCCTTTTTTGTTTCTCTCTCTCTTTTTTCTGGGTTAGAAAATGATTAAAACGAAATGTTTTACTTTGTGTGAAGTGTTAAGGTATTAGTTGATTTATTTATTATTTAACAATGGCATTTAAATATATATATTTATATATATATATTTATATATATATATTTATATATATATATTTATATATATATATTTATATATATATATTTATATATATATATCCTGAATTCACTGGCCAAAATAGGGGTTTTCTCGCCTTAGAATTTCACATGTGCTTTCATAATCTGTGAGATTCTGGCGCAAGAAGAACAAAAACCTGTTGATAAAGCGATGCCTTGTTCGATCATTATACAAAAAGCTTATTTTTCATAAGCAGACAGTATTATTGATTTAGGTGTTGCAGAAACCCAATTTCGGAGTATTCCATCTTCCCCGAGGGTCCATGTAACTATTTCAATCATATCTCATTTTGTTTGACCCGTTTAGCTTGTTCAATTTTTTTGGCTATCGTGGTTAATGGCTTTTTAATCATCGTCTCAGCGTGTATGACCATTTTAACTTATGTTTATAGCTCTGGTATCTTCTTCTTATCCATGGAGCGCTTGTCTGCACAATATGGAAGTTGCGTTTCGCTAATTTCTACCCGCCGAAATGCGATTCTCGCTAAATTTATATTTATATATATATATATATATATATATATATATATATATATATATACACATATATACATACATACATACATACATACATACATACATACATACATACATACATACATACATACACATATTCATGCATACATACACGTACATATATTGTACAGAGATGAAGCTACATCCTTATATTGCTCCTACCCTTTCTTCCGTGATTATACAAGCTCCCCGTAATTTTCATATAAATCATTACATAACACGAGACTCGAAGCATGTTCCTTTTCCCAGAGAGATTTTGCAAATGACTTTACACCGCTGGTCGTTATATAAACAAATATATATATGCATACAAACATGCGTGCAGATATACATACACAGAATATGCGCAAATTCTTAGAGTTGGAGGTCTATCTACAAACATATGTATACTCAGTCCGGTGTAATTCTGGCTATACCCAGAAACCGTCGTACACATGAACGCCTACACAAAGGTAGCTTCTCACTTTCTCTCTTACACATATACTCACATATACCCAATCTGTCCTCACTTAACTTTTCCTGATTTTCGTAAACTCACACACACCCGCCTATACACACATACACATACACATACACATATATGACTACAGATAGGTTCATATGTCTGTATATGTATGAGTGAATTCAATGCAAATTTACAGAATCACATATTTTTATGGTCCGAATTTCTTACTCACATCGCATCGATCATTATCAAATGACAAATAGGGGGTTCACTTAACGGAACCGACTTTTTATGAGAATTTCGGCAAACATTTCGCAGACTTGTCAAGAATAGGAAATATACCGAAATGATTTACTGTTCTAACATTTTCAAGGAGAAATTAATGGAAGTAGCAGAGAATATGAGAGGGTTTGGTGAATATGTATATATATATATATATATATATGTGTGAGTGTATATATATATATGTACATATATATATGTACATATATATATATATATATATATATATATATATATATATATATATATATATATATATATATATATATATATATATATACATATATGTATATATATATATGTATGTGTGTATATATATATATATATATATATATATATATATATACACACATACATATATATATATATATATAATACGCGTGTGTGTGTCTGTGTGTGTGTGTGACCGGGTGTATATACTGGGTACTACATGTCTATGGTAGGGCCAATGACGCTGTAACAACTTCATGCCGTACAGAAATAAAAATACCAACGTGTTCAGGTGGTAAGGGTTCTTTTCTTTTGGTCGTATACCATTATGTTAGCTTTGATTGAACATTCAAACGTGATACAGATTCAGGCAGTCGGATACATCTAGAATATCGAGACTATACAATATGGAATTGTATAACCGCTATCGATTAGTCTCTATATCGATATTATAGTGATCATTCTACCCTCAGAAACGATCATTTTCGTTTCCATTGTTCATCATCTCTCCCTCTCTCTCTCTGTATCCACACACACACGCATACACACACGCACACACACACACACACACACACACCCACACACTCACTCACACACACACATACACACACACACACACACACACACACACACACACACACACACACATATATATATATATATATATATATATATATATATATAAAGACGTAAAATAAGAAAATCCTTTAAAAAAAATTTTTTTTTAATTTTTACTTACTTAAATTTTCACTCCAACTAATTAGTTTCTGCAATGGGATAAAGACAGTTACGTAATCTAACTGTCGAGAATTCATTGCGTCATCAGGGAGTCTATTCTCAGCTAAGTCTCCAGGCAATGCGCGGACATTGGCGGCTCATATAAAAATAATAATAATTCGGTAGATGGAACAGCTAGCGAGGACTGAATTCCATGCTCTGAAATCCTCACTGCCTCTAGTCAAATGGCCGATTCTAAAGAATCAATCACGTGACACAGAGGCTAGTCAGAAGGATTTTCTTATTTTAAAGGATTTTCTTATTTTACGTCTTTTATATTAGTGTTCTGCATCCTCCTGCATTGAACCACCTAGGTACTATGACATAACCTGTGTATTTGCTGGCATAGGCGTGCATCTGTGCGCTTATGTTAGTTGATATATTAAATTATCTATATTTATCTCCAAATCACTGATTTGTCGAGCAAACCTGCCAAAACCACTTCTAAAAAAATTTTTTTGGGGGGTGTTAGTAGGCGTCTGTCATCTTACCATCCCATTCCTTCTGACTAGCCTCTGTGTCACGTGATTGATTCTTTAGAATCGGCCATTTGACTAGAGGCAGTGAGGATTTCAGTGCATGGAATTCAGTCCTCGCTAGCTGTTCCATCTACCGAATTATTATTATTTTTATATGAGCCGCCAGTGTCCGCGCATTGCCTGGAGACTTAGCTGAGAATAGACTCCCTGATGACGCAATGAATTCTCGACAGTTAGATTACGTAACTGTCTTTATCCCATTGCAGAAACTAATTAGTTGGAGTGAAAATTTAAGTAAGTAAAAATTTAAAAAAAAATTTTTTTTAAAGGATTTTCTTATTTTACGTCTTTTATATTATTGTTCTGCATCCTCCTGCATTGAACCACCTAGGTACTATGACATAACCTGTGTATTTGCTGGCATAGGCGTGCATCTGTGCGCTTATGTTAGTTGATATATTAAATTATCTATATATATATATATATATATATATATATATATATATATATATATATATGTATATATAAATATATATATATGTATATATAAATATTTATATACATGTACATATATAAGTACATATATTGTATAAACAGAGATGAAGCTACATCCGTATATTGCTCCTACCCTTTCTTCCGTGATTATACAAGCTCTCCGTAATTTTCATATAAATCATTACATAACACGAGACTCGAAGCATGTTCCTTTTCCCAGAGAGGTTTTGCAAATGACTTTACAACGCTGGTCGTTATATAAACAAATATATATATATATATGAGGTGTCCTACACGCGTGAAAGTATAAGGAAAAATGATGAAATCGAAAATGCAACTGGAGTCATATTTTTTAAATATATATTTCTTTGGTTCCGTTACCGGTTTCGCAGTTCTTCTGCTTTTCAAAAGTAGAATTGAGATGGAGGGTTTGTGGTTTTTCTCACATCTGTATATATATATATATATATATATATATATATATATAAGGTAAAATTCCCTATTGAGTCTTCTTGGCTGCACTTCAAGACACCATTCGTTAGCTTGCCCGCAACCAGAGCTTCGAATATGCTGTACTACCCTCTTGTATATATAAATTACAGAATTATCAAAGTTATATTCAAATCAATTTATTGTTGACAATCGTTTCTTCCAAACTCTCGTTTGGAATCATCGGAGCATTAGCAATGTTTGTGCATATAATTAACCTCCTATTCATCTGAATATAGATACATATATATTGATGTTGTGAACAACAGTTTCGTAATTACAGGGTATAATGGATGCAACATATATTATACGAGAATTGTACAATAATTCAAATTAAAGTTAAAAGCACAGAGTGGAATACATGCGACAGATAATACAAGAGAATAGTCTAATAATTAAAGAGGCATTGAGAAAGAATGAGGACACTAGTAGTACATATGCAAGTGTGTAGAGAGTGCACATACGTTAGTCATATATATGAGAAGGAAACAAGCAAAGGTATTAGGCATATATAAATACTGTATGGCAAAGGTATCACATAAAATACAAGCATATATATAACTAACACATGTTCACTTTCTACACGCTTGCATGTGTACTGCTAGTGTCCTCATTCTTTCTCAATGCCTCTTTAATTATTAGACTATTCTCTTGTATTATCTGTCGCATGTATTCCACTCTGTGCTTTTAACTTTAATTTGAATTATTGTACAATTCTCGTATAATATATGTCGCATCCATTCCACCCTGTAAATACGAAACTATTGTTCACAACATCAATATATATGTATCTATATGATTGTTCAGTTGAATAGGAGGTTAATTATATGCACAAACATTGATAATGCTCCGATGATTCCAAACGAAAGTTTGGAAAAAACGATTGTCAGCAATAAAATCATTTGAACATAACTTTGATAATTGTGTAATTTATATTCGTGCTCTGTAAAACACCTGATGTTCTTACATTGAGATATATATATATATATATATATATATATATATATATATATATATATATATATATATATATATATATATAGTGGAAGTGGAAAAGTGATATAGTGTATTTCTTCCTGCTCTCTACTCTTTCAGTTCAATTCTCCAAATTAAACTTTACCTTTCGTTCTTTCATAATCGATAAAGTACTAGTCGATAATTGAGTTCCATTATTCTCGGATTGGCAGTATCAGTAGAGGGTGTGACGCCATGCTTTCCAGCTTAGTGTTACGTCCCTTTATAATCTGAGTTCAAATCCCGCCGAGGTTAACTTTGCCTTTCATCCTTACGGGATCGATAAAATAAAGTACCAGTAATGCACTGAGATCATTGCTGGCCTTGTGCCAAAAGTAGAACAATTATTCTCTATTTGTGTTCCGTCTGTCGGTCTGTCGGACTCTCTGTCTGTATCTCTCTCTCTCTCTTTGTTTTTTCTTTCTCTTCTTCTTGCTTTCTCTCTTCAAGATATTGACTGTAGGGAGGGATAAGAATCGTCCAATTCAAAATGGCCATCGTATGCCACATGCCAGGTTAACGTACGTGTATGTAAGCATTTGTGGTCGCACACTGATGTGTATGAGTGTGTGCGAAATTCACAAATGCACAACCATACACTGACACACACACACACACATACACACACACATACACACATACACACATACACACACCGCGCGTGTACATGTACAGACATATTTCCAATATTTATTATCATATTCTTTAATTGTTGATTGAATTAACAACCATTTTTTTCTAATTTCGGTCAAAAGCTTTATTAATTTTCCTCTACCCCTTCTGTTTTTCTCTGACTGTTTGTCTCTCTCTCTCACACACTCTCTATCACTCTCTCTTTCTCTCTCCCTCTCTCTCTCACTCTCTCTTTCTCTCTCTCTCTCACACTCTCTTTCACGCTCTCTCTGCTTTTCTTCCCTTCTTTCTATATCTTACACAGTGGTGGCGTGTGAGTTTTTTTATTTATGTATTTTTTCAATTTAATTCCTATATGAATTACAGACGTAGATCTTACTCCCTCCTCCTCCTCTTCCGCAATAATGAAAATAACAAAAACATACAAGAAGAGCTTTAGCTAATAATATTTATTAAATGCAAAAAATTCCTATCTGATGTCGCTGATGTATCAGTGCTATTCGTGTCCTTACAACATTCAGTGTCAAATCCCATTAATACACTCTGTAGGTCATTACCATAATATTTCCATAATTTTAAATATAGGGTGTTTTCTCTATAAAAGCGTTGATCTTGTTTTTGTTTTTATTTTATTTTTGTTTTAACATTTAATAATTTTTTTTCTTTTTTTTTTTCCCAACAAACAAGTAGAACTGACCTGAAAACGTTGTCTTTTCCACCCAGTCCACATCACCAAATTAAATAAAACAAAATAAAATGACAATATATAGTGAAATAAAATAAAGTCACAAGAAACTATTGAGTTTGAAGAAAAAGTCATCTCCGATAAAATTGAAATTATAAAGTTTAATGAGTAAAAATATAATAAAGAAAAGGAAACATGATTTTTTTTCTTTTATTACGTCCCTTTACAGCCACTCTCTAGTAAAGAAAAGTAACATATAGAGAATATACATCTTGTTTCTTTTCGTTCATCAATTGTATGCAAAAAAACAAAAAAACAAAAAGCAAAAAAAAAAAACAGACGATAAAGTTGTTTCGACACATCATTAAATAAATGAGAGAAAATTTAATTCCGATTCTCAATGAAAAAAGCAATGACGATGAAGCTACATCGTAGTCAGGTTCTTAGTCGAAGCCAAGTCACCTCACTTACGCAGCTAACAACTCTTGGGAAACGTCAAGATTTCTCATTTCCTCTTCTCTGTACAAATCTATGGCGCTTTTACCGATGAAAGAAATCCATTTCTGGCGAACTGAGCTTCGTGAACCGTTTCATTTATTTCTTAGAAAGAGATGGACGTCACAACTTCGTTTGTAATTTCCTTCACTTTGCATAGAAAACATTCGAAAGACAATATAGTGAGGAGGAAATAAGTAGCTAGAGAGACTGAAAGAAATGGAAATAGATTGATATACAGAAATATATATTTAGACATTGAAATAGAAAAGAACGGAGAAACAACATAAGAGATGGGGAGAGAGAGAGGGGAGGGAGAGAGGGGAGGGAGAGAGAGAGAGATGATGATGTAATGGCCTATAACTAAAGAGTGGGGCGGAACGGAGATAAAATATTAAGAGGTAAAAGACGTAAAACAGATAAAGATAGACAGACAGACTGACATTAGATATGAATACATAGATAGATAGATATGTTTCTTTTATTTGCCACTAGGGCATCAAAAGTGGGACAAGTACAAAGGGGGGAGTTTACACAAAAAGGCGTCCTCAATAAGGAGGAGGCAATAACAAAATATAAAAATAAAATAAGATATAACAAAAAATAAAATTTATAACAAAATCCTCAATAGAGAGGAGGCGCCTTGGGGGGTCGCACACACCCCCGAAAAAAGTGTGCAACCCTTTTCCTCAGGAGCACAGAGCGGGGGTGCTCCCTCGTTCCTTCCTCTTTTCCACCTACAGGCTTATGTAAAGAGAAGGCCCATTCACACGGGCCATTCTCGCCACTTTCACCCACCTTTCATAAAAACGACTGGGGTGCAGCACCTCTCTCTCCATCCTGATCCTTCTTCCGAAATGATATCGGAAGAAACGGACCAGTTGTTGGCCAAAGAGAAAGGTGCCTGACCTCAGTCCTTTCAGACGCGTCCACCATACAACCTCTTTCGCCATGGCTATTACGCACAGAAACACCGCCTCTGCTTCATCTTTGAAGGGGGGAGGCGGCTTGATCATTACAATAGACTCGGTGGTCAACCGGATCGGTCCCACCCTTGACAGCAGTTGTTCGACATAGCCCCACAGATCGGCTACGCCCGAGCAGTGTACCAATGCGTGTGCAACGGTTTCCTCGTCGCACACGCATCTGGGACAGATCTTTTTGGCGGGGTCCCTACTCGGGCACCCGTGTCTGTAGAGCCTTTCTCGAACGGGTAAAGCCCCTCGGTAGCACTGCCAGGCCAGGGACTTCTGGAAGTTGTCCATAGGTCCCGGGCTGAATGTCCTACCGAACAGGCTGGCCAGTTCGTCCTCCTCCATGTCTAGGGCTTCTCCGAGGGCGTCGTCGCACCTGCTGCGTACCAGCCCTCTATAGAATGTTGCGGTGGAGTCTCCACTGATAACCGGATCCGCCTGCCAGAGGGCGGTGAGCGCCTGGGCACACTCAGTGTGCCAGGCGCCCAGTTTTCTCGGTCTTTGCTTGACCCAGGATTGCAGCTCGGTGAGTGAGACGAGTCTGGGAAAGGTTCGTCTCACAAACGAGGCCCACACCGGTTGTCCGGTGAGGAATACGTAGAGGTGCCGTAGCCTTAATGCGTGTTTACGCATCATTAGCCACGGCATCCCCAGCCCTCCTTTCGAAGGGTGTTGACAGCAGATGGATCACCTCACCATAGGAGCCCGCCTCTTCCAAAGGAATTGGAAGAGCGCGCGCTGCATCTTGGTGAGGGTTTCCCTTGGGCAGGGCACTACGGTCAGGCGGTAGTAGATGACGGACGCTATATAAGTGTTCGCCACCTCCGCCCGACCTTTCAGGGATAGTTTGCAACTGGCCCACTTCTGGGTCAGTGCAAACACCCTGTTCGTAACCTCCGCCCAGTTTTTCTCCACCTGGAGGTCCGGTCCGAACCAGACCCCGAGCAACTTCACCGGGCCCTCCGTCCAGCGTCCGACGACGCCATCGGAGGGCATCGGTCTGCCCCTCCACGTGCCGAGTTGCAAACCGATCGACTTGTCCCGGTTCAGCTTAGCCCCTGTGAACTTTTCGTACTCCTCCAGTAAGGTGCCGACCGCCTCGATTTCGGAGGCCGTCGACACCATTACTGTCACATCATCGGCGTAGGCTGACACCGCTTTCCGCAATCCCGGTTCCAAAGGGATGCCCTGCAACAACTCCAACTTCCGCAGTAGTTGCTCGAGAGTCAACACATACAGAAGGGAGGAGAGAGGGCACCCTTGTCGGATGGACCGCGCGATTTTGAACGGCTCCGAGAGGTAGCCGTTCACCTTGACCCTAGAGCAGATGCGGCTGCTGTGCATAGCAGTGATCCAGCCCCTGAAAATGGGTCCGAAGCCTGCCGCCGCTAGCACCGCATCCAGGTAACCATGGTCGACCATATCGAACGCCTTATATTGATCCAAGTTGATCAGAGCCCCACCAAAGCCGGGTTCGTTCCCAACCCTCTCTATGATGTATCGCATGAGGTGGAGGTTGTCATGGATGGACCTGGACGGGATAGCGCATGTCTGCGCATCTCCCACCAGGTTTCCCACGACAAGCGCCAACCTCTTTGCTAGCACCTTGGCCAAAATCTGTAACTCTGTATTTAGCAGAGTTATGGGCCTGAAGTTACTTATTTCGTCCCCCTTGTTCTCGTCCTTCCTCACTAGCGTGACTACGCCCTTGGTCACAGTACAGGGAATTCTCCCGTTCTGTTGCCAGTTGCAGTAGACCGCCTCGAGGAGATCGGGGAACAAGTCCGGCATAGCTAGATATAATTCGTAAGGAAGACCATCGAGACCCGGGGATTTGCGTTTGCCGCATTGGCTCAGCACGTCCTCTATCTCAGCGGCCGAAATCGGCTCCTCGCAGGACTTCGCCTCCCTGTCAGAGAGGCGCGGCAGGCCGTCGAGGTATGGACCGAAGTCCACGTTCCCAACCAGCTCCCCGCCCCTCCCGAACAGTTGGGCAAAGTGCCTTTGAAAGGCCTCACACATCTGCTTAGGCTCAAGAATCGCCCGTCCATCCAGGTCTCGCAAAGACCGGATGGTGGATTTAGTTCCACTGTTGGCCTCTGTCACGCGGGCCCAGCTA
Source organism: Eledone cirrhosa (assembly GCA_964016885.1). Classification (NCBI taxonomy): domain Eukaryota; kingdom Metazoa; phylum Mollusca; class Cephalopoda; order Octopoda; family Eledonidae; genus Eledone; species Eledone cirrhosa. The sequence continues at coordinate 394,642,002 of OZ024740.1, read as the reverse complement.
ACAGCTTTGGTCCCCTCGTTCCCTAGAGCACGTATTTTACTTCGGACAACGCAGCCTTCGTGCTTCGCGTCGAAAAACTGGCTCAAAGCCGTTCTCGACGCTAGCACTCTGGCCACGTCGCCGCTTCTAATTGCCTCTTCTACTCTATCTATTAGCTCCCTTTCCTTCCTATTCCTATCCGCAGCTAGAACCTTACTAAATTCAATCGAGACTACTCTAATCTCTCTCTTTAGAGATACCCACCACCTGCTGTTGACGATCGCTCCAGTCAACCGTTCCTTAACTAACGTACTAATCCGATTCCTGTAGGCTCTACTTGCCGGCAAGGACAAGTTGAGCTTCCAGTAACCGGGGCCCTGTCTATGCGTTCTATCAAGGTTGACCATGCAGGTCACCAACTTGTGGTCTGAATAGCCAACCATGAGCATTTCTGTACAGCTTAAAAAGTCCCTGTCCTTATTTCTAACTAAAAATCTATCTAGGTACGATCTAGATGATCCGCTGCGATTTGACCAAGACCAGGTTGGCACCGTCGGAAAATCTAGTCGAAATCTATCGGCCAGGTCAAATCGGCCGAGTAACCCCTTGAGGCTGTTGCACCCCTCTCTATCGGGACATGCCCCTGCATAGTCCCAACGTGCATCCAGGATACCATTCCAATCCCCCACTAAAAGCAGGGAACGGGACGTCCCTAGAAAAGACTCCAGACGCTGGAAAAAGTCGGGCCGCTCTATCCCAAAAGGGGCATATGCGGCTATCAGGCTAAAGGCTCTACCTTCACCACTGCCAAGGTCCAGCACCACCAGTCGACCCCCTGGGTCCAAGTGAACTATCTGTTTTGCAAGGCCCATATGTTTTTGCAGCAGAACGACAACTCCACCCCCACCTCCGGGCTGACAGAGAGATGCGTGCATCTCAAAGTCGTCAAAGGTGGGGGCTAGCTGTCGCATGCTGCTGATCCGGGCCTCGCAGATAACCATCACATTTATAGATTGTGACCTGAGGTCATTTAGAAGCATTGCTTGCTTCCAAGACGAGCCCAGGCCACGCGCATTTAGACACCCTACTCTTAGCACAGCCATGTTGGTGGTAAAGAGAAAAGGCACTTACCTCTATGCGTCCCGGGAAACGGGCCGCTCAATTTCCATGCTGGTTGGGGATGGGTTGTTGGGTGGGGTGGTGGTTTGTGGAAGTGAAGGGGCATCGGTGTGTTGTGGGGTTGGGGTGTTTGTCGTTGAGTGGGTGTCTGGGTGGGGGGGGGGGGGACATTTTTTAGGAGGACGCGGTTGATTGGTTTGGCGCAGGGGGGCCCACGTCCTCCGTGAAATTTATTTTCAGTGTTTTGTACAAGTGCATTGGGACTTAGATAGATAGATATATAGATAGATAGATAGATATATTTCTTTATTTACCATAAAGGCATAAAAAGAAGGGACAAATACAAAGGGGGAGTTTACATACAATCGAGTAAAAAGGGTATAAAATGAAAATAATCGAAAATAACCTCAAAAGGGAGGGGACGTGATGGGGGTTGCACACACCCCCGAAAAAGTGTGCAATCCTTTGCCCAGGGAGCACATGGAGAAGGTGCTCCCCTCTCCTTCACTTCTTTACCTACAGGATGGTATACAGAGAAGGCCCATTTACACGAGCCATTCTCGCCACTAGCACCCACCTTTCATAAAACTGCCTGTGGCCAAGCACCTCTCTCTCCATTCTTATCCTTCTTCCGAAGTGATATCGGAAGAAGTAGACCAGACTATGGCCAGAGAGGAAGTTGCCTGACCTCAGACCTTTCAATCGTGTCCACCAAACAACCTCTTTCAACATGGCTATTACGCACAGAAAAACCGCCTTTGCCTCCTTTGTGAAGAGGGGAGGCGGTTTGATTGTCATCACGGACTCGGCGGTCAACTGAATCGGCGCCACCCGCGACAGCAGTCGTTCGGCGTAGCCCCACAGACCAGCCACGCCCGGACATTGCACCAATGCGTGCGCAACGGTTTCTTCGTGACGCACGCATCTAGGGCAAATCTTTTTTGAGGGATCCCTGCCCGGGCGCCCGTGTCTGTAGAGCCTCTCTCAAACGGGTAGAGTCCCCAGGTAGCACTGCCAGGCTAGTGACTTCTGGAAGTTGTCCATTGGTCCCGGGCCGAAAGTCCTACCGAACAGGCTGGCCAGTTCGTCCTCTTCCATGTCCAGCGACTCTCCAAGGGTGTCATCGCCCCTGCTAGCCACCAGCCCTCTATAGAATGATGAGGTGGATTCTCCACCGATGGCCTGGCCCGCTTGCCAGAGAGCCCTGAGCGCCTGAGCACACTCAGTGTGCCAGTCTCCCAGTTTTCCGGATCTTTGCTTGACCCAGGACTGCAGCTCGGTGAGCGAGACGAGTCTCGGGACGGCTCGTTTCACGAACGGAGCCCACACCGGTTGACCAGTGAGGAATACCTGTAGGTGCCGTAGCCTTAATGCGTGCCTACGCATCATCAACCACGGCATCCCCAGCACTCCTTTCGAAGGTTGTTGGCAGCAGATGGATCTTCTCACCATAGGAGGGCGCTTCTTCCAAAGAAATTGGAAGAGCATGCGTTCCATGGTGGTGAGTGTTTCCTTAGGGCAAGGCACGACAGTCAGGCGGTAGTAAGTGACGGACGCTATGTAAATATTCGCCACCTCCGCCCGGCCTTTTAGGGACAGCTTACACTTGGCCCATTTCTGGGTTAGTGCAAACACCTTGTTCGTAACCTCGTCCCAGTTCTTTTCCACCTGGAGGTCCGGTCCAAACCAGACCCCAAGCATCTTTACCGGGCCCTCCGTCCAGTGACCGACGACACCGTCGGGAGGCATGCGTCTGCTTCTCCACGTTCCGAGTTGCAGCCCGATGGATTTTTCCCGGTTCAGTTTCGCTCCTGACAACCTTTCGTAATCCTCCAGTAAGGTACCGATCGCCTCGATTTCCGAGTCGGTCGATACCATTACTGTTACGTCATCGGCGTAGGCCGACACCGCTTTGCTCAATCCTGGTTCCAGGGGGATACCCTGCAACAACTCTAACTTCCTCAGTAAAGGCTCGAGAGTCAATACGTACAGAAGGGAGGAGAGAGGGCACCCCTGTCGAATGGATCGTGTGATTTCGAACGGCTTCGAAAGGTAGCCGTTCACCTTGATCCTAGAACAGATGTGGTTGCAAGTAAGGCAGTGATCCAGCCTCTGAAAACAGGACCGAATCCAGCCGCCGCTAGCACCGCATCCAGGTAACCATGGTCGACCCTATCGAAGGCCTTAGACTGATCCAAGTTGATCAGGGTCCCACCGAAGCCGGGTTTGTTGCCAACCCTCTCTATGATGTATCGCATGAGGTGGAGGTTATCGTGAATGGACCTGGATAGGATAGCACATGTCTGCGCATCTCCCACCAGGCTACCCACGACAAGCGCCAACCTCTTTGCTAACACCTTGGCCAAAATCGTTAACTCTGTGTTTAGCAGGGTTATGGGCCGAAAATTATTTATACTATCCCCCTTGTTCTCGTCCTTCCTCACCAGCGAGACTACGCCCTTGGCTACAGAACAAGGAATTCTCCCGTTCTGCTGCCAATTGCAGTAGACCGCTTCGAGGAGTTCGGAGAAGAAGACCGGCATTGCTAAATAAAGTTCGTAAGGTATACCATCGAGATCTGGAGATTTGCGTCTGCTGCATTGGCTCAGCGCATCTCCGATCTCATCAGCCGAGATTGGTCCCTCGCAGGACTCTGCCTCTTCGCTTGAGAGACGCGGCAGGCCGTCGAGGTATGGACCGAAATCCACGTCCCCGCCCGGACCCCGCCTCCCCCGAATAATCGGGCAAAGTGCCTTTGAAAGCCCTCGCACATCTGCTTAGGCTCCCGGATCACCCGTCCATCCTCGTCTTGCAACGACCGGATGGTGGATCGATTTCCACTCTTAGCTTCTGTCACGCGGGCCCAGCCAACGGCTTTGGCCCCCTCATTACCTAGAGCACGTATTTTACTTCGAATGACGCAGCCTTCGTGCTTTGCATCGAAAAACTGGTTCAAGGCCGTCCTCGATGCCAGCACTCTGGCCACATCTTCGCTCTTGATTGCCTCTTCTAATTTACCTGTTAATTCTTTCTCGTTTCTATTCCTATCGGCAGCTAACATCTTGCTATAACTTATTGATTCTGTTCTAATCTCTCTTTTGAGAGATGCCCACCATCGGTTGTTGACGATTGCACCCGTCAACCTCTCCTTAACTAATCTGCTAATCCGGTTTCTGTAAGTCTCTTTTGCCGGTAAAGACAAATTAAGTTTCCAGTAACCGGGACCCTGCTTATGTGTTTTCTCGAGATTGACTACGCAGGTCACTAATTTGTGATCCGTATAGCCAACCGTGCGCATTTCTGGAGATGTCCCTATCCTTACTTCTAACTAAGAATCTATCTAAGTACGATCTAGATTGACCACTGTGGTTTCTCCAAGTCCAGGTAGGCACAGTTGGAAAATCTTGTCGATATCTATCGACCAAGTTAAAACGGTCGAGTAACCCCTTGAGGCTGTTACACCCCTCTATTAGGACATGCTCCTGCATAGTCCCAACGTGCATCTAGGATGTCATTCCAATCCCCCGCTAGAAGAAGGGAACGCGACGTTCCCAGAAAAGTCTCCAAACGCTGGAAGAAGTCGGGCCGTTCAGCTCCGAAAGGGGAGTAGACGGCGACCAGTCTCAAGGCCGCACCTTCATTACTGCCAACTTCTAGCACCAACAAACGACCCCCCGGGTCCGAGTGAACAACCTGTACGGCAAGACCCAGGTGTTTTTGCAGCAGTACAACAACCCCACCCCCACCTCCAGGTTGACAGAGAGATGCATGCACCTCAAAGTCATCGAAGGTAGGGGTCAGCTGCCGCACGACTGTGATCCGAGTCTCACAGATAACCATTACATTTATACCACATGACCTGAGGTCATTTAGAAGCTTTGCTTGCTTCCAAGTTGAGCCCAGGCCACGTGCATTCAAACATCTTACTCTTAACACATCCATGTGGGCGGCAGAGCCAAAGGAGAGTGTAGAGACCTACCTTTCTGCTTCCCGGGGTTCGGGTCACACGACTTCCATGGGGTCGGGGGTGTTGGGTGAAGGGGTGTCTTGTGGTGGTGTGGGGTCGTCAGTGTGTGGTGGGGTTGGGGTGTTTGGAGTTGTGTTGGGGGGGGGAAGGGGAGGGGGAAAGCTTTTTAGTAGGACGCAGTTTATGGGTTTGACAGAGGGTGGTCCTACGTCCTCCTTAAAATCCTTTTTTAGTTTTTGGTAGAGGTTCATTGGGATCTTTATTAATTTTAAATGTGGGTAGTTTTCTGAAGAAACAAAGTTTACACCTTCGGTTTGTACCGAAGGATTATTGTTATGAGTTCATTTAATTTATTATTGTTTCTGTTGATGTAAGTATAGTGTAATGTCTTTTTTTCGGATGGTGTGAGTGTTTCGAAGAGGGGAGGGGCAGGTTTGGTTTTGTTTATTGCTGGAGGAGTGTTTTGTGTTTTGTTGGATTGTGTTGACATTTGGGTGGGGGTTGTTTGGCCTTGTGTGTTTTGCACATGTTTTCTTTTTTTCCTTTTAATCTGTCTGAAGGACTCCGTTTCTTCCTCCGAATTCGTTGGGTTATCTTCAGTGCTGGAGGGAAGAGGTATGTTTGCTGGTAATGTTTCCGTGTTGGTTTTCTTTGTGGGGGAGATGAATGTCACTATGTTAGACTGTGTTGTGTGTTGTGGCTGCGGTGGTTGTGTTGTTTTATTGAGTGAGAGGTTGGGTGGGCCTGTATTTTGTTTTGGGGTAATGTGTTGTGACTGTTTGTGTTGTGGTGGTGGTGTAGTTTTACTGAGGGACGGGTTGGGTGGGACTGAGTTTTGTTGTTTGTTTATCTGTTGTGGTGGTGGTGGTGGAGCTGGTGTTGGTAGCAGGGTTTTCTTTTTGTTGAGTTGGGGACAAGCGGCCTTCAGGTGCCCTCTGCCTGCACAGATATGACAGGACGGCCTTCTCCCCTCCACACTAATGTCTATATACCCGTGGCCCTCTAATAGGATTCTGTCGGGTATTTGGGCGATGCGTTCAGGCTTCATTTGCACTACAAGCTCTATACCTGTTCCACTGAACGCATTGCTTGTGGTTTTCCCAATGGAAATCACGTTGTCATTCGCTGGATCGATGAAGCCAGTTATGAGCCAGCAGTAGTCCACATCTGGCATCATTGCATCCAGCCATATGCGTTGAGTTCTTTTACCCATATAAGATGGATAAAAGGTAAAATTTTTCGAACGAATCGGTGACAAAGCACATTTTTTTGCCGCCGATTCGTTCTTCATAATAATCGCTAGGCTTCCATACAGTCTGTCTTTTCTTATGAAAGTGGTTTCATTAAGTACTTCTGTAAGTACTGTTTTGATATCTGTTTGAGTTGGCTGTTCAGGTTTTTTAGAAGTGTTGTTGATGGTGCGGAACACGACCGTTTGACTTTCAATGTCTTTGGTGAGTTCTTGAGGCATTTTTACCGATAAAATACCATTCTCTCCTTCAGTTATATATTGTTTGGCGTCTGTGATTCTTTGTGCCACATCTGAAATATTTTCAGGTATATATGTCAAAGATTTCTTTGTTGTTTGTGCAAATGAAATCTTGTTGGTGTTGACTTTGTCGTCTGCTTTGCTTTCTGTTATGATGTTGTTTTCAAATGTTATTTTTGTGTTTGTTGTGTCTCTGTTTGTGGTATTAATATTGTCATGCAATTTTTCAAATTTTTTTTTTCCGTTGTTGGAATCCATGTCCAGATTTGTGTTTTCGTCAGACGATTGAAATTTTTTTTTGCCACAAAATTTAAAAAAACAGGTTTTTCACCCCCAGGAGGGGTAAAGATAAAATTTGCTGGGGTACAGCACCTCTCTCTCCATCCTGATTCTTCTTCCAAATGATATTTGAAAAAACGAATCAGTTTCTCGCCGGAGAGAAAGGTGTCTGACCTCGGCCCTTTTAACCTCGTCCACCATATAACCTCTTTCACCATAGCCATAACACATAGGAAAACCGCCTCTCCCTCGTTTTTGAAGGAGGGTGGCGGCTTGATCATGACAATGGGCTCGGTTGTCAACTGGATTGGTCCCACCCGCGATAATAGTCTTTCTACATAGCCCCACAGGTCGGTAACGCCCGGGCAGTGTACAAATGCGTGTGCGACGGTCTCCTCGTCCCGCACGCATCTCGGACAGATCTTTTTCGAAGGGTCCCTACCCGAGCGCCCGTGTCTGTAGAGCTTCTCTCGAACTGGTAGAGCTTCTCGGTAGCACTGCCAGGCCAGGGACTTTTGGAAGTTGACCATTGGTCCCGGGCGGAAGGTCCTATCGAACAGACTGGCCAGTTCGTCCTCCTCTACGCCTAGAGTTTCTTCCAGCGTGTCATCGCACTTGCTGCGGACCAACCCTCTATAGAATGTCGAAGTGGAGTCTCCACTGATCGCCGGGTCCGTTTGCCAGAGGACTGTGAGCGCATGAGCATATTCGATATGCCAGTCGCCCATTTTCCTCGGTCTAAGCTTGACCCAGGACTGCAGCTCGGTCAGCGAGACGAGTGGTGGGAAGGCTCGCCTCACGAACGGGACCCACACCGGTTGTCTGGTGAGGAATACGTGGAGGTGCCGCAGCCTAAGCGCGTGTTTGCGCATCGTCATTCACGGCATCCCCAGGCCTCCGTTTGAAGGGTGTTGGCAGCAGATGGATCTTTTCACCAAAGGAGCCCGTTTCTTCCAAAGGAATTGGAAGTGCGCGCGCTCCATTTTGGTGAGCGTTTTGGCTGGACAAGGCACAACGGTCAAGCGGTAGTAGATGACGGACGCTATAAAAGTGTTCGCCGCCTCCGCTAGACCTTTCAAGGATAGTTTGCACTCAGCCCACTTCTGGGTGAGCGCAAACACCTTGGCCATCACCTCCTTCCAGTTCTTTTCCACGTGGAGGTCAGGACCAAACCAGACCCCTAGCAGCTTTACCGGTCCTTCTGTCCAGCGTCCGACGACGTCATCGGAAATCATCGGTTTGCCTCTCCACGTTCCGAGTTGCAAACCGACGGATTTGTCCCGGTTCAGCTTCGCTCCTGTGAACCTTTCGTATTCCTCCAGTGAGGTGCCGATCACCCCGATTTGCGAGGTGCTCGACACCATTACTGTAACGTCGTCGGCGTAGGCCGACGCCGCTTTTCGCAGTCCCGGTTCCAAAGGGATGCCCTGCAATAGCTCCAACTTCCGCAGTAGTGGCTCGAGAGTCAGTACGTACAGAAGGGAGGAGAGAGGGCATCCCTGTCGAATGGATCGCATGATATCTAACGGCTCCGAGAGGTAGCCGTTCACCTTGACCCTTGATCAGATGTTGCTGTTGTGCATTGCAGCAATCCAGCCCCTGAACACGAGACCCATGCCTGCCGCCTCGAGCACTGCATCCAGGTAACGATGGTCAACCCTATCGAAAGCCTTAGAGTGATCCAAGTTGATAAGGGCCCCACCAAAGCCGGGTTTACACCCTACCCTCTCTATGATGTATCGCATAGGGTGGAGGTTGTCGTGTATGGACCTGGTCGGGATTGCGCATGTCTGCGCTTCTCCCACCAGGTTTTCGACGACAAGCGCCAGCCTCTTTGCCAACACCTTGGCCAAAATCTGTAACTCTGTGTTGAGCAGAGTTATGGGCCGGCAGTTGCCTATGTCATCACCCTTGTTCGCGTCCTTCCTGACTAACGTGACTACGCCCTTGGTCACAGAACTGGGAATTCTCCCGTTCTGCTGCCAGTTACAGTAGACCACTTCCAGGAGTCCGGAGAACAAGTCCGGCATTGCTACGTAAAATTCGTAGGGTAGACCGTCGAGACCTGGAGATTTGCTTTTGCCGCAATGGCTCAGCGCATCCCCTATCTCATCGGCCGAAATCGGCCTTTCGCAGAACTTCGCCTCGCTGTCCGAGAGTCGCGGTAGGCCGTCGAGGTATGAAACGAAATCCATGGCTCCTCCCGGAGCGCCGCCCTGCGCGAACAGTTGAGCAGAGTGCTGCTGAAAGGCCGCGCACATTGCTTCGGCTCACGTATCAAGCGTCCGTCTTGGTCCTTCAAAGTCCGAATCGTTGACTTGTTCCCACTTTTCGCCTCCGTCACTCGGGCCAGCTAACAGCTTTGGATCCCTCGTTTCCCAGAGCACGTATTTTGCTTCTGACAACGCAGCCTTCATGCTTTGCGTCGATGAACTCGTCCAAGGCCGTTCTCGTCGCTAGCACGCCGGCTACGTTGCCACTCCTAAGTGCCTCTTCTACTTTATCTACCAGTTCCTTTTCAGTCTTATTTCTATCTAACACTAATTCTTTACTAAAACCTATCGAGTCTAATCTAACTGCCCTCTTGAGAGAATACCACCATCTGTTGTTGACAATGGCCCCCGTCAAGTGCTGCTTAACTAAAGTGCTAATCCGTCTTCTGTAGGCTTTGCATGTCGGTAACGACAAGTTCAGCTTCCAGTAGCCGGGTCCCTGTCTATGGGTTTTGTCAAGGTTGACTAAGCAGGTCACTAATTTGTCATCTGAATAGGCAGCCATGAACTGTTGTGGACAGCTTAACATGTCCCTATCCTTATTTCTAACTAGAACCCTATCTATGTATGATCTAGATGTTCCACTGTGATTAGTCCATGTCCACAGTGGCACAGTCGGAAAATCTAGTCGATATCTATCAGCCAGGTCAGATCAGTCGATTAAGTGTTTGAGGCTGTTTCACCCCCCTCTATCGGGACATGCTCCCACAAAGTCCCAACGTGCATCTAGGATTACATTCCAGTCACCCACTAACAGCAGGGAGCGGGACGTTCCCAGAAAAGTCTCTAGACGTTTGAAGAAGTCTGGCCGCGGTGTCCCGGATGGGGCATATGCGGCCACCAGCCTCAATGCTCCACCTTCACTACCGTCAACGTCTAGGACCACCAGTCGACCCTCCTGGTCCAGATGTACTGTCTGTGTTAGAAGGTCCAGGTGTTTCCGCAGCACAACGGCAACCCCACCTCCACCACCCGGCTGACAGAGAGATGTGTAGATCTCAAAGTCGTCGAAGATGGATGCCAGTTGTCGCTCGCTGTAGATCCTGGACTCACAAATGGCTACTACATCCATACTGTGCGACCTGAGGTCGTTTAAGAGTTTTCCCTGTTTCCAGGGCATCCCCAGTCCGCGTACATTCACACATCCAACTCTTATATTGGCCTTGTTGGTGCTGAAAAGTTAAAAGAAGAGGAAAAGAAATCACTCACTTCTTCGTCTCCTGGGGACCAGGCTGCACAATTTCCATGGGGGTGTTGGAGGGCTTGTTTGGTGAGATGGTGGTCTGGCGAGGTGGGGACGGAGATGTTTGGTGGGGATGGGGGTGTCTGGGGTGGGGGTGGGGAAACATTTCATAAGGACGCGGTTATAGGGTTTGACGCAGGAGTTACCTACGTCGTTAGGAAATTTTCTTTTAACTGTTTATGTGTGTCCATGGAGATCCTAATCATTTTAAGATTAGGATTCTCCGCAGAGTGTGTAAAAGTTTTCCCTTCGGTGGAGACCGAAGGGTTTTTACATATGGTGTCTGTTAAAGTTTTATTGTTAGTATTTATGTCGGTGTAACATTTTTGTTGTGTTGTGTTGCTTTTTTCTGTGGTTCTTGTGGGTGTTTACGTTTTTTAGTAGGTGTTTTGTTTTCAGGAGGGGGTGTTTTGTTTGCGCTGTTTGCGTCGCTTGTATTGGTGTTTGTGTGTTTGTTGCATTTTTGTTTGTGTTATGTCTTTTCCTTTTTCTTTTTACTGGTCGGAAAGGCTCTCCTTCATCGTCACTGGGTGACGATGTTGAGGCCTCATCCGTGTTGTTGGGGAGGGGTACATTTTGAGGAGCTGTTATGTGTGTGGGTGTTTTAGGTGGGGACGGGTTGGGTGGGACTGTGCTTGCAGTTGGTTTGTTTTTGTGCGTTGTTGTTGTGGTGGTGGTGGTTGTGTTGTTGTGTTGGGTGTCGGCAATAGTGCCTTTTTTACTGCAGTTAATTGACGACAGGAAGCCCTCAGGTGACCACTGCTTAAACAGTGGTAACATGAAGGCCTCCTACTCTCAACAGAAATGTTTATGTAGGAATTTCCATCCAGAGGCACACGTTGTGGTATTCTAGCTATCCGTTCTGGTCTCATTTGGACCAGAACTTCTAAGTTTGTAACGTTGAATATGCTCCTGGAGGACTTTCCTACCGAAATTACCGTGTCTTCATCAACATTGATGAAACCAGCTATTATCCACCAGATATTTACATTTGGTGTGATGTTTGTTATTTTTATTTTTGGGGTCCTTTTTCCCATGTATGTAGGGAAAAAACGTGTAGAGGGGGGACACAATTGGCGACACAGAATATTTCTGTGCCGTTAATTGGTCTTTCACTATTATTGATAAACTCCCGAAGAGTTTTCCCTTTTGTATGAAGGCAATGTCCTTCATGGAGTT
>OZ024740.1:394615474-394622974 GCA_964016885.1 Eledone cirrhosa | reverse complement strand
TGGTGAGCTGAGAGCAGACTCTTTTTTACAAAAGCGATGCACATCAATTATTTGGCCAGTGGTTTGGAAGTAGACACTATTCGTCAGTCTACACACACACACACGCACACACACACACACACACACACACACACACACACATATATATATATATATATATATATATATATATATATATATATATATATATATATATATATATATATATATGCATTATATGTATAAATATATATATATGCTCTGGTATCTGGTATGAGAATTTTTCGCATAAAATTTCTATTCAGCTTCTATAGAACAACGAGATCGAGATCGAGATGTTTTTATTTCTATTTATATCTGCTTGTTTTTATATACTGCACCCATAGATTTGTTGAGCTGCTCTATTAGAAGGAGTTGATGAGCTATTTCTAGCTCACCCCGAGCCTTATGCTGTCCGCATGATTCCTTAAAGCGCATGTAACGAGTTCATCCCAGCGTGATTCCATTTGCTTATCTTAACAACATATAGGAGACAGTTTCTCAACTGATTTCCCAATGGATAGCTTATATTTTTTAGTGCTAAATCGACATATGTGGCTTGATAGTTTCGTGGTTGCTCGCTTGTCTGGGCGTCTAAATGTCGTCTCATGCCTAAGGAAGCGTTCTTTAAGCATACTCACATATATCCTGGCTTCATTCGGTTGCTTCTATCGGGTGGATGTAACTTCAGCCTCGTAGATGGCTGTGAGTTGTCTGTATATATATATATATATATATATATATATATATATATATATATATATATATATATATATATATATATATTGACAAATCCAAATTGGCCACACATATAGAATGTATGCACAGAATCATACGCCCGCATGCACCCATAATGATACAGACACGAGCTCACACATGAATGTGCATACATATATGAAGTGTACACACACACACACGCACACACATACACCCACCTATATATATATTTTTTTTAAACAACTCGGTCGAGAGCTTAATTCGTTTTGTGCTATTTTTGCAAATTTTTGCAATGACTTCACATACTGAATTCATTTGCCAAAACTAGGTCTTTTCCCCCCTTTCGAGTTCACATGTGCTTTCAAAACACTGTTAGATCCTCGCGCAGAACAAAATGCCTGTTGAGAAAGTGATATCCTTGTTCGATCTTTATACCAAAAGCTTATTATCTTTTTTAAGCAGACAGTATTATTTATTTAGGTGGATTGGCAGTATCGGTAGAGGGTCGGACGCCATGCTTTCCAGCATAGTTACCTCCCTTTACGATCTGAGTTCAAATCCCGCCGAGGTTGACTTTGCATTTCATCCTTACGGGGTCGATAAAATAAAGTACCAGTAATGCCCTGGGTATTTGCTGGCCTTGTGCCTAAAGTAGAAACAATTATTGATTTAGGTGTCGCAGAAACCCTACATCGGATTTTACGATCATTTCCGATGGTTCGGGTAAATATTTCAATCATGTCTTATTTTGTTTGACCCGTTTAGCTTGCTCGCTTCTTTGGCTTAGGTGGTTAATGGCTTCTTAACCATCGTCTCAGTTTTGTATGGCTTTTTAACCTATGTTTATTGCTCTGGTATCTTCGTATCCATTGAGCGCTTGCCAACACAAATCGGAAGTTGCGTTTCGCTAATTTCTACTCGCCGAAATGCGATTCTCGCTAAATTTATATTTGTATATATATATATATATATATATATATATATATATATATATATATATATAATATATATATATATGTGTATATATATATATATATACAGTGTATCCCTGGGATTCTCGGTCCCGACATCGCAGTCTTGGTTATTCGGGGAATTTTCCTTAGAACCTAACTAATAATTATTCGTGGAAACCACCACATATTCGCGGAATCGTAAATAACTTCCGCGATTTTTTATGGCTTTTAACATATATTGTTTTGAATGGTAAATTATTATTTTCTAAAATGCTCGGTTAACATATAACAATATACCGCATTCACAGAAAGCGCTCCTTCTTGTTTTAAAATTATATTTTACGTTATATTTTGACGTTTATAGGCATTTTTATGGACCACGTCTAATATTCGCGGTTTTTCACTCTTCGCAGTTGCTCTAGGAGCGTAACCCCTACGAATACCGGGGTACTACTGTATATATATATATATATCCCATATCTTACGTTAAATATTTTCCATTTTGACGTTATAATCACTTATATATTATGAAATACTTATTTCTACTTTTGGCACAAGGCCAGCAATTATCCCAGTACATTACTGGTACTTTATTTTATCGACCTCGTAAGGATGAAAGACAAAGTTAACCTCAGCGGGATTTGAACTCAGACCATAAATTATATATTATGAAATACTGTTGGCTTCTTTCTTGCTCACATTAATTTCTCTATTTTCTTTCATCCTTACGGGGTCTATAAAATAAAGTACCAGTAATGTACTGGGTAATTTGCTGGCCTTGCGCCAATAGTAGAAACAATTAATTTTTCTATTTTCATTTATATATATATATATTTATATATATACATATATATATATATACATATATATATATATACATATATATATATATATATATATATATATATATATATATATATACATATATACATATATATATACATATGTATATATATATATATGTGTGTGACCGTGTGAATGTGTGTCTGTATTAGTAAGAGTGTATAAAATCTATACGTGGAACCAGTTTGGATTTGACAAAAATAACAAACAAAAATCAAAAACAACAAAGGAGAAATAAAAAAATGTAAAGCAAAGGCAAAAAGAAAATAAACTAGAAATTAAGGAGTGGGGGGGGGGGGATTCGGAAGGAAATAATAAAACGTTGCTGCTGTTGTCACTGCTACTGCTGCTGATGATGATAATGATAAAGATGATAATAATGATGACGATGGTGGTGATGATGATACAAAGATGGTTATAATAACAATGGTGTTGCTAATGATATTCATTATATTGAGAATGGATTGTGAAATGGTGTGTATTTATACGAGGCGGGGAATTTTACATTGTGACATTACAGCAACTGAAGAGAGATTGAGGATTGAAGGTGTAGTGTGGTGGTGGTAGTTGGTGGTGGTGTGGTATGGTGGTGGTAGTGGGTCTTGATGGTGGTGGTGGTGTGGTGGTGGTAGTGGGACTTACTGGTGGTGGTGGTGGTGTCGGTGTGGTATGGTGGTGGTGGTGGTGGTGGTGTGGTGGTGGTAGTGGGTCTTGATGGTGGTGGTGGTGTCGGTGTGGTATGGTGGTGGTAGTGGGTCTTGATGGTGGTGGTGGTGTCGGTGTGGTATGGTGGTGGTAGTGGGTCTTGATGGTGGTGGTGGTGTCGGTGTGGTATGGTGGTGGTAGTGGGTCTTGATGGTGGTGGTGGTTGTGTCGGTGTGGTATGGTGGTGGTAGTGGGTCTTGATGGTGGTGGTGGTGACGGTGTGGTATGGTGGTGGTAGTGGGTCGTGATGGTGGTGGTGGTGGTGGTGTGGTATGGTGGTGGTAGTAGTGGTGGTGGTGGTGGTGGTGTTAGTGTGGTATGGTGGTGGTTGGGATTTAAAGATCGAAATAGAAAACAAAAGGTGTAAAAGAGAAGTTTCAACACAAGGATAGTTTCAGATTGAGAACAATATGTAAGCTTGATAACTAACTAATCTTTGTGTCTTTGCCTCCTTGTGTTTGTATTATCATTTCTTTAACTAATTATTTAAATATATATAAAGTTGTGACATTCCCTATAGTATATTGAAATATTCGTTATCTAACGTAGTCCGGTCGTTTCTGAAGATCGTATCGTGTTGTTTAAGGAGGATTTCGCTGGTTTCGGAAGGCCATGTTTACTGAGACGAGAAGCCCGATGACAGAAGGTGGAATTTGAATTCAGAAACTATAACTAACAGCATTTTGTCCAACATTCTATTAATTTTGGAAATCTACAGCATTGGACTGTCGTGGCTTCGATTCCTGGGCTGGGTTGAGTGTTGTGTTCTTGTGCAAAACACTTCATTTCAAGTTCTCCAGTATACTCAGCTGAAAATGAGCACCAGCAATAGTTGGGGATTAACCCTGCGATGGACTGTTGTCCTGTCCAGGGGAGAGTCTTGTACACTCAGTCGCTTCACGTCATGAAACCAGGAAAAGCACCGGCTCAACGAGATTTCTGACTTAAGACAGACTTTAGATTAGACAGCTCTGGACAGGTACTACTTTTATGTATCTCGAAATTATGAAAGGCAAACTTGACTGCGGTAGGATTTGAAATCGGAGTGCAGAGAGCCGGGACAAAATGGCAAGGCATTCTCTCTGATACTCCAACGACTAGAGAGAGATAATTGGTATATTAAGACAAAAACCATTTAGTGGCAGACATACACAAAAAGCCAACAGGGCTATAGAAAGGAACAAAATAATACAAGATGTGCTTGTATGCGCTGTTGTTTATTCAGTATTGACTGAGAAGATTCATGATTGAAAGCGTGCCAACAACGAACATCTCGATGTTTGTGTGTGTATGTGGGGTGATACTGTGTATCTAGCAATATATTAACCAGTTTAAGACTATAGGATGTAATTTGATGGAGGTTTGGCTGTCATTCTTAGGGGGTCGAGCGGGTACATAGAGTTTGCCTCATTGATTCGTGATTATGTTTGTGTTTAATATATATGCGTGTTTGTTTAGTCTGTGAGTGCGTTTGTATGTGTAAGTATGTGCATATGTGTGTGTGTGTGTGTGTGTGTGTGTGTGTGTGTGTGTGTGTGTGTGTGTGTGTGTGTGTGTGTGTGTGTGTGTGTGTGTGTTTGTGTGTTTGTGTGTGTGTATGTGTTTGTGTATGTGTGTGTGTCTGTGCGTGTGTGTGTGTGTCTGTATTTGTGTGCGTGTATGTGTGTATGGGTGTTAGAAAAGGTTATGGAGGTGACTGGTGAAGAAAGGAATATTTTGGAATGGAAGTAAGAAAATAATATAAGGAAGATAGCAGGAAGAATGGAGTTATTAAGTTGTTGGAAATTATCCAAGACAATTTGTCGCCACTAGAAAACAATCTCCGATAACAGGAGCCAACAAGGGAACTTTTATACGGTAGCTCAACATGCTAGCTAGTAATAACAACTTAATCTCCCTCAAATAATACGTGACTGTTTAAAAAAGGAAAATATGCATTGGATAATGTAGTCCTGGTTTCCCTGTACAAAAGGAAGTAGACGTGATTGTTACGTATATGATGACAGCTGATGTGAGGAGCAATGAATACAACAATATCAAGCCAATGAGCAGACCTCTGCGTGAACAATCTACTTGTATAAAATAGCAACCAACAAATTATAACTTATTGTCTTACAAGAGAAGGACACATTAGGTAATGTATAATACTGGCTACCCTACACAAAAGAAAATAAAACTGGATGATCACGGCTGGAATGCATTTGATCGCAAGTTTGCTTATTCATGGCTGACATATGGTAAAACAAAACATCTGCGATATCAAGCCAATGAACGGGGTTGCTCCACTTGCTAGCAATATAAATGGAATTTTCTTGGAATCACACACAACTGTCTTAAAAAAAGTGGGACGATCACTTTGGATAAGGATGTACTAGATATATTGCCCCTGGAAAAAAAAGACGGGTTGTAACGACAGACACCACTTTGATTACAGGTCAGCTATATCAGCTGGATCTGAAGCTAAATAACAGCAACAACAGCAACATTCTCGGATATCAGGAAAATATTAAGTGATGAAGTACACTGTGTAGGGAACAAAATAAATAATCTATATTCAGAAGCAAATAAAAAACAAACTTGTGTGTGGGCTTCATACTGACCTCACGAATACTACTATTACTAGGACTACCATCAGTAGGACTACCATCTCTAAAACTTGTGTAGTTAATACGAGGCATTGTGAGATATTACAGACACGCAGGTCAATTAAGGAAGTACACAACGATCATTTGTTTCCTTTTGAACTCTTTCAGCCTCACATTTGAAAAGCGGGCAATAGCCCTGAAATATCATGTTAAAATACATTGGGTAAACATTACTTGGTTTTGTTTCACTTGAAATCATTTACTCTTCGTATTTTTCTACCGCATTTTACCAGCCTTTTGAAAATTATTGGTCTTTTATTATATACCGCTAAAACTAGGTCCTATAGACAACAGTTTCTAGGATTACAATCTCTAGGAAAATAATCTCAAAGACGGCCATCTCTAGGACTAGGTTATCTTAGACTAGTCAAGACCCCCTACATCCAATACACACACACACACACACACACACACACACACACACACACACACACACACACACACACACACACACACAAACAAACACCCACATACACACATACACACATACACACACATACACAGACACACACAAACAAACACACACATAAACGCCTACATACTGCGTGAAAACCCCACACATATACATAAACTGAATACACACAATATATACATACTCACACAGACAGTCACACGCACGTAGGCATAGACAAACATACACATACACTTCGAAGCAAACACACATAACATACATACTACATAACATACGCAAGATACTTACACACATAATATCCACACATATACGAATATACTGATTCACACATACATACACATGCTACGAATGGCATATAAAAACATAAACCATCACACACACACTCCAAACGCCATCTATATCATAAATACATACACCTGACGCACAAACAGGTAGATTGGCACACCCATAAAGACAGACCCAAACCGCACAAGTTTGGAATCTGACGGTCTTGTCCACTGGATGCTTTGTTTATTGTTGGTTTTGTATTCCAAGTGTATTTTTTACACAACAGTACAAAATGATGAAGGATCAAAACATCCTTCAGTATTAAGGGATTGCTTTTCCATATATTCAAACGGCTAAGAAGTGCTTAATTATAACTCCGAGGGTTCACCGCTTCTCGCCTCAGTTATTACCACAGAAGAAATCTCCAAGGCTGGAAAAATATGTGGCTCAACTAATCCCCCCCCCCCACCACCCCACACACACTATTGCTGATATATTGGCCGTGTTGGAAGTTGAACACCCCATCAGACATATTTCGTTGTTGAAGCAGCATCGGAACTATTTGCACACATACTTTATAGGTCTCCCTCGCGCCGCCCTCCCATTCCATTTTCAGGGAGAAAGGAGATTGTGAGCATGTCGGAGGTTAGATTAGGTGAAAACACGAAAAAACCTGGGAAAATAAATTTTTCTTTGTGATACCCAGGGGTGGTTTTCTATAAATTCTAAAGGATAAGAGGTGTTTATCTGTAACTCCGAGTGTGGCCTTCCTCCCCGCCTCCGTTTTCAGAAAAAGGAGTTGTTGGCAAGTGAGTCAGATGTCAGCTCGGTCGACAACAAATGAAACAAAAACAAACTAGAAAAGAAAATATTCTCACTGAAGAAATCTTCGGGCTGTGAAAGTCTGTGGGTCCCCAACTCGTCCCGATTCCGCTTTTGG
>OZ024740.1:394597974-394607974 GCA_964016885.1 Eledone cirrhosa | reverse complement strand
GGAACTAAGTCCAATCCTTATAATTGAAAAGTATACTGCTTAATCACTCAGTATAGCAAGTATATGGTAGAATTATAAAATATATTATTCACAATGAACGCGTATCTGTAACACAACCAATTAGACACCGGACTAATCATGGTAGAAACTATTTCATTTCTTTCGTACAATCTAACTTCACACGAGAAATCTAAAGGTATTCTAGTAAACACAATATGCCTTCATTAAGAATGATTTTGATTTATAGCTTCTTTTGAACATGGACAACACCAGGTATTCTGCTACAATTGCTTGAAATAAGGAACGATGATTGATTTTCTGTTATAGAAAGAAAGTATACGTAGATTTATGTTGATTCAAGGGAGCCTTGACAGTGCTAATCTGTGATTAAATGCGTTCAAGTATATTGCCAACTCTTGGCAAGACTGTTTTCAATCATGTTTATACATATACTTCTAGTTGTATTTTACCTCCCCTCTCTCTTGCCTTTATTTAGAAACCCTAAATATACACAAACCGTACAAACACACACACACACACACACACAACGACACACACACACACACACACACACAGACACACACATACACACACACACAGACACACACACACACACACACACACACACACACACACACACACACACACACACACACACACACACACACACACACACACACACATACACATACAATAGGCCAAAAGAAAAAAACTTTATCTACTCCTAGCTATTTCCAGTCATTTTTTACAAGCCCTGAATATAATTTGGCCTTTTGACACAAGAAAATCCCACCAAAGTACTTACACTCACATAGCGTTTGGATTGTGTCAGACGCTCTGACGCCGGGTGAACCAGCAGTACTGTTGGTAGAGGTCGAAAATGCCAGTCCATCTCAACGTCCGATGACCCTGGAGTTGTATGTCCTTCTTTTGTATTTTTATTTTAAAAAAACGTAATTTTTTAAAGATTTCATCTTTAAAATTGTTCTTCGTTTTGCCTAGTTTCCGTTCGTTGTCTTGTCCTCTCTTTGTTAACCTAATTTTCTTAGGTTTATGGATATATATATATATATATATATATATATATATATATATATATAAGAAAATATGGGTGAGAAGAATACTGCTGGTTTCACATGGATAACATGTTATAAAATGAGTCCTTCATCAGTGATTTACCAAACGATCATGGGTATTTCATCGCATTAAAAATCATATACCTCACGTTGGAGCGATAATAACTAAAATAAGTTATTAGGACAATAGAAACACGTAAAGCGAGTGAGACAAGTAAACAACACAGGGGGAAGCTAACCGAAGATGGAAATAAACACAAGCAACATAGTTATTCTTTCAGCATAAGCTGTGTGAATATATGAGCGAGTCAGAAAACAGACCTTTCGCTAGTGAATCCGGTGTTAGAAAGAATGAAAACCGTTTTCCCAGCGAACGGGAGGAAGAAAGAAGGGGATAAACAGAGACTGAGTGAGTGGGAGTGCGAGGAAGAGGTCAGTAGAGAGAAAGAGTTAACTGACATGGCAGAGGGGACGAAAGAAAGTAAGAGAAACAGAGAGAACGAGGGAGCAGTAAGAGAGAAAGAGAGAAACACAGAATTGCAGTTTGGGTAAATATAAGAAAATATGGGTATATATATATATATATATATATATATATATATATATATATATATATATATATATATATATATATATATATATATATATATATATATATATATATATATGTCCCAAGGCTCTGATACCATCAACACTATAAACACAGAGCTGGCATATCTAAGAACTGACTAACTGCCTGATGAGGTCATAGCCATTCAATGGCTATCATCGAAATATATATAGCAGTAAATAAAGGATTATGAGTTCATGCAATTGACTTATGTTTCGTCACTATATATATATATATATATATATATATATATATATATGTGTGTGTGTGTGTGTGTGTGTGTGTGTGTGTATGTATGTGATTGTGTGTGTGTATGTGTGTTACCTCGTCTTATTTTCCCCTTTGGGAAACCATACCTTAGCTGAAACGGAAGTTGTTAGTCGAAGAAGAATGTCTGTTTCCTCAGTATATCTGTATTTTTCGCTATGTGACTTCAAAAATCCTTCCGTCACTTTCTCACTTCAGTTTCACTTACAATCATGACTGCCGTTTCTCTATATTTTCCTTATCATTTATTTTCCTCTCACATGATAGACACTTAGCCTAAAACACGAAGAATTCAATCTTTTCACATTCGGCGCTAACTTAATTCCTTTTATTCTATCTTGTTATTCGGCTGTCTGTGTTGTTCCTATAAGAGTTTTACGTTTGAATGTGCATGCATACATAAATACATATACACACACGTGTATATATATATATATGTGTAAACCTATATATATGAGTGTGTGTGCATGTATATATATATATATATATATATATAATGTAGGAGGTGAGTTTTATTGTAGTACAATAAAGCAATGCAGATATCGGATAAGTAGCACTCTACAGTTTGTAGGACTGGAGTATAAATAATAATATATACGATCAAAAGATGGTTAAAAGAGTTCCATGTATTTTATTATGCGCATTTCAAAAACAGATATCATCATGCAATAACATTTGCGTTTTCGTCAGATAAAATAGGGAGACATGATATGAAGGTTAAAACACACTTGTGAATAGTGCAGTTTTAAATCAACATATGAAAAGTAGTTTTAGATTGATGTGTGATATTGGGAAAAAATTGAGGGGCGGGGAGGTTGGAAAGGATGAAAAAGAAGAGGAGAGGAGAGTAAAAAGTGGAGGGGGAGGTTTCCTCCTCTTTTTCACCCCCCCCCCCTCAATTTTTTCCCAATATCACACATCAATCTAAAACTACTTTTCATATGTTGATTTAAAACTGCACTATTCACAAGTGTGTTTTAACCTTCATATCATGTCTCCCTATTTTATCTGACGAAAACGCAAATGTTATTGCATGATGATATTTGTTTTTGAAATGCGCATAATAAAATACATGGAACTCTTTTAACCATTTTTTGATCTTATATATATATATATATATATATATATATATATACATACACACATGCATACCTCAGATATTCAAAACAACGAACAGCGGAGGACACGTTTCGCACCTTTCCGACAGACCCCCCCCCCCCCCGGAAAAAACCCCACTTGATGGATGTGAATCCGAAATATATAGGGACAATTAAATCTCTCCCAAGGTAACTCTTTATCGTGTTGTTATTTTTATTTTTATCCTTTACGCTCTTTCCTTCATTCCTCTACACGTTACAGTCTTATACACGCCACGCATCTCAACGTACACCCACTTACATCTCTCTCTCCATCACCGGATCTTGTTACCCGGAGATTTACCCATCTGCATTGTCGAGGCTTCCAAACGACTTAAAGAAATTTACCTTATTATTCCACAATACTTCAAGCAAACTTCAATACTCTCTTATATATATATATATATATATATATATATATATATATATATATATATATATATATATATATATATATATATATATATTTTATGTATGCATGTATCTATCTATCTAGGGCGGGTAAAATTCCCGAGATCCATGGACGAGTTGTCTCAGCGGTCTCTGTGCCTCATTATCGCTGCCATGTCCTGCGTCTCCAACAGACCAGTGTCTGTACTTAGGGTATCAACATATGTTAACCTCGGTCTTCCTCTTCCAGTGTGTGCATGCAGGGGCTCCCACAGGAGCACTGAGTGCAGTGTCAACTCTGGATGTCGGTGAGCATATCCAGCTAACCTCCGTCTCCTCTGTGTCACTTTTGAGCTGACTTTTGTCTTCATGCTCAGTGTATGTATGTATGTATGTAAGTATATATATATATATATATATATATATATATATAATGTATAAAAATCAATACAAAATAATTACCTCATTACCAGAGGTTTCCCGAATAAGACGAATACGAAAGAGACGTCTTCATTCGTTCGTCGGACGAGGCAATATAAAACATATATAAATATTTTGAAAGTCTCCTCAAGAAATGCAAGAAAAATTATATATATATAGATGAAGGTAATACAATAGACATATAAAATATAAAATATAAAATATATAAAAAAATATTTTAAGAAATATATTTAGTTGTGTGTATATGTATGTATATACACTCACAGATATACATATGTATATATGTACAAATGCGTGTGTATAGTGAAAATGTGTGCGTAAATATATGTATATATGTAACGATAGACACACACATGATATGAGTGTCTGTTTGACAGGTATACAGAGAAAACAGAGTGTTAGATACATTATAAGAATATGAAGGCACGCGTATAAACACACACGCACGCGCGTACACTTATATGCGGAAGAAAAAGAGGTAAGGGAATGTAATAGTAAAAAGAAAGTATCAATCTCGATATAATTATAAAAATGGAACAATAAATTTGCAAAGTAAAGAAAACAAAACAAACAAGGTACACGCGTACATACATACATATATCTAAAAGAAACATATATCTATAAAATATATATATATACACACACGCAAAAGGTGCAGACAAAAGCGTATGCAAACGTACATACACACATAGGATGCACATATATATATATACAAATACATCGCCCCGTGTATATCTAATACGCATACGTACGCGACTGTATACACACACAACACATACACACACATAAATACATATACACACATATATATATACATACGCACACATACACATCCATAGATGCAGTACGCACACACTCACACACACACATATATACACTCACGCACGTTGACCCGCTAACATGCACACACATAAAAATAAGAATGTACAAAAACATGGATGTAAAGACACAGATATAAAAACACACATACAAACATATATATATATATACATGCACGCGCGCGTACATACGGAGGCGTTCGTATACAGAAAGTATACACACATAAAGACGCTCAGACACATAGATACAGGGTGTAAAAACAGCCTTGTGATTGAGTGAGTGCAAATATAAAAATATAAAACTGGCTGCTAAATAACAGAAAATATCTGGAGTGGAAAACGCAAATGACTTGTGTAATCAGGTAGTGAAGAAAATAGGGAAGTAAAAGGTGGAAAGTGAAGATATTAGGTAGTGAATCGGAGAGTAAAGTGTGTGTATGGGGGGGGTAGTGGTGGATGTGAAGTAAAAATAAAAATAAAAATAAAAATAAAAATAAAAATAAAAATAAAAATAAAAATAAAAATAAAAATAAAAATAAAAATAAAA
This sequence comes from Eledone cirrhosa, assembly GCA_964016885.1. Taxonomy (NCBI): domain Eukaryota; kingdom Metazoa; phylum Mollusca; class Cephalopoda; order Octopoda; family Eledonidae; genus Eledone; species Eledone cirrhosa. The sequence goes on along the minus strand of OZ024740.1, from coordinate 394,602,689 downwards.
ATAAAAATAAAAATAAAAATAAAAAAAAAAATAAAAATAAAAATAAAAATAAAAATAAAAATAAAAATAAAAAAAAAAATAAAAATAAAAATAAAAATAAAAATAAAAATAAAAATAAAATAAAAAAATAAAAATAAAAATAAAAATAAAAATAAAAATAAAAATAAAAATAAAAATAAAAATAAAAATAAAAATAAAAATAAAAATAAAAATAAAAATAAAAATAAAAATAAAAATAAAAATAAAAATAAAAATAAAAATAAAAATAAAAATAAAAATAAAAATAAAAATAAAAATAAAAATAAAAATAAAAATAAAAATAAAAATAAAAATAAAAATAAAAATAAAAATAAAAATAAAATTAATAATAAGGTTAAAAATGAAAGTAAATCAGAAAAGGTAGTCTTAAAGAGAATAATTTGAGTGAAGAATAAGAGCTTATGGAGGATAAGTATCTGAAAGTGTGTTAAGTTTATATGAGCTGGAAAGCAGGTGTGATTTCATGTGTGGGCAACTGGTGAAAATTTCTGTCTTTGTGTTTAGGCAGGTCTTTGGTGATTTAAGGTTTTGTAAAATCCAATATTTTTCATTTATGCAGAGCGTGCATTTTCTTGTTCCTCTTGCATATTCTTTAGATTGGTTCAAAATTGACCAATCCAATTTATATTGGATACCTTGGTCTTTCAAATCCCATATTCTGCTAGCCAGAGCTGTTGTAAATCTTTTTTCTGGGTGTCGAAAGGATGCGACATGTGAGTAATAACGCGTTTTGAATTTGTCTTGCGTCATACCCACATATCGTTCACTGGTGGCTGGTTGGTTGTTGCTGATGGTTGTCACTTTAGCCGCATATACAATGGCTTTGGTCTTGCATTTACCTTGTAAGGGGCATTCACTTTTTATTCTACAGGAGCAATTTTGATGTTCTCTAGGTGATTTTTTATTGATTATATAAGATTTAATAGGGGGACCGCAGGAGTAGCTAATTTTGACACAGTTTCTGTTAAAGATCTTATAGTATCTATGTGTTCTAGGGAAATGTTTATCTAAGAGCTCTAGGAATTTTTTGCCTACATTAGTTTTAACTGCTAGAGAGTAGGGGGGTGTGAGCCAGATTATTTTTCTTTTCCTGTTATTATGTTTATTAGAGTTAGTATAGTTGGGTATGTATTTAATCGGTTCGCTAAAACCGCTATTTTGGAGGGCTTTATTATAATAGGGGGATGCCTTATTGAAAATAGCTTCTGAGGAAGAGAGGGTGGAGATCCTACGGCTAATATTAGGGATAAGGTTTTTAAAAACTATAGGAGGATGGCAAGAGCCTTTATTTATATATTTTAAATTTTCATTAGGTTTATGGTATGGTTTATAAGAAGCAGTAGACAAATCTAGGTTTATATCTAGGAAATTTACATTAGAAAGGTTAGTGTCAATAGTAATTTTAAGATTAAAACTAGCAAAGGTTTTTATTAGGTCTTTCCTTAATCTATCTAAGTTATGGCCTATGGTAGTATGGGAAAGTATTAGACCATCGTCACGATAAAGCCCAAAAATATGATTAGGGAATTTTTCTTTAAGTGTGTGTAGGAGAAATAGGCCGACTAAATCACAAACATCAGCACTGTCATAAGAGCCCATTGAGACATCGAATGGGCTTTCTGGGTTAGATATTTTTACCCAAGTGTCATTATCAGTAAAGAGTAAAGTGTTTCTAGCGTGCAAGATGACATTCTCTTCAATATCAGAGATATTGGTAAACTCTCTAGCGAAATTTAAAGCTTTCGCTAAAAGAGTTTGAGTGATAGATGGGTAGAAATCTACAATGTCAAATTGGGTGAATCTAGAACTATTTTTGTTATTAATTTTATTAAACCAATGTACTACGGAAGAGCTATTTATCCATTGGAGTAATTTAGACTTACTTCTAATATGTGTATTTATATTATTTAAAATTTTTTTGCTGGCGAGACCGATATCAGTCTTAGCAGGGTTGATTAATCTACAACTAGGACGATTAATAAAGTCAGGTTTGTGATCTTTAAGGGTGATATATGCATTACGTTTAGCAAGTTTTTCTGTCCTATTATCTATTTTTAAAGAAACAGCTAATTCTTTAGCTTCCTTATTTATATTATAATATGTGTTTATATTAGCTATTTGGTATTTAGAGGTGATATTATCTATTAATAGTTGGTCGTGTAAATTATTATTAATTTCATATAGGTTTTTAGTTTTGTCGGAGAAAATGAACTTATTATTAGAATGTTGAAATATCATTAGATAGTTTAGATTGAAAAGGGTTAGAGTACTTACGAAAATTGATATTGTTGATTAGATTAACTAGGTCTAGTTCAAAAGCGGTCATATCTTTTACTCTTTGTGGTTATTTATGTGTTTTGATGTCAAAATATTCCGTAGAATCTGTGTTAAAGTGTCTATCGAGAATCAAAGCTTTCCATCTCATTCTTTTAACAAACTTCTCTACTTTGTCTATCAGCATTTTCGTGTAGAAAGTGTTAGAAGGTGTTGGGATATTCTTAATAGAGTAATCCAAAGGGTATTTATCCATGTTCAATATTGGTTTAAAATCCTATTGACTGAAGAGTGCTCGACTTTAAAAGGGCTGGAAGGTGCCAATCTCATAAAAATGTAGAATATGCTGCGATCATTCCCTTGGGAGCTATATAAGTATTGAAGTTTCTTTCGTATTTGTCATATTCGGGAAACCTCTGGTAATGAGGTAATTATTTTGTATTGATTTTTATACATTAAATTTTGCTCTGGTACTTACATAGATCACTCTTCACTCCTATGATTTTTTCTATTTTTCAACGGAAACTTCAATACATATATATATATATATATATATATATATATATATATATATATATATATATATATATATGAGAGTATTGAAGTTTGCTTGAAGCATTGTGGAACAATAAGTAAATATCTTTAAGTCGTTTGGAAGCCTCGACAATGCAAATGGGTAAATCTCCGGGTAACAAGGTCCGGTGGTGGAGAGAGAGAGATGTAAGTAAACAACCAATCAGAGAGAAGCAAAATGAGATGGCTGGTTTAAGTTAACAAGCGATGCAACAACACACAACACACGCACACACACACACGCGCAAACGAGACAACTACACACACACACGCACACACACACAGTAGCATTCCACCATACGAACATACTACACTACCAATATAGAGGAACAAGGCAACAACACACGCACACACACACACACACACACTCAAGCGAGACAACAACACACGCACACACACACACAGTAACATTTAACAAACAGGCAGAGAATGGACTGACAGCTAGCACCATCCCACTCCCTCATTCGGCCGCTGACCTCTGTACGACCGACACCATTTCACGCGCACGCGCGCTCTGCCAAATACCTCAGATATTCAAAACAACAAACAGCGAAGGACGCGTTCCGGACTTGTCCGACAGACAACCTTTTCCCCCACCCCGGAAAAAAAACCCCAGTTGATGGATGTGAATCCAAAATGTATAGGGACTATTAAATCTCTCCCAAGGTAACTCTCTCTTGTGTTGTTATTTTAATTTTATCCTTTATACTCTTCCCTTCATTCTACACATCTCACACATCTTATACACACCACGCATCTCAACGTACACCCAATTACATCTCTCTCTCTCCACCACCGGATCTTGTTACCCGGAGATTTACCCATATATATATATATATATATATATATATATATATATATATATATATATATATATATATATATATATATATAAATGTAAGTATGTATGTATACGTACATACATATATGTATACAGACGTACAGTAGTATGCATATATATATACATACAGGCACACATATATATATGTACGTATCAGTTTAGCGAACGTTTATTACAACGCTCGCTTTGTCCATTTGTAAACAAACGGACAGCCTGATTTATGCCGTACGGTGTTAAGGCAACCACGTCACCTTTTTGTTCAACACTGACACAGGAACGATGTACTAGTTTCAAGCTTGTTAGCTATCGTCAGCACCGTATACCCTTATGCCAGATGGTTGAACGTTCGAAAGTATATACTTTCCTTATGAAAATTAACGACTGAGCAGCCTAATTTGCATATCGAGTGAGTTCATCGGCCAGGCGCACCGAAAACGATAAATTGAATAGAATGAAACGATATTTCATTTCTCACTCTTAGTACGGCACTTACTCAAATGTAAGGATGTATGTATACGTACATACATATATGTATACAGACGTACAGTAGTATGCATATATATATATATATATATATATATATACATATCTACATATATATATATATATATATATATATATATATATATATATATATATATATATATGCATGTATGTATGTTTGAATGGATTGATAGATTTGAGTATGTATTTATATACATATATATATATATATGCATGTATGAATGGATTGATGTATTTGAGTATGTATTTATATACATTGTGATATATACGGTTAGCATGTGAATATATATATATATATATTCAACGTGTAACTTCTAGGAATAATGGTGCTTGAATAAACAGACAACTTATTAGACATTATTAAAGCGTGTAAACAGAAATAATTGTTTCTACTATTGGCACAAGGCCTGCAATTACCCAGTACATTACTGGTACTTTATTTTATCGACCCCGTAAGGATGAAAGGCAAAGTTAACCTCAGCGG
>OZ024740.1:394575474-394592974 GCA_964016885.1 Eledone cirrhosa | reverse complement strand
ATTTACTATTGATTTTGAATAAAATTTTCATTGCTTTTGACAACGGCTCACGATATACACGTGGGTAAATATATTCCTTATTTGATATTTTGTAACTAACCTTACATAGATCGATAACGAAATATGCGTACGATGTATTATTATCACCTAGAAACGATCGTAAAGCATTGACGTATATTCCTAATGACCTGAATTTTTATTTCATTGTTTTAACTTATATATATATATATATATATATATATATATATATATACATATATATATATATATATATATATATATATATATATATATATATATATATATATATATATATATATATATATATATATATATAATTATTTAATAAAGAAATGGCTTCTACGGGACTAGAGCTGTTTCATTCGTATGAAATCACCAAAAATGGCTTGTGACATAGAGAGTTGTTGAAACTTGTAGATTTCTTAGTGGTTGGGGATGGTAGTGGTAGTGGGTCCTATTTTAAAGAACAGATATCAAGTAGTAGATTAGAACGAGAAGAGTGCCGTCTCAAAACCAATAGCTAGGATCTTCTTCAAGTTATTAAATAAGTACTTTCCCACACAACTCAATTACTATAAAATCTTTAACAGGAACACTATTAGACATTCTTACTCAACTTACCATAATTTAGCTATGAATATAGCCAGCCGAAAGTGAATAAGTCCACAAATTCCAAAACCCGCCCCCGAAAGGGGATACTGTGCAACTTCCTAAACAATGATACCTGCCCACTGGAAAACAAATGTTTGATGGATGACATTGTATACAACAAAAAACATACTTCAGCATCACTTCTAACAGTTTTAAGACCTGGTGGTACGCCCATATCCACTCCTTCAGTTGACCGGACAAAGACAACCAAACTGCACTGGCCACATATGTATGGGACCTCAAGAAGAAGTCCATCTTCATCACACTGAAATCGAAAATACTCCACAAAGCGCGCTCATACACGGGTGGACATAAGGGCTATGGTTTATGCATACCAGGGAGCTATGAAATATTATTTACGAAGGGCCATAGCCTGAACAATCTCTCCGAAAGCAGCCAGAACTGCATGCACAAAACGAACGCAACGTATAGAACCTACAGACCAATGTTATTTCCAGAATAGTAGATTGGATAAACTATATACCTCAACCTAGTCTCCAAGTCCCCCTCCAACCATCCCCACCCCTATTATGATCAGCTTCATAATGTCTAATTTCGTGACCGTAATTTTTTTCTTAGCTATCATCTCTACCAGTAACGTGCCTGTGTAGGTGTAAAAATGCAGATCTGACTCATCAGCCAGTCTGCTAATATGTAAATCAGGCCGATCAGTCACTGTATATTTTAGAAAATAGCATATATTTTCACTAGCTCTGACAATTGGCAGGTAAACAGTGATATGTACTGATAAAGGGTGATACCCAGAAACATTAGTGTTTGCAGGTCTGTTTACATGTCAACACAAGAGCAAGAATGAAGCGTTCATTCTACTAACGTGGCTTTAAAAATGAGGCTTGTTTGCATAATTGCAAACGAATCGAATGTTGTTATTAGTATTCGAAACATTCAGATTACATTTATTATATATATATATATATATATATATATCAACTAGAAATTGATTGACATATATATGTATCTAAAATAAACATATGAAACAATCACCGGGAATAATTTATAAAAGTGTGTAAGCACACATAACTAGGTAGGTATCTAATTAAAGTTTAACTAGAACTTTAAAAGTAGATACCTTATAAATTGATTAATCTTCCTTGTATATATTTCATTAAAGAAATATATTTCACCATCAATCGATCGGTAAACCACAGTAGCCAAATCCCAGATTTTCAACAAGAGAGAAGGTTTAACTATCTGTGTTTACACAGCTAATTCAAATCTGCGAATGACTAGCAGCACGTGTTGCAATTTTTAAAAATACACACATCGTACCAGCTTCATCCCAGTGGCATCAATAGGGTTATCGACAACTAGAAATAGCAGCCGAGTCCTTTCAACTGAGTTAGCTCTACAATTACGGAGCCGTATATATATCCAAAATTAAATTAAGGGTGTCATGTGAGAGAGACATGCGCCATATCCACTGTAGAATATGCTCCAAGATTCCATGCAAGATTCCGGGATTTGGCTACAGTGGTTTACTGATCGATTGATGGTAAAATATATTTCTTTAATGAAATATAAACAAGGAAGATTAATCAATTCATAAGGTATCTATTTTTAAAGTTGTAGTTAAACTTTAATTAGATACCTACCTTGCTATGTGTGCTTACACACTTTTACAAATTATTCCCGATGATTGTTTCATATGTTTATTATATAAATGGAAGTTGAAGTGTAAGGTATGTCAAATCTATCTATTTATAAGACTGTTTATATTGTATTTTGTCTGATGAAGGCATACCATATTTTTAATATGATATCCCTGAAATATATATAATGAAATAAATATGGTTTTATAAATATAGTTTCCATTTATTTAATATCGTAAATATACTCCAAATACTTGTTGAGTGCTTTTATATCAGTTATAAATATTTACTCGTTGTAACCCAACAATTTAAATAAAACTTTGCATATATATATATATATATATATATATATTTATTAAAATAACAGATTAAAGTTTAAGCAAAGAATCGCTGCTTTCACCCTTAACGGGATCTTCTGAAACTAAAAAAGTCAATCTGTGAACGCAGAAGTAAATATTTCAAAAAACGTTGCAACTGAAGGAAGACAGAAAGACGATACTATGGTTCGTGGAAACGTTCCCTGGCAAAGAACGAAAAAAAACGAAGATAATACGTCATTATTTGCGGCGGGGAAAACAATTACACGCAAAGACAAAACCACGTTTATGGTACAAATGAAGTCGTAGACTAATATTCTATTATGTGGTTCAAGGAGACGTTCTCTGGCAATGAACGGAAAAAACGAAGATAATACGTCATTATGTGGAGCAAAGAGAACAATTACACGCAAAGACAAAACCACGTAAATGGTATAACTGAAGTCGTAGACTAAAATTCTATTTAGGAAACCGAATGATTCTCGGCTTCAGAGTTAAGAATAAAGTAAATAAAATACAGAGGTAATTGAAATTAAATATATACATACACGCATCCATATACGTACATACACAAGCATACACGAAAACACTCACTTTCAGCTTATATCTGGAGTCTAAAAGACAATCACACCCAATATAAGTTACACTGGGAGATCCTAGTTTAGGCTAGATCGTATAACGGAAATAAAAGACCATGTGACTTCTGCGCCGCTGAGGCCTTGGAAATACACTTCGCCAAAGACCACATCTTAAACAAAAAATCTGAGGCAATTTCGGCTTGTAAATATAAATTGCACAAAACTATCCTGTATTACAGCCCCACAATTTACCCTAACGGATAGTACGAACTACACGCGGATATTTTACGTCTTGATGTGGTAGCTAAGTATATGTTATGTTAATACCATTACTTATTCGTATAGTTAAGTATATATTACCTGTATGTTTTGTGAAGGTACGTATACTTTCTCGTACGTATATTTGCTTGTATATGTTATTGGCGTATATATTATATATACTGGTACATGTGCATTTGGTGATGTGTATACGTGAGTTTTGCGCCCGTGTGTGTATGCGTGTTCGTACGTATGTAGGGTGTGTGTATATGTGTACTTTGTGTTTTGGTTGACGTAGTCCGCGTACATATGTGTATTTATATGTGGGTGTGTGTCTGTACACGCGTTATATACGTATTTATGTGTGTATATTTATATACGTTTATTTAATTATGTAGACACATATACACATGTATATGTATTGTTTTTTTTAATTTTTATATGTATTTGGTATATACGTTCGTATGTGTGCGAGTAGAGGCGTTGCGTTGGTCCTGTATGTGCGTGCGTGTTTTTTTTTTGTTTTTAGTTGTGTACGTGCTTGTATTTGCATACCCATGGCGAGTGTTTTCGTGTATGCTTGTGTATATACGTATATGGATGCGTGTATGTATATATTTAATTTCAATTACCTCTGTATTTTATTTACTTTATTCTTAACTCTGAAGCCGAGAATCATTCTGTTTCCTAAATAGAATTTTAGTCTACGACTTCAGTTATACCATTTACGTGGTATTGTCTTTGCGTGTAATTGTTCTCTTTGATCCACATAATGACGTATAATCTTCGTTTTTTCCGTTCATTGCCAGAGAACGTCTCCTTGAACCACTTAATAGAATATTCGCCTACGACTTCATTTGTACCATAAACGTGGTTTTGTCTTTGTGTGTAATTGTTTTCACCGCACCAAATAATGACGTATTATCTTCGTTTTTTTCCGTTCTTTGCCAGGGTACGTTTCCACGAACCAAAGTATCGACTTCCTGTCTTCCTTCGGTTGCAACGTTTTTTGAAATATTTACTTCTGCGTTCACAGATTGACTTTTTTAGTTTCAGAAAATCCCGTTAAGGGTGAAAGCAGCGATTCTTTGCTTAAACTTTAATATTTGCTCTACGGTTTTTATAAATCTGATATATATTTATCCTTATCGAGCCCTCTTTGGATTTTAGTCTTCAAATTTATTATTATTACTATATATATATATATATAAATATATATACATATATATATATATATATATATATATATATATATATATATATATATATATATATATATATATATATATATATATACCCACTCTACTACCCTAAGTATTGAGTACTTTGGTGCGTTATGGTCCACCTGGTTTCTTACCACATTTCCTTCGTTATATATATATATATATATATATATATATATATATATATATATATATATATGTATGTTTGTATGTATGTATGTGTGCGTGAGTGTGTGTATATATATATGTGCAAGTACGTGTATATTTTTATATTATTTATGTGTATGTGTATGTGTGTATATATATATACGTATATGTGTGTGTATGTCCGTGAGTATGTATATATATATATATATATATATATATGTGTGTGTGTAGAGCGTCGGACGCCATGCTTTGCAGCAAAGAGTTACGGCCCTTTATGGTCTGAGCTCAAATCCCGCCGAGGTTAACTTTGCCTTTCATCCTTACGGGGTCGATAAAATAAAGTACCAGTAATACACTGGGTAATTGCTGGCCTTGTGCCAAAAGTAGAAACAATTATTTGTTAATATTTTTCCTTACTTATTTCATCCTTATTATCAGTATTACTAATTAAATTAAAGTTAATCTTAATTTTCTATTTTGTACAGTTTATACCTTTATTATCATCTTTTAATATTTATTTTTTGCACTTTATAATTTTTTTAATCTTTTTTATTTATTTTTACTTATTTATTATCGGTAATATGTGCGTCTATACGTCGGCACATACGTAAGCACTTATATATTCATGCATACATGCTTGCTTGCAGTCATGTACTTGCATGCATGTACTGTCCATGGTTGAGTCGTCGGCTACTAAACCGGCACACTCACCAAGATTGCTTGGTGAGGAGGGTGATTTTTGACACCCTACGCGATTAAAAAGAAAACCCGTCAAAGGGCGGAGGAACTCAAGCGACTCAACGACCATCTAATAAAGTTTTGTTTTTGTGGAACGAGAGACTCCTTCTCTTCATTAAGACATCTCAGGTCACTCTGATAAAAAATCTGCGACTTTGTTTGCATCCAATAATTGTTTCTACTTTTGGCGCAAGGCCAGCAATTACCCAGTACATTACTGGCACTTTATTTTATCGACCCCGTAAGGATGAAAGGCAAAGTTAACCTCGACAGGATTTGTACTCAGATCGTAAAGGAACGGAACTCTTTGCATCAATAATGTAGGACAGTTCTACTTTTAGAGTAAATGTAAGTGATGTTCAGCGATTGGGATTGGCCCCGTACAAAGCCTTTCATCACTAGAAAAGGCTTCAAGCACTTGATATGTGAAATGTTTTGCTATGCATGGCATTGCTAGCCATGTCCCCACCAGGATTAAAAGCCAGGTCCAAGATGCTCATACTTAAGTTGAAGCCATCATACATATATACCTTCATATGTGTATATTACCAGCCTATCTTTTATTTTCTTAATGTTATCACTGTCACAACCACCACCACCACAATAACAACTAATATTAATTCACTTCACTAGCATAATCCTCCTTTGTATTTACCATTAACACGACAATGCTTACAAATTAATTTCATATTTAGCTCTCACCACTAATTCTTAATACCATTGTTTTTGTAATACATTATTGTTATTAGAAACCAGTATCGTTATTATAATTGTTTCTACTTTTGGCACAAGGCCAGTAATTACCCACTTCATTACTGGTACTTTATTTTATCGACCCGGTAAGGATGAAAAGCAAAGTTGACCTCGACGGGATTTGAACTCAGACCGTACAGGGACGTAACTATGCTGGAAAGCGTGACGTCCGACCCTCTACCGATAGTGCCTGGATATAATAACATTATAGTATTGCTAACCTGTGGGTTTAAGTTGAACCCCTGCTGTCACGTGTAGGATGCATGCAACTATCAACTGAATACATTGTGAATATCGCCCCACCGTCTTCCATTAGATGAACAGGACAGGGAGTTTTTGCCTGCCTGGTGACCATGGCGAAAGAGGTCATGTGTTGAACGCGTTTGAAAGGATTGAAGACAGTCACTTTCCTCTTCAGCGAAGCCCTGTTTATTTTTTCTGGTTTCACTTGAAGAGGAAAATCAAAGTGGAGAGGGAAGTGCTGCCTTGCAACCAGTTTGTTGAAAAGTAGGTGAGAGTGGCGAGCATGGGCCGTGTGAATGGGTCTGCCTTGAGCATACACCTGTAGATCAGGAGAATAACTGGGAAATGGCACTTTGCCCTAGCGGACAGGGTGACCGTGGCTTTTTGTGCGAATTCTACACGAGTAAACCCAGGAGTCTTCTTACCTTTGGGGAATTTGTTATGTTTGTTTCTTTTTTAACGTCTATTTTTCTTAGTCGAATGATGGAAGGCAGGAGGCTGAATTAAGTGCAAGAATTGCAGGAGCTGAAGTAATGCGCCAGCCTCAACATTCGGTAATGAGAAGAAGGGAGGTAGATGTAAAAGTCAAACTCACTATCTTCAATTCGGTATTCGTGCCAACTCTTGCCTATGGTTATGGATTGTGGGTAATGTCCGAAAGAATACGATCGCGAATACAAACGGCCGAAATGGGGTTCCTCCGAAGTGTCTTTAGAGTAAAGTTAGTTGATAGAGTTCGTAGCTCAGAGATCAGAGTGTCAATAGGCTGGTCACGCTTGGGGTTCCAGCCGGATCAGTTGGAAACGTTTATTTCTGACAGGACCTGCTGGAAGGAGTGTTTGAGTACTCTGCCCCCACGTCACTCTCAGGATAAAAGTGGGCAAAGAAAACGAAGAAGAAATCGAAGGTCACCAGCTTGACAAACCTCTCTCTATTTGTCTACCCGACACAAATCAGACATGCATATATTTTTTGTGTGTATATATGTTTATGTATATGTATGTATATATATATATGTATGTATGTGTGTGTGTGTGTGTGTGTGTGTGTGTGTGTGTGTGTGTGTGTGTGTGTGTGTGTGTGTGTGTGTGTGTGTGTGTAGTAATAATAATAAATGTGAAGACTAAAATCCGAAGAGGACTCGATGCGGATAATATATATATGTATGTATATATATATATATATATATACTTTTTTACTCTTTTACTTGTTCCAGCCATCCGGCCTTGGCCATGCTTTAGCACCACCCTTGTTGCTTCACTTTTTCTATATCCAGCCTGCTTTCACTGACCATTGATGTAGGAGGGAGTTCGTTGCTACTGCCTTTAGGTTATTTCCATTCCGTGCTGTGGTTTCATCTGGGATCCTGGATAGCAGTGTCAAGATATTATTGAAAATATCCCCGTTAAAAATTCATAGCTAAAAGCTTTTCAAATATTTATTCGTAAACATACCGTCAACATAAAGGCTTTTAAATATTTATTCGTAAACATACCGTAAACATAAAGACTTTCAAATATTAACTCGTAAGTATATCGTTAGATATACAAATACACATACCTATATGTATACAGCTATGTCGGAACGAACACTTTAATAACATCCTCAAGGAGCTAACTAGAGTGCCGCTCAACTTGTACTTGGTACAAAGATTGGGTAAATTTCCTTCAAAGCACGCTCTAGGTTTTTTTTATAAATAAGAAAGACACGTTGAATAATCTGGTCCGAGATACACTAATCATAAAGATAAAAAATATAGATCACGGCTGGAGAGCCTTAAAAATACAAGTCTGCCCAAACACGTATAAGGTACATTAAAGAACAACACATTTGGCATAACCTTTAATTTAACCACAACTGCATATGACGGTCTGTGAGACATATATGTATTGCCCCACAGTTAGGTAATAAATAGTTTGTACGATAACCCCAACTATCACGGATCTATGATGAAGGAATGCACACTATGTAGTAAAACAGTCTGATATAATATATAATTATATTATATATTCGTCTATCAGTTTCTGGAATTATTTGCTCATTCGATGCTGTTAATGACCAAGAAGAGAACCATCGATATTATTATCGATATTGATTTAAAACCTATTGATTTTGCTCTCCACTATTAAATATGGTTACGCATGTTATATACAGTTATATGCGTATGTATGCATTCATTCAGGCATATACATTTGTGTGCATGTGTACGTATATATATATATATATATATATTGAGAGAGAGAGAGAGAGAGAGAGAGAGAGAGAGAGAGAGAGAGAGAGAGAGAAGGAATGAGCTAATGAGAGTGAGATAGAGGAATAAAAAGAGCAAGAGAAGAGAACCATAGCTATCCATAGCTATATATGTGTGTATGTATATGTATATATATATATATGTATATATATATATATATATGTATATATATATATATATGTGTGTGTGTGTATATACATGTGTGTGTGTTTATATGAGTGCGTGTGCGTGTGTATGTATGTGAATGATATCCCGTGTGATACGATAGTGTACGATGGAGTTATAGAGAGTGAGAGGTGTAATTTGTGGAAGCGATGTGAAATCTACCGTTAATCAATACAGTGCATAGATTTAGCAAACGTTTTATGGTTAGTTATTTCCATATTGATGGAGTCTAAACTAGTTTTTATGTAATCAGTTATTTACATTATGATGGGCACATGTAACATCGTGTAAAAGTTTATGAAGAACGTGTGCAATGATATTTTGGCTCTTTCCTGATAATCGAAGAAATGGAATGACCGCCTGATTCGCTAGATATAGCTGTGAAATTCTCCCGTCTGAGAAATCAATATGACGTATAGTCATGACTAGAGCACTTTCAATCGTATGATTGCTTCTGCTTGATCTGAGCTTTTGGGGGTTAAACAACAACAGCAACATATAAAACGACATCCAAAAGCTTTAGTCCTGATTGTAGTTTAATACTGGTTCAATCCTGCTCGTGCAGACACGATTAAATTTATATCGTACAATTATAATCCTTTTATTGCCATTTCAGCCATAGTCTTGTACAAACAGGTAAAATTAAGGTGTAAATACAAGCGGATATGACGAAATACACTAGTTCTTAATTCACTGCAATTGGATCGAATTACTACGTCAAGTTTACCTACTCTATAGTGTATTCATAGCTATACATCAACAAACATCACACATTTAGAAAGGAAGACACGAAGGAAGACAAGATATATATATTTATTATTATCATTAACTCCAGGTTGATCCTTACTGAGTAAAGAGATTATAAAACAATGTTATTAATGGCCAACTCGTTTTGTATATCACCGATTACATTATACTTCTTCTATTGTCTTATGTGATTCTTTTCTTTTAAAGGCAGTTGGATATGATTGAGGAAAATCTAGCTGCCATTTCTAGCAAGTCAAGCCACCATTTAGACAGTGTTTGACTCGTTAAATGCTGAAGCTGATTTTTTTATCGTTTGAGCAGTGGAATTGCTGTGCCAATGAGCTTGATTAATTGACTTACAGTATTAAGTTCTATCTCTTGAAGTTCTGACTTAACACCTCGCTAATTAACATTGCCTCTTTATGTTATCGAACTTCAAGAAAATACGTACGATTAAGGATTTCTAACACTCGTAAAAGTCATCTAAAAGCTCAACCAGTACTTTATTTTATCATGTCTAACCCTGTGCTTTAAACCGTAACAAAACGATACCAAAGCAAACCATCTAATGAAACGACTCCACATATAGCCAGTTTGTTGAATTAAAATACTGCATTTATTGAGTGTAGATTATTGTAGATCATGTGATCACGCAAGGTGGGTTACATTCCTTATGCCGTGATCAGATTATTTGATGAAGCCGAAAGTAAACTGGCAAGGATGATGTTAAGTTTAATGGTACGAAAAGAGTAGAGAAGCTTAGGAAAGTCACAGTTTCAGCCAGAAATATTTGCAGATGAGAAAATTAATTGGTGAAGAATATCCAGTTGGCCGAAATATTTGAAATCTACGTTAACAACATCGGCGTGTGAGAAATATGAAGACTAACAATAATTAGGTGCTCAGAAGACAGTAGTTGAGATAGATATCTTCAACGTGTAACTATAAGATATGTTACATAAAAGAAACAGCTATATTAGGAGTTTCAAATATACCCTAGAAAACGTTTTGAATGAACTTTCATTATTTTCTTTAGCGGTGGATTGGCAGTATCGTAGAGGGTCGGACGCCATGTTTTGACGCATAGAGTTACGGCCCTTGCCATTCTGAGTTCAAATCCCGCCGAGGTTAACTTTGCCTTTCATCGTTACGGGGTCGATAAAATAAAGTACCAGTAATACACTGTATATTTGCTGGCCTTGTGCCAAAAGTAGAAACAATTATTTTCTTTAGCCAGGGCGGTGAATTGGCAGTATCGGTAGAGAGTTGGACGCCATGTTTTCTAGCATAGTTACGTCCCTTTACGGTCTGAGTTCAAATCCCGTCGAGGTTAACTTTGCCTTTCATCCTTACGGGGTCGATAAAATAAAGTACCAGTAATGTACTGGGTAATTGCTGGCCTTGTGTCAAATGTAGAAACAATTATTTTCTTTAACCCGGGCAAATCCGGGTTCCTCTGGTAGTATATATATATATATATATATATATATATATATATATATATATATATATATATATATATATAATCATGTCCATACACGCACGTAGACACGCACACACTCATACACACACACACATATATATATATTGGCTTAGGTACAACATTAGATATAAAAAAGTAATGCTATTTAGTTGACCGATTCATGTTGATGAAAGAGTGCACACAACACCCAGAAAACAGCCATACAATAACCACACACACAACCCAGACAATACCTATACATGCTATATCCCCTAACAATGACAAGTACACATACTACCTCTACACCCACACGCACTTCCTATATAGGCATACAATACCTCCATAGAACGCTACTTCTGTACACCACCCTCAACATGAAACACAATACCCAGACACCCTACTTAGAAAGTTCACAAACAACACCCGCAAAATATCCCTCCTAACGCAACACCTATATTCACACACCTACAAACTTAGACACACATTACCAACACTTACAATGAACAATAGGTGCACACACACATTCACACTTACACACAGCACACACAGACACACGCATACACACACATACGCATACACACACACACGTATGCACACACACAGACACAGACACAGACACAGACACACAGACACACAGACACGGACACGGACACATACACACACAGAGACATGGACTCATACACACATACACACACACACACACACACACACACACACAAATACACACGCACACACACACACGCTCACACTGGCTGATGTAGTGTGTCAACAAAAAAATAAAATACAAATAAAGATTTCTTTCAGATAAAATATATATACGAATATTTTGGGCAACGAAAGGTCAGTTGTAGGCGAGACATAATGGACGGGAGGCGGTATTAAATAAATAAATGAATAAATAAATATAAAAATAAATACGTTTAGGTGTTGCTTCATTGTTTAAAGGCGAGTGGTCATCTTTTATTAAAACGTATAATACCTTGTTAAAAGTACTTTAAATGATTACTAGGTACACTAGCAGCTATTCATTTGGGCGGAGCCACTTATTCTTAAAAAATTCTTTCATTTTCGCTGGGATTATTTCTTTTATAATACTTCTCAGCTTATTTTACATTTAATTCTCTTTCTCTATTATATTTTTTCTTCTCTTTTAGCTTAAGGACTAAAATGACATTTAGAGCATGTTGATGTGTTTAGATTTCTTCACAACTCGCTTCACAATTTTAGATCTTTTTGGTTTCTGAAGAAATAAATTGTTTTATTATATTTATATATTTTGCTTTCCTCTTAAATCGTATCTGGTTAAACTATGCTGTAAGGCTTATGAACACATTTGTGTTTGAGCTTATTGTTTGTATAAGTGTACGTGCATGTGTGTCCCCTCATGTGTGTGTATACGTGTGTGTGGTGTGTATATATGTGTGTGTATGTGTGTGTTTGCATGTGTATGAGCGTACAGATTGTGACCATGGAACAAAAATTGAGGGGACTATATTTCAGTGGAGATAAGTATAAACTTTGAAACGGACAGAGACACAGAAACAAACGCACAGCCGTACTCTTACACATACACATTCATCAACTAAGAGTTTAACGGCTCAATAGTCGGCTAATATAGTCGTTGATTTAGTGTTTTGTTTTACATTGAGGGGGTACGTTCAATTCTTGGTTAAGGAATATATATATCTGTATATATCTGTGTGCGTGTGTGTGTGTGTGTGTGTGTGTGTGAGTGTCGGGCTGTTCTTCAGTGCTACTGGTAACATGTAACCCAGTACAACCTATGCATGGTCGGTCGTCGGCGACTAAACCGGCAACACAACCAAGCCTGATTGGTGAGGAGGGTGATTTTGACACCCTGCGTGATGAAAACAAAACCCGTCAAAGGGCGAATGAACTCGGGAGAGTCAATGGCCATCTAATAATTTTTTTTTTTTTTCTTTGTGCAGCGAGAGACTCCCAGTCTTCATTATGACATCTCTCTAGGAGAATGTCTCTCTGGTATAAAACCTGCGACTTTTGCATACAATAATTGTTTCTCCTTTTGGCACAAGGCCAGCAAGTACCCAGTGTATTACTGGTACTTTATTTTATCGACCCCCGTAAGGATGAAAGGCAAATTAACCTCGGCGGGATTTGAACTCAGAATGGCAAGGGCCGTAACTCTATGCGTCAAATCATGGCGTCCGACCCTCTACCGGTACTGCCAATCCACCGCCCTATACTATAATGTAAACCAGTTCTTTTTGGGTAAATGCATTCGATGTTCAGAGAGTGGGATTGGCTCAGTGCAAAGCCTTTCCTCACTTTGAAAACGATATCCAAACGACTGCAACGTATCAGTATAATTTCAGTAATCGACGTTTGTGAACTCACTGTTACATGCATTAAACTGTACTGTATATAAATGTATTAAACTGTACTGTATATATATTATACCGAATGCTCCTCCACGCCTCAATATTTGATATTTCTTATCAGCAGAATTACTGTATGTGCTGACTAATTCTACGTCTTGTGCTGAATATGCTTCCAGACTTGACTATCTCTAAAAACCCATACGGGGAGTGCCATGAAAAAGGGTGCCCCAAAACGGGGAAAAATGAGGCAAATATTGGGAGATTTTACATAACGAAAGCTATACACATTTTCACAAAAGAAGACATCTCTCTCCCACCGCAAAGTGGCTGAGTTGACAGGTCTAAGCTTCACTGAGTACATCTTACAATATCGAAACATATCCTTTCCTTTTCCGACTGGCTTTAAAGAGAAAATCCTCTCCTATTTTCAGAAAATTTGATTTAGCTGATATTATTAGTGTTATATCTCTCGCCGAGGTTAACTTTGCCTTTCATCCTTACGGGGTCGATAAAATAAAGTACCAGTAATGTACTGGTTATTTGGCTGGCCTTGTGCCAAAAGTAGAAACAATTATTAGTGTTATATCTATTGCATGATTTTAGATGTTAAAGACATCTAAAGGGAGTTTTTGTCGGATTCTACTACTACTACTACTACTACTACTACTACTGCTGCTGCTGCTGCTGCTGCTGCTACTACTACTACTACTACTACTACTACTACCACCACCACCACCACCACCACCACCACCACCACCACCGCCACCACCACCACTACTACTACTACTACTACTACTACTACTACTACTACTACTACTACTACAGTAGTAAAACTATAAGGTAAGGCGTGTATTGAAGGAAGAATCCCGGCTCACAGTTAAGTTATATCAATAAACATACAAAAGGTATGTGCTTAGTTGTTCCAGTTGATATGTCAGTGATTCGTTGACACATGATGGCTAACATAAAGACAGTTGTTTGTTCATCACTAACGGCACGGCATCACATTTTCACTGTTTAATTAAGAGCGCTGGCAACTTGGAAATAAACAAAACAAGCAGTTGATTCGGAAGTCAACTTCACCTTTTTCTCATGACATCACGCACAATGTGTTCTTTGGTACATAAACAAATGTTGAATTATGAACATGTATTTGTATGTACGAATATACATACATATATATATTTATATATATATATATATATATATATATATATAAAGTAATAATAAATGTGAAGAGTAAAATCAAAAGAGGGCTCGATAAGGATAAATATATATCAAATATATAAAAACCATAGAGTAAATATTTATGAGTTTCAGAAGATCCTGTTAAGGGTGAAAGCAGCGATTCTTTGCTTAAACTTTAATCTGTTATTTATATATATATATATATATATATAGGAAAAAAATCAGGACCCCGACGGCTGAGCTCCGGCCATTTCGACATCTTGAGCTGAACTACCTCTGTGTGTGTGTGTGTGTGTGTGTGTGTGTGTGTGTGTGTGTGTGTGTGTGTGTAGTATATTGAAGACCGAACATGGAAAATCGCTCGTCGCTCGCTTTTTCATATTACTAACATTGTTACCTTAGCATGCCGTCTGATGAAGGTGTTTCCACCATAATAACTGTTTCGTAGCAAATGGTGGACACAATGAAAATGCCCTCAATAAAATGAAATATGAAAAAGTAGATCCCTATCTTCATATTCATATATATATATATATATATATATATATATATATATATATATACGAGGGTAATCCCAAAAGTATGGTCTCCAAAGTGATGGGGACGCAGAGAATCTGTTCGTACGGCTGTTGGCAACACTGTTGTGATAGGTGCTTCCTTCACTCCCAAACAAGCATGCTCGCGCTTCGCTTGGATGCTCAATCTTGGCTTCGCAGCCGTTGAGAATGGAGCTCCCGTTGAACGCTACCGCCAAGTGCGAATTTCACGCAGTTATTATATACGAGGGCAATCCCAAAAGTAAGGTCTCCTTCCGAGGAAAACATGCGTAAAGATCGGCGGATCACTCTGGATGCTCTCTGCATTTTGGTTCCTGAGGTTTCCCGAAACACCAGCCACAGGATTTTAACGGAAAAGTTGCAATATCGGAAGGAGACCCTACTTTTGGGATTGCCCTCGTATATATATATATATATTGGAAATGTGTTAAATCCTTGGTACAGTTAGGTATATTTAAAAGAAGGAAAAGAATGACTTCACTTTGTCAAACTGAAGTCAGCTCGACAATCGCCATCGACGAATGCGAGAAAGTTCTCCAGGAAAGTTAACCAGGATTTTTTCAAAATCTTCCCACCGAAGTTAACAAAGAACTTACTAGCTCTACCAAATCATAATATTATAAAATTAATTCAAATTGTTTAGAACTACAAGTGAAGTCATTATTTTCCTTTATATATATATATATATATGTAGGAGGTGAGTTTTATTGTAGTACAATAAAGCAATGCAGATATCGGATAAGAAGCACTCTACAGTTTGTAGGACTGGAGTATACATAATATAAGATCAAAAGATGGTTAAAGGAGTTCCATGTATTTTATTATGCGCATTTCAAAAACAAACATCATCATGCAATAATATTTGTGTTTTCATCAGATAAAACAGGAGAACATGATATGAAGGCTAAAAAACACTTGTGGATAGTGCAGTTTTAAATCAACATTATGTTGATTTAAAACTGCACTATCCACAAGTGTTTTTTAGCCTTCATATCATGTTCTCCTGTTTTATCTGATGAAAACACAAATATTATTGCATGATGATGTTTGTTTTTGAAATGCGCATAATAAAATACATGGAACTCCTTTAACCATCTTTTGATCTTATATTATATATATATATATATATATATATATATATATATGTGTGTGTAGAGAGAGAGAGAGAGAAAAAGAGAGGGGGTGTATTACGTATATATGTGCATAAAAAGAAATAGAAAGAGACAGAGAGGGAGAGTAAAAAAAGAGGACATACGTGATATATATATATATATATATATATATGTGTGTGTGTGTGTGTGTGTGTGTGTGTGTGAGCGTGATTGTGGTTTCTTGTTTACATATACGTTTATTGATTTCCTTACCCCCTTGTTTGATATGGTAACCTTTTTTATTTACCTCACAAGTACAACTTTGTTTATATCTCTCTATTTCCACTTTAGTTATAACATAACATACGCCCAACTTAATATATTCTTAAAGTATCAAAGATTGCGCATCATTTAGAGCAGATTTTCTCTTCTACCAATCAACTTTTATCCCGGCTTTTTTAAATGCCCGTACTGTATATGCTAAACTTACACCTTCTCCTTGCTCTAATATAACTAGCCTCTAAGCCCAATTCCAATTAACAAACAGTTTTTCCAGCGTTTCTTCTTTATTGTATTATTTTAAACTTCTGTAAATTACGATACATTAATGAAAACAGTTTTCTACGTCAGTGATTTTTAACTACTTTCTGCCCTCATCAAACAGGATAAGATGCCAAAAGCCTTTAACCCCCCCGCCCAACTTTCTTAAAGATAAAATATATACATAAAAACCGTGTATTAAACTTGTTTCAAAAGAGTGATGGTAACACGAATGTTTTTTTTTTTTATTGCGCAAAGGTACGTACATCCACTCGTGCGGTACCTAAGAAAGCGCAGGTTTTCTGAATATCCTATTATTTTCAACTTAACCTCATGATACACCTCCGGATCATGCGTAACACAAAACTTTATGACGGCATAGCAATCGGTTAGTCTATGCGATAGTATGTGTTGGCAACTACTCGACGTTCGCAGTAACATCAAGCACTATCCACACACGTAGCTAATTATTTTAATTCAGCAGATCACTCAATGGACCACCTTCGGTTTGCAGTGTAAATTTATACTTGCTTTATTTGTAAGTGCTTAGAAAAACACATCTTTACACAAAGAACTTTCTCGCTTGCACACATTACTATA
>OZ024740.1:394550474-394570474 GCA_964016885.1 Eledone cirrhosa | reverse complement strand
AATAAGAGAAGGGACTGACTGTATATTTGTTGTTCATGGAATCCCATGACTAGGTTGGCATATGTGGGTGCTACTTTCGTGCCCATTGCCGTACCTGATACTTGTCTGTATGTTGAACCATTGAATGTGAAGTAGTTATTTTGTAGGATAAAGCGGAGTCCGTCAGTGATAAAATCTGTGTTGATGCGTGTCGGTATTTCTGATGGGTGTGTGTTAAGCCAGTATTGGACTGCTGTTATTCCATAGTTGTGAGGTATGTTTGTGTAGAGGTTTATTACGTCAAAGGAGACAAGAATTGTATTTGCACTTACTGTTTTAGGGAGGTGTTTCAGCATGTCAAGGTCATCTCGTATGTAGCTCTGTATATGTTGTAGAAAGGGTTTCAGTAGGATGTCCAGAAAGTTGCTAAGTCTGTGGGTTTCACATGTAGGGCCTGCTATAATTGGCCTGAGTTTTAGGTCTTCTGGTGGTGTTAGTTCAATGTAATTGTTGGTTGAGGTGTCACATGCATCGTTTATGGGTTTACATTTTTTAATTTTCGGTAAGCCGTAAAAAGAGCTTGTATTGCATTTGAAGTGGCTTATATAGTTAAACTCTTTTGTGGTTAAGCTGTTGCGGTATTTATTCAGTAAGGTCAAAAGGTTCCCCATTGTTTTGGTGTGTTTGTAGTTTTCTGTTTTTTCATAGTATGTGTTGTTTTCTAAAATGTTAAGTGCGAGGGTCCTATAGTAGTCCGTATTCATAATGACAACAGTACTGCCTTTATCGGCTTCTTTGATAGTTATCTCAGGGTTGTTTCTAAGTGTGAATAATTCTTCCCATTCGTGTGTAGATAGGTTTGATTTCGTGTGTTTATTTGTAATTTTTTCATAGGGAAAGTTGGTGATGTGTTCGCAGTACGTGTCCAGTGCTTTATTTCTTCCCTTTTGTGGGCAGAAATTGCTTTTATTTCTAACCAGTGATTCGTCTTCAGTGTTGGTGTCGTTGTGGAAGAATTCCGTTAGTCGCAGCTTTCGGCAGTATTCCATGATGTCATCCTTCATTTCGGGGAAGTTTGGTTTACGTGGTGTAGGTGTAAATTTCAGGCCCTTACTTAAAATGTTGATTTGTGTGTTGGTTAGAGGTGTCTTTGAGAGGTTGATTATTTTTGGTTTCTCCTGAGGGGGGGCCATCGAGTATCCTGGTATTTCAGGCTTTTCCCTAAAAAAGGAATGTAGTTTTGTGTGTGATTATATTTTGTTGGTCTGTTGCGTGTGGGTCTGTAGCTTGTTGTTTCATGAGGGTGAATGTGATGGTGGGGGTGGTATGTGTTGTGGTTGTTGATGAGCAAGAGTTCTGTTGTTGGTTCATGTGGTCTGGGTGCGTTATTTCTGTGGTACAGAGTGTTGAGGCTGGGGGGTTGTCTTTTGTTGGATTGAGGGTGATGTCTGGTGTGGTTGTGGGTAAGTTCTGTTGTGATTTCAAGTGGTCTGGGTGGATTTCTTCTGAGGAATGTGGTGTGTGTGTTGTGAGTTGGATCTATGTTATTTCGTCGTTGGTTTATGTAGGGGGCATTTCTACGGAAACCTGTGTTGTGGTGGTTGGGTGTGTTTCTTTTGGTGTAGTTGGCCGTATTTGGTTTGTGTTGGTGGGGGATGTGCCTGTGGTTAGTGTGTGTTGGGTTTGGTGGTGTAAATGTGTCTGTTGTAGTTCTTGTTATGTTCAAATGCTTTATAAAGGGGTTACCTGTTTGGTGCGTCCTTTTAAAGTCTTCTTCATATTTGAGGAACCAGTTTTCGATATATGTATATATATATATATATATATATATATATATATATATATATATATATATAAAACAAACGTGTTCCTAGTTCATAAATAAAATTGCAAATGTCAACATTTGAACATGGTTACGATAGTCGGTAAGTCAAAATTTCCGTGTCTATTTTTATATAAAATAACAGTTAGTGGTTGGCAACCAACCATTTCGGGTTTACGCTTCACACCTTTAATCTGGCTCTAAACTCGTGGATACTTTATATGTAATGCAACATTCTATTTTATCACAATAGACTTATACAAAGCTGTGTGATAAAAGGTTTTGTTTACAACTACGTGGATTGAAGTTCAATACCCTTTTACTTCATGGCAGATTAGGCAAGTGACTTCTACTACTATAGGCTCTGGTCGATGAGTATGTTTTTGAAGGAAGATCTGTGGAAATGCATCAGAAGTGTTAAGGAAAAATATTTTTTCTCTCAGACCAGGTCACAGATTTTGTCAGTAATAGTCGAGAATGCTACTGGCAATTATATATATATATATATATATATATATATATATATATATAAAAAGTGTCAGGACCTGTCGAAACAGCCGGAGCTCAGCCGTCGGGGTCCTGACTCTTTTCCTATTACCCACTCTACTACCCTAAGTATCGAGTACTCTGGTGCGTTATGGTCCACCTGGTTCCTTACCACACTTTCTTTGTTATATATATATGCATATATTATATATGTTTATATAGATGTGGCATGTTTCCACAGAACTTCCTTAAGCAATTTATGATCGATCCGAAGCTATAAAATGTATTGAATATAATAATTCCTTTATTACAATATTCTCTGTTGTGAAGACCCTTGTATCACTGAGTTTTCCTTGTTCGATCTACCTCCTCCTCCTCCTTCTTCTTCTTCTTCTTCTTCTTCTTCTTCTTCTTCTTCTTCTTCTTCTTCTTCTTCTTCTGCTTCTTCTTCTTCTTCTTCTTCTTCTTCTTCTTCTTCTTCTTCTTCTTCTTCTTCTTCTTCTTCTTCTTCTTCTTCTTCTTCTTCTTCTTCTTCTTCTTCTTCTTCTTCTTCTTCTTCTTCTTCTTCTTCTTCTCCAATATTTCGTAGATTTACTAAATGTTAATTACACTTCTCGCTTATCAGGATCGGTTGGATGAAGTTGCCGGGAAATATAACTGAACTTTAACGGCAATGGTTAAGTGATTTAGTCCGTGATTTGCAATCATGGCTTAGACAGTGTAATCCTTATGTTATGGATTTCATGTTGGTGGCTGAACTGCAAAATGTTCAGCAGCAAGAATTGGTTATTAAGGCTGACGCAGTGCCAAGGAATCAACACGAACGGCGATATAATGCCCCTGAAAGATTTCGTGCCGATAAGCCTGGATCGAGAGATATCTTCCTCAATCGCAGAGATGGTGGTCTCAAGACTATCAATGAGTCAAATAGGGCATATGATCCATTGCATTATGTTCTTTTATTTCCAAAAGGTGAAAATGGATGATCATGAGAATCAGCATCAACAGGGAGGTGGCAATAGACACAATAATTCGATTCGCGACTTTTACGCGTTCCACTTGAACGAGAGGAATCAACAGAGAAATGCACTATTTCAAGCCAGCAGATTGTTCCAGGAATACTGTTGTATGGCATTCGCAAAGATCGAAAATCAAAGGCTAAATTATATAGCTACACATCAGCAACATATCAGAGCTGAATTGTATAATAATATATAGGATTCGATGATGATGCCAATTACAAGCAAATTGGTCGACGCATCATTTTGCCATCGTCGTTCATCGGCGGCCCGAGATATATGAACATTCGCTATCAGGATGCAATGGCTATTGTCAGAAAGTTTGGAAAGCCAGATTTGTTTATAACGGTTACAAGCAATCCTGAATGGACTGATATTAAGGATGCACTTTTTCCAGGACAACAGCCAAAGGACCGTCCTGATATTGTGGCAAAGGATATCTGAAAAAGATAATGGATGATGTGGAAAAAGAGGGAATCTTTGGAGGTATAGTTGCTTTTACATACGTAATTGAATTCCCAAAACGAGGATTGCCACATGCACATTTGCTGATCATTTTACATAGAGATTGCAAATTGAGATGTGCTGAAGATGTCGACAGCGTTGTATGTGCTGAACTGCCAGAGAATGAGGTACTACGCAACTTGGTGGCAAAGTCAATGGTGAACAGCCAATGCGGAGTGGCAAATCGGAAAGCGCCTTGCATGAAAAATGGCCAATGCAGTAAGCAATTTCCGAAATTTTTTGTCACAAACACTTCCTGGAACGATGGGGATGCTCATCCCTCATACAGAAGACGGTCGCCTGAAGATGGCAGTTTGGTCGAAAATGTAAACGGTTGACTGGTTACAAATCAATGGGTTGTGCCATACAATCCATATTTGATTATGAAATATCGTTGTCATATTAATGTGGAAATTTGTAGTTCAGTGAAAGCTTGCAAATATCTATTCAAATATGTTTACAAAGGTCATGATCGGGCAATGATCAATGTCAGGAATGAGGAAGCGAACCAAGGAGATGAAGTTGGCAGGTTCCAGGATGTTCACTCGATTGGATCTAACGAAGCTTCCTGGAGATTGTTCGATTTTCATCTCAATGAACGCAAACCCAGCGTTCAGAAACTGACGGTTTACTTAGAGAATATGCAAATGGTCTGTTTTCAGGACACTAGAAGCGGTGTCCAAAGAATTGCTAACGCACCACCTCCTAAGACGGAATTGACTAAGTGGTTCAAGCATAATAGGGAACATGCTTTGAACCAGGATCAAAGGCACCTCTACTGAGATTTCCCTTCGCACTATACGTGGGATAAGAAGGGAAGGAAATGGAATGATAGAAAACAAAAGTTGAGATTCATGACTATTGGACGGGTTTGTAATGTCCATCCAGCATCTGGTGATGTATTTTATCTCCGAATTCTGTTGCATAATGATTTTTCGAGAGGTAAACAGAGCTTCACTGATTTGAAAACAATCAATGGCGTGGAATATGAAACATACCAGGCTGTGTGTCAACATCTGGGACTCCTTCAGGATGACGCTGAATGGAATAACGCCATGAAAGCTGCAAGAACAACACAGATGCCAGCTCAAATAAGGCAGTTGTTTGTCACGATTCTAGGATTCTGCAATACTGCCGATCTAAGAGAGTTATTTGAACGCCATTGAGGAATTATGGCTGATGATTTTAGGCATCATCTTCAGGTCGATGATGAAAATTTGATGAAGGCTATTGTTTTGCTCAATATTGAGCAACTGCTTGAAGTTCATTTGAAATGTTTAAGAGATTTCAATTTGCCAATTCCTGATGAAGAAATGCGGCAACGTGTCTTAGCATTGAACATGAGATTGCAGCTGAGACGGTTGCCACTCGATCGGAGAGAACTATTCCAGTTTGATCCACTGGAACAGCAACGTATTGTGGATGAACGTATGCCAATGTTGACCCAATCTCAGAGAGAATTGGTCGATGGCGTTCTCCACTCGATTTCCACTAATGAGCAACTTTGTGCTTTCATAGATTCTCCAGGAGGCACCGGAAAGACATTCTGTTTCAACACTATGTTATCGACAGTCAGAGCTCAGAAGAAGATTGCTCTCCCTGTGGCTACCAGTGGGATCGCTGCTACTTTGCTGAGTGGTGGAAGGACCTTCCACTCATGCTTCAAGGCTCCATTGGCTTCGGATGAGTTGAGTGTCTGTAACATTGCAGGACAAAGTGAACTCGCGGGCCTTATACGCAATACGTCTCTGATTATTTGGGACGAGGCTCCAATGGCACACAGATATTTGCTGGAGACATTGGACAGAACTTTGAGAGATATCTGCGGTAGTAAGACTATCGTTCTTGGTGACGATTTCAGACAGGTGTTACCAATTGTTAGGAATGCTCAAAGAGCGCAAATTGTCGATGCATGTCTGAAAAAGTCCCCGTTGTGGCGCCATTTCAGAGTTTTGCGATTACACGATAATATGCGACTTCGTATGTTCGGGCAAAACGAAGAGGCTGAGACATACGGCCGATGGTTGATGCAGTTGGGAAACGATGAATTGCCACACGTTGGTGATAATCAGACTCTAAGAATCCCAGACCATTTGGTCATGCCACTGGACCTCCAAGCATTGATTAACTGGGTGTTCCCTAATTTGAATGCTTTTGGGCAGAATATCTCCTGGATATCGGAACGCATTATTCTAACTCATACGAATGCAACGGTCGATGAAATAAATTCACAAGTAGCCGGAATGTTTCCTGGAGAGGAATGGTTGACCGTCAGTGCGGATGCAATGGAGCCTAATCAGCCGAACAATATGGATGTTCCGACTGAGTATCTTCAAATACCCGGATTTCCCCCATATATTTTGAGGTTGAAAAAGGGTATGCCGATTATATTGCTTAGAAATATCAATCATAAAATGGGTCTTTGCAATGGTACCAGATTGATTGTTGAGAGATTGATTAATGGAAGAGTTTTAGAAGCTAAACTCCCAGGCAGAGAGGAATCGGTTCTCATTCCGAGGATCATGCTGAGACCAAGTGAAGATCTGCTGCCATTCATTTGGCAAAGGAGACAGTTTCCCGTCAATTTGGTCCCCTCCATGACTGTCAACAAGGCACAGGGACAGACTTTCAAGCGAGTCGGTGTCTACTTGAATGATCCAGCATTCAGCCATGGGCAACTGTATGTTGCTGCATCTCGAGTGTACGATCCTGATGGTATAAAACTTGCAATTGATACCACTAACAGAGGAACAACCCTGAATATTGTCTATAATGAAGCTTTGAGCTGATGTATGCATATCTTTAATGCTATCAATAAGCCACGTAAATGATTCGGACATTGGTGTACTTTGATCAGTATTGTGAGCTTTGACAGAGTTATCATTTATGTTCAATGTCATTTAATGTCCTTATGAACAATAAAAACAAACAAGTATTGGTAAAAATTGCTTTCACTGCTATGTTGCGCAATAAATACCAACAAGTATTGGTAGAAATTGCCTTCACTGCTATGAATATTCGACGTAAATGATTCAGACATTGGTGTCCTTTGATCAGTATTGTGAGCTTTGACAGAGTTATCATTTCTGTTCAATGTCATTTATTGTCGATAATGAGCAATAAAAACCAACATGTATTGGTAGAAATTGCCTTCAAATTTATCGCTTCTGATTGCGGTGGTAATAAAACCTCATCATATGCTAAGTCTGGCAAAAAGGTTGGATCCTATGGCCGGCCAGTGCTAGAGCAATATTGAAAAACGATTCCATTTTCGAAGTAGAAGGATCCACCATTTAGAGTTCACACCAGGCCACCTCCCCGAGTTGAACTCTGGGCAATATTGACTGTCTATTACTCAGTGGCTAAGACCTGGAAACTACTGAATAAATTTTTGTGTCATATAATTTGTTGTTTTATTATTATAGCTGACCACTTATAGATAAGCATGTTATCCATATCCATATTAATTTGGCATTTGTATAAACCATTTCAAGTAAATAGGGACCTTTTTTACATTGACGGACATCTTTTATATTAATTATCTATATCTATATCTACATATAATATAAAAGATTGGAACTTCCATCATCCTTTTGAGAAACGTGGAACAACCATGTCTATGCAATGATACACATTTTAAAGTCAGGCAGAAGATGAACCATCTCCTAGAGGTCATTATTCTAGGTGGGAGCACCTAGAATTGTTCATATACTATGCACAAACTGTACAACGAAGAATCTGGTATAACTGGAAGATTTCTTTTACTGTTTTTTGTATCACAGAGACAACACGGACTCGCCTCATACTGTAACCGATACAGTCATTTTCTCTTTTACCCGTCTTCTCTTATCATCTGTTTACCCGGGCGAAGCTGGGTATGTCAGCTAGTCTATATATTAATTTCAACAATGTCATTATTCCGTGTGTCATATTTCTCGATTATCATTGGTTCATATGTTTCAAACGACTCCGTCCACCCGGCGCCAAACTTAAATTAATATGCATAATGCCAATGGGGGAGTGAGAGCGGAGAGTAAGAAACAGAGAGGCAAATTGAACGCTGTAACTATTACCATGTGTGCGTGTGTATATACGTGCGCGTATGTTTATGTGTGTGTGCGTGCGTGCAGCGTTCCACAGAAAGTAAAAGCAATTCATACTGTAACCAGACAAACATCCAATACAGTCATTTTCTCTTTTACCTGTCTTCTCTCATCATCTGTTTACCCGGGCGAAGCTGGGTACGTCAGCTAGTCAATTATAATTTGTAAAAGTCGGACAAATATATTGTTGTATGCTGTTTGGCTTAGCCATAAAATAAATTATCAACGCAACTGTATATACATATATATATATATATATATATATATATATATATATATATATATATATATATATATATATATATATATATATATTCTTCGGCTCTGTTTAATTACATTGAGCTATACCTTTACTGTCATTTCTATAATATGAAGAGGGTGTTTAACTCCAACACACTCTAGTATTTTAATTCTTGTTACGGCTCCTGATTGGTTGAGCTTCCTCCTATATACTGGTATTTTGGCCTTTATATATATCTGACAGTATGCTAACAACGATCTACATGCCTTTATCTCTGAAAAATATTCCCATCCCCTCTAGAAATAATTATGAATAACTCTTAATTGCTAGTGTTAACTCCTTCGTAAAAAGGATTAGATGGCGTGCTTTCCACTTTGATATTAATAGGAATAGGACTGACCCCAGGCATAGAACTCCTTTCAATAACTTTGGCTTCAAAACTTATAAGAGCCCACCACATAATGTTCTATTAGATAATTTTGAAAATGATTTACTTTCCTTTGTCAAAAATATTAAGTATAGGCCATATAATAGACATGGAAATTATAATAAGTTTGACAGGTTCCAGTCTAGACATAAAAATATTGTTAAGGGTTTTAGAGAGAATAAGTCTATTCTTGTCCCGGCTGATAAGACTAAGAATCTATACTCTATGGATTACAGTGCTTACCGTAATTTTATTTATAAGGAGCTGCATAGAAATTATAAAAAGACTACACAAGATAATTTGGATCATATCAATAATGAGGGTCTTAAGATAGTCTCGGACCTTGGCCTTGATAAGTATACCCAGCCATATTACCCTAGGGAACCGAGATTCACTCTTAAGGATCATAAGGTAGACTTCATTAGTAATCCCTCTGTTAGACTCATCTGTCCTTCTAAGTCTGATATAGCCATAATTAGTAAGAAAATCCCTGACCTTATTGTACCAGCCGTTAGGGAGAAGGTTAATTTTAATCTATGGGGGAACACTAAGGAGGTTATAGATTGGTTCTCTGGTATTAATAAACTTGAATCTAGTAGGTTTATCCAGTTTGATATTGATGCCTATTACACATCGATTTCACCTATCCTCCTTAATAAAGCCTTAATGATGGCCATGAGAGTGTCCAGCCTTACACGATCACAGATTGATATTATACTAGCAGCCCGTAGAACTATCATCAATTTTGAGGATGCATTTTGGACCCGTAAAAACACGCCCAACAATTTCGACGTTACAATGGGTTCGAGTGATTCGGCCCTGGTAACTGATCTTGTTGGGCTGTTCCTCCTAAATGAACTGTATGTTACCTTTCCGCACCTTAAAGGCGGACTTTATCGTGACGACGCATTGTTTGTGATTAACTCTAGCACCAATAATATCGAGCATAATAAGAAGAAACTTTACAAGTTTTTTAAAAGATTTAACCTTTCGATCACGATAGATAGAAATGATAGAGCGGTCAACTTTTTAGATGTGACTTTGGACTTGGTCACTAATAGTTTTAAACCCTTCCATAAGCCTAATGAAATACTCTCTTATGTTAGTCCCAATTCTAACCACCCCAAATCTATGATAAGCTCTATAATTAATGGTGTATCTAATAGAATTTCCACACTCTCTAAGGACATAGGAATATTTAATGCACATGCAGAGTACTATAATAACGCCCTAGCTAGCTCCGGTTACTCTGGTAAAATACATTATAATAATAGTAACCTTAGAAAGTCTCCGCTTACATATAATAATAATAACATAATATCCCATAATATGGCCATGAATGGGAGTAGAAAGCATAAGAATCGTAGAAATCACATAGGTGTATCCGAACCCATCCATAAGTTAAGCCACCGGATTCGTAATAGTGAATCTAATAGTTCTAGGGATCAAGTTGGGCGCTCTGAGCGCTCACTCAGTGGTAATGCTTATGCTAAATCTAATTCTAATAGTGTTGTTTCTACTGATCCTATTATTAGCCCTAATCCTTTTGATATGATTCCAGATAGCAGCAGATATACTAAAGGTAGAAATAGAAAGAAACTCAATGGAGTTTCGGCTGATTCTAATAATGTGGTTTTAACTAGTCCTCGTAGTAACCCAGATCTTAATAATAATGGGATATTAGATAACGGTAGAGTTGGTAAGGATAGAAATAGAAGGAGACTAAATACTTATTTTAACCCGCCATATAATCAGGAAGTATTAACTAACATCCCTAGGTCTTTCTTTTCTATCTTAGAGAAACATTTCCCTCCTACTAATAAATACCATGGTATTTTTAATAAAAATGTAATTAAACTATCATTCTCTACCACCCCTAATATTAGTTCTCATTTAGCTAGCACTAACAATGGGAAAATTAGGGATGGCTATTCCTCTCTGCGTACTACTAGTCTGGATAGATCCATAAATGCCTTACCACCTGAGCAGACCTTATCTCATAGTAACCCTACGAGGGATGCATCACTACTTCAGCCGATTAATAGCACCCGGAAGTGTAACTGTAGAGTGAGTGTTAACTGCCCTTTAAACGGTAACTGCCTCTCTAAGAACATCGTTTATGCTTGTGTAGTTAAAACTAATTCCTCTAATAGCACATATATAGGCTCAACATCTAACACTTTTAAGACTAGGTTTAATTCTCATATCTCTAATCTTAAACATGTTAAGTTTAAGAATTCTACTTCTTTAGCACACCATATCTGGGATCTTAAGGGGGCTAATATACCATATAGCCTTAATTGGCGAATAGTAGCACGCTCTAATAACCTATCAACACACATTAAATTCTGTAATCTCTGTATCCTTGAGACCCACTCTATAATTTTCTCTAGGGAACTCTTACTTAATAGAAAGTCTGAGATATTCTCTTCTTGCCCCCACGCCATTTCTAATTCTTACTTTTATTATAAACCTAAAAGTTCTGGTAGTGTAAATTGTATCCATTAGCTGCTATATTCCCTTATCTTTTTTGTTTAGGTTCATTTTGTTTACCTCCATCATTATCATTATTATTATTATTGGTTTTTAACAGCTTTTCGATCTAGCTTTCATAGTCTTTTGGCTACCATACCATATCTTTCTTCTTAAATATTATATTTTCACTATTAACACCTTATGAGTTTATATCTGATTATATATTTTATTTTATTTTATTTTATATTATTTTATTTTATTTTATTTGGATTCTCATTTAAATAATTAACCCCCCCCCCCACACACTTGTCATTCGCCCCTTCAATTATACTATAATTATATTCAATTCCCTTTTATGCCCCTTTCTATTGTATGATACAGTATATTGATTATGATTTTATGCTCCTTCGCATCCTTCATACATTTCTTTTTTCTGTCCCCATTGGCCTACCATAGTTCTATTTAAAGTCTGTTTATTAGATAACGTTATTCAACTGATAGTAAAGTATTTCATTCTATTCTGGATGTTCTTATTGAGATATCTTAAACTTTGGAGATTTTGATTACTTAAACCATAGCTAATTTTGTATTGACTTATTATATATTTTAAATACTTGCAATATTAATTAATTTAATAGGGTTTTCTAGTCATTTATCCGGGTTTGTTTCCTAATTTTTTTTTTTACTTAACTGCTTGTGATACCTAAGTAAATATTTTTGTTTTTGTTTTTCGATTTCCGGTTGATTTTATTTTATTTATATTTATATTTTTTTTACTACTGTGCGTAGTTTCTGTCTGGTTCTTATTCACTTATTCACATATGTCTGTCTACCAACCATGTAATTATGTATATTATACTATGTTCATTATTTGATATTGATGTACCCTTATGTTAAATTTTGTAAATTCTGTAATATGTTTATATTTTTATAATTTTTGTAATGTTTAGATAATACTTATTTATACCAATTGTATAAAAACTTGACCTACGTCTGTTTTCTTACAACGGTATAGATATTTTTCCAGCACAATCTTTTCAACACAATTTAGTTCTGTATGATATTTTTTTTCTCACCCCCTGTGTGTAACTTTATATGATTTGTTATGTTATATACCAATATATTATAATATTGTTATTATAGTGTTATTGTAATATTTATACTCTCTGTGAAAATTGACCGGAGATTATTAATTATATATTTATATAGTATATTATATTTTAGATGTTTACTTTTACTCATTTCTTTATCATTTTATACTGTAAATAATATATGTATTATTTTTATTTTTATTTTTATTTTTATTTTTATTTTTATTTTTATTTTTATTTTTATTTTTATTTTTATTTTTATTTTTATTTTTATTTTTATTTTTATTTTTATTTTTATTTTTATTTTTATTTTTATTTTTATTTTTATTTTTATTTTTATTTTTATTTATATTTAAACTCTTAATAGGTGTTAGTTTGGGTTTGTATAGATGGATATGTGTATTGATATATATATGTATATGTATATGTGTACATATGTATATGTATATGTATGCTTATTGGGCCTTTTAATATTATTATTATTATCATTATCAATTATATTATATTATATTATATTATATTTAGCACCGTAATTCTCCCTTTATATCACCACTTGTGTTTAGCTTTAGTTTTTGCATTGTACTATATTTGTAATATGGTTCAAAATGTTATTCACTTCCTTAGCAATTTTTACTTGATAATTTTTACTTGATCATTTTCCTATGCTTTAATGTATGTATACTCCATATTCTTCTGAGTTTTTGGCTTGTATTGGCCGATAGTGCTTCTTATAGCTTTACTTGCCCTGATGAGTCCTTAATAGGACGAAACATTGTTGGCTAATAAAGACTTTTGATGTATTGAAGTCTTCTTTGGTTTATTTCTTAATTCTTCGGCTCTGTTTAATTACATTGAGCTATACCTTTACTGTCATTTCTATAATATGAAGAGGGTGTTTAACTCAAACACACTCTAGTATTTTAATTCTTATATATATATATATATATATATATATATATAAAGAATCTGCTTCCAAGTTATAGAATACGTTACACAAATGTAACAGCTGTGAGGAGAGAGTCAAAGCTCAATAGGAAACTGCGATGATTTCCATAATTAAGTACATCATTAGAATGAGGTTTAACATGGCAAAATATTCACTGCAGGATTATGTTTGTTAAGGCACATATGATGCAATATTCGTTATGTAAGAGTTGTAGTCATTATGCACACACATTCACACACACACACATACACACACACATATATATTATGCTATTACTCTATTACGTGTTCCAGCCGACAGGCTGCGGTCGATGCTGGGGCACCACTATATATATATATATATATATATATATATATATATATCGAGCTTAGACAATTTCAATTTGTCTGGTTCCTAAATAATTTCTTCATGTTAGTTGAGCTTTTTAAGTTGAATGGTTATAGGCTGTTATTTCCAGCGTTTTTTTTATCCATTCAAGCCACTATGTACTGTCTGGCGCGCAGCTTCCGTCTCTTCTCTCACCGTATGTGTTATTTGAGTTGTCTAAAATCTCTTTAGAAGTGTCGACCATATCGTCTTTACCCCTGCTGACGAGCCCTGAGAAGTTATGGTACCGACACTGTTTATGGCGAAACATTATCTTCTTTGAGTTTGTCCAGGTGTTTTATAGTTATAAAGGTGGGTCTGTACATTTTAATTTACCTTTTTAATTATTATGCATTTTCCCATCTTTTCGTAGACTTTATGCTTTTCCATACCCGTCGTAATTGAAAACATACTCCTTTTTGTGTTTTCTTCTCTATATACTGTATTATATATATATATATATATATATATATATATATATATATATATATATATATATATATGTGTGTGTGTGTGTGCGTGTGCGTGTGTGTGTGTATGTATATATATATATATACATATATACATATATATATCTATATATATAAAGTTGTATTCCTGTATGTTTGTTTGTTCACGAACCACTCCTGTGATTTTGGAGATAGATATTAAAACACCCTAATGGGGTTAAATATCTTACAGTGAATATTTTGTCCAATAAATAGAACAAGATTTCCCGAACTCCTCCTATGGTTTTGGAGATAGACCCCATAACCATATATATTCTGAAACTACATTGCCCAGTGTACTTGGATAAGTATATTTCATTTTCATCAAAGGGTTCCCTGGAAGCACAAAGCCCCGCTGAAAACCCCCGCTGAAATTGTTTTAGGTAAATAACAATATATGATGCCTATTCACAAAATATCAATAATATTAAGACACCATAATGGGGGTTAAACTCCTTATTAGGGTTCCCCGGGGGCACAAAACCCCGCTGAAAATGTTTTCCCTTCGATTAATATGAAAGTTAAACCATAGGAAAACGATAAGATGTGATGCCTATTCACAATATTTCAGCAAATTTCAATAATATTAAGAAACCCTAATGAGGGTTAAACCCCTTATAGTGAACATTTTGGAAGCCCATAACTTGAGTATTGGAACTTTGAATTTCTAATTTGAAAATAACGCTTTACTCAAAAATGAAATGATAAAGTTTTGAATTGATATTTTGAAAAAAATAATTTGCAAGAAACAAAATAAGAATAAGATTTAATAATGTAATTTTGATATGATATATTACAATTGCCTTGTCTGATTGCCTTGTCTCACGAACGAATGCATATATATATATATATATATATATATATATATATATATATATATATATATATATATATATATATATATATATATATATATACATATATATATATATATATATATATATATATATACATATATACATGTATATACATATATATATATATATACATATATATATATATATATATTTCGTTTCTGAATTTGTTTAGCAAGATTCTTTATCTGAAAACGTGTGTTGAAACCGATATTGTTATACTTTGGGAGGGTCATGTTGCCAACAAGAAACACACGCACCAGTTGCTTTCACTTCAATTTATTATAATAAATTTATAAATTTAGGAATTTATAAATTTCCGGTTGGTTGGTTGGTTCCACAACCAGTTGGTTGTTTATATATTGTTAAAGTTCTTTCGTCACACATTCTGTGACCTCTTCAGTGACTGGGGATTATTTTCTTTGTTTTTGCGCCTCTCCTTTGTTCTGTCCTACGCCATTTTGTTTCTGTGTGTGTGTTGTGTGCTCAGTCTGCGCATGCGCCACATCCGGGTGTCTGTGTGTGTTTATATTCGTTTATTTATTTGTTTATTTACATGTTACAGGTTGGTTGTTTGTTCTATGTGCGTGTGTGTTTTCATTTTGTCCTTAATTGTAAGTTGTGATGTTGCTGTTCCACTCATATTTTCTATTTAATTTTGGTTGTAATTCTTTTATGTTTATTGCTTCTGTGATTTGTATAAACATTGCGTCTTTTCTGTGTGTAGATTCTATTTTTATTTCTATGTTCTATTTTAGCATGTTGTTAGAGTACAGATGATTCTTTACTATCTTGAAGGTCTCGCCAGTGTTCATTTATCCGTTCCCCTACACTACGAGCTGTCTCACCTATGTACACTATATTTTTGTCTCTACATTGTCCTTCAGTACATCTTATGCTATATACTACATTTCTAGTTTTACAGTTAATATGGGGGCTTAATTTACAGGTTATACATTTCTTATCTATACAGTGGGGTCTTTGAAAAGGGCATGTAATGCTAATAAGTGTTTTTACGGAGGTACCTGGTCTTTCTACTATCTTAATATTGAGTTTATGTTTGTCTAGGGCCCTTCTAAATTTGTAAGATAATTCACCTCTAGGGGTTGTATCGATGAACATTACACTCTGGTATTTATTGCTATCATACCATGAATTTATTCTATTAGCCTTATTCCTAGTTCTTTCTATTCTATTCCAGAATTTGCTCCTATACAAAGGGCAGGTCCCATTTGTGTCATTATTTACCATTTTTTCCCATTTGGTTCTGGCTCCTCTATACACTTTTTTTTAATCTCTCTGATTGTAATCAGAGAACTGCATACGGTGAATGAAGTGTTGTATGTGTCTCTCTAGATCTTCGGGGTTGCACATGCGGGACACATTTCTCATCACCCGTACCAAATCCGCAATCAGTATGTTGATTTTGGTATGGTCCGAAACAGCTGAGTTTCGGTGGATCAGATATTTGGAAGTCATGGGTTTGGCATAATGGGAATGGAGGATTTGTTTTTTGTTATTAATGGTATCTAACCAGAGCTCTGTGTCTAGTACAGGTAATCGATGGTTGGGGTGTTTACTTGGGTAGTCTATAGTAACTCTAATACTCTGGTGGATGGAGTTAGCTATTTGCTGGATGCTTTCCATTGTGTTTTTCTCTAATTCCTGACTGGTCTCTAGTGGGGGTGTTTTAACTACGATGTTTATATCATCAACGTAGTTGGAGTACATTATCAGGGGTAAGGGGTCTTCTAATTGTTCTTTAAGTTTAAGTTTAAGTCTACTGTCCCACCATACCATGAATAAGTTAGCTATGTCGCCTGCAATGCTAACACCAATGGCTGCTCCTTCCTCTTGGGCATATGTTTTTCCATTAAATTTGAACATATGTTCCTTAAGGGTTAATTTTATGCTGGCCCCCACCGCATGTGCAATCATTTTCTTCAGTTCATCGTTGTTTTCGGGGGTCCGTATGGCTCTGGTCCACCCGTTCCATCTATCTGTGTGGGTTTTCTTGGCCATTGAGGTAATGGTAGGTGGTCTGCCTCTTGCTGGTCTTGTAGGGCACAGGTTGCTAAGGTCATATGTGTCTAGGTAATTATTACTATAGGTAAGTTTAAGTAGAAGTCCCAGCTCACTGGTGTCAATCCCACGGAACTCAACATTGCTCTCACTGATCATTTCTACGCA
Organism: Eledone cirrhosa; assembly: GCA_964016885.1. Classification (NCBI taxonomy): domain Eukaryota; kingdom Metazoa; phylum Mollusca; class Cephalopoda; order Octopoda; family Eledonidae; genus Eledone; species Eledone cirrhosa. Next base: position 394,553,483 of record OZ024740.1, on the reverse strand, counting down.
TTTCTCCACAGCAAATTCCATGTCAATAGATGGATACAGGGACACAACATCCATACTACCTATTATGCAGTTTGTTAGGTCCCTAGATCGGTTACTCTCTCCGATTCTGCTGAGGAGGTCCTCCGTGCTGTCACGTACATCTGGGGACATTTCAATAATGGGGCGTATGATCAGGGAGAGGAAGTAGGACAGTCTGTAGTTACTAGCAATGTTAGCTCCACAGACTGGCCGTTTTGGCGGTCCCGTGACAGGGTCACTGCCCGTTTTATGGTCTTTTCGAAGCCCATACAACGCCGGTACGTCATTGTTCCATGCCTGGAAGTTGTTGGCAGTCCTTTTGTTGGGCTGCATTATATTCGTCCACATCACCATATGGGCATTGAGGGCTTTTTCTCTATCCTCATGCTCATGTGGTGTTACTTCTCTTGTGTTGGTGATGTGGGGTTGCATTGCCTGGATGTAGTTTGGCAGGCTGTCAACCGACATTCTGCCAGACTTGTCTGATGGAAAGCATGCTATCTCTCCATTACACGAGCGCTGCATGAGCTTACGCAAGCCATTTGCAGACTTTTCTCCCAGTTGCTGGGCCTCCATTCTATTATGCTTCTTGCTATACTGTTCTATAATATTTCTAAGTTCGGATCTAGCTATACTAAATTGTGCTTCTGTTTGTTCATCGACCTGCGACGGCAATTGCGTGCGTTTGTTAAATGGTAAAGTCGTGGCGTGTACTCGTCGCAGGTCGAACGACTTATCAGAGGGATTATAAAAAGTAAAGTTCCTGGCTGCTGCTTTATGTGTACTAGTGCTATTGTTATTGTTAGTTGTGTTGTTTCTATTTCTATTTCCACCAACAGCCTCATGGTTTTTCTATGTCTCTCATTATTACTCCTGTCTCTTTCCACTGGCTCATTGTTATTATCTACACTATTTTGTGTGTCTGTGTGTTCGTCTTGGTTATTTTCTTTGTCCATAGTCTCCCTTCTCCTTTTAATCCTATTACCTTCCCTTATTTTTGTGCTACTATTATTACATGTTTTCTGTGTCTGTGTGTTTGTTAAGATTGTGGTGGTGGTGAGAGGCATTGAATGTGTGTGTGTTGTTGTTGTTGTCTCCGTGTGTGTTATTATTGTTGTGTGTGTTGTTATTGTTGTTTGTGTCTGCGTGTCTTTTGTTGTTGTTTCTGAGTATGTTATTATTCTTGATGTGTGTGTTGTTGTTATTATTGTTTGTGTCTGTGTGTCTGTTGTTGTTGGGATGTGTGTTGTATATGTGTGAGTGTGTGCGTATGTTGTTACTTTTGTTTTTGTTTTTGTTTTTGAGGCTCCAACGTAATTTAATAAATGAATTTTTCTATTTCTAACAAACAACTAATCATATTTACCTTCTTGAATGTCGCATATTTCGGTGGTAGTTGTAATACAGATAATTAATCAGGATCTACTGCAGTGTTGCCGTATATATTTGTCTTGTTGTTGTTGAACTCATCTGTTAATGAGATGCCGGCCATATTTATACCGTCAATTTTGTCGGGATATCTATTGGTATTCTCTACAGTATCCTGATTTAGTTTTATCTGCTTAAGCCACTTTAGTTTCTTGTTAAAGTGCTTATCACATTCTTGAGCAATGTACTGTTCTTCAGGACGTATAAGGCTTATAAATATTAGTTTTTCTCTTGGTGTGGTGATCTTAGTTATTTCTTGTATTAGGTTACGCTTATGTTTTTCTTGATGAATTAATTCTCTATAGATCTTCTTTTTTATGTTTAGAATTAGTGTTCGTTTTAGCCTATCTGCTTGCTTTTTGGTGAGTTGTAATCTTCTTACATCAGTGTTGATGGTGTTGGTGTAAACTCGGGACGAGGCACATTCTTTTATGAAGTGTAGTTCTCGAGGTGTTATTAACCCTGATAATGTACTCCCGCTACGTTGATGATATAAACATCGTAGTTAAAACACCCCCACTAGAGACCAGTCAGGAATTAGAGAAAAACACAATGGAAAGCATCCAGCAAATAGCTAACTCCATCCACCAGAGTATTAGAGTTACTATAGACTACCCAAGTAAACACCCCAACCATCGATTACCTGTACTAGACACAGAGCTCTGGTTAGATACCATTAATAACAAAAAACAAATCCTCCATTCCCATTATGCCAAACCCATGACTTCCAAATATCTGATCCACCGAAACTCAGCTGTTTCGGACCATACCAAAATCAACATACTGATTGCGGATTTGGTACGGGTGATGAGAAATGTGTCCCGCATGTGCAACCCCGAAGATCTAGAGAGACACATACAACACTTCATCCACCGTATGCAGTTCTCTGGTTACAATCAGAGAGATAAAAAAATAGTGTATAGAGGAGCCAGAACCAAATGGGAAAAAATGGTAAATAATGACACAAATGGGACCTGCCCCTTGTATAGGAGCAAATTTTGGAATAGAATAGAAAGAACTAGGAATAAGGCTAATAGAATAAACTCATGGTATGATAGCAATAAATACCAGAGTGTAATGTTCATCGATACAACCCCTAGAGGTGAATTATCTTACAAATTTAGAAGGGCCCTAGACAAACATAAACTCAATATTAAGATAGTAGAAAGACCAGGTACCTCCGTAAAAACACTTATTAGCAAGACATGCCCTTTTCAAAGACCCCCCTGTATAGATAAGAAATGTATAACCTGTAAATTAAGCCCCCATATTAACTGTAAAACTAGAAATGTAGTATATAGCATAAGATGTACTGAAGGACAATGTAGAGACAAAAACATAGTGTACATAGGTGAGACAGCTCGTAGTGTAGGGGAACGGATAAATGAACACTGGCGAGACCTTCAAGATAGTAAAGAATCATCTGTACTCTACCAACATGCTAAAATAGAACATAAGGGTAAATTAGAGAACATAGAAATAAAAATAGAATCTACACACAGAAAAGACGCAATGTTTAGACAAATCACTGAGGCAATAAACATAAAAGAAATACAACCAAAA
>OZ024740.1:394490474-394545474 GCA_964016885.1 Eledone cirrhosa | reverse complement strand
TGGCGACTAAACTGGCAACCCCACCAACGTTTCTTGGTGAGAAGGCTGACTTTGGACATCCTGCAGGACTAAAAACAAAACCTGTCAAAGGGCAAAGGAGCTCTTAAGCGTGAATGGCTATCCAAAATCACTGGGAGAGATGAACCCTTAGCCTTTGTCAAGGCGGAATTCTATGAGAAGGAAAACTCTGATATAACACATGCAAACCTGATGGTATCCAATGATGTTGAGTTGTTCTTCTTTTTGGTAAATATCATCTTGGTTAAGAAAGTGGGACTGGCTTTGTGCAGTGCCTTTGCTCACCATAAAAGCTTCACAGCACAGGCATTTCTTTATATCTGGAGATCTCTCTGCACTTGTCATCACATGGTACCATGGGCCCAGCACTATGTGTCAATAATTGTCACAAGTGTAGTGTTTGTACCAGAGTTTTCAAGTCGCTGGCTGGACTAAAAAGTCACACTTGTTCAGCGCATCGGTAGGGGTTCTCCTACATGGATATAAAGTAGTGGCCGTACTCGAAAACGAGTTGGCAGCCACCACCATATATATATATCATTTTTTCCGTTTATCGTTTTCTGTGCGCCCGGCCGATTAACTCACTCGATATTCAAATTAGGCTGCTCAGCCGTTAATATGCATAAGGAAAGTATATACTTTCAGACGTACAATCATCTGGCAGGAAAGTATACGGTGCTGACGATAGCTAATAAGCTTGAAACTAGTACATCGTTCCTTTGTCAGTGTTGAACAAAAGGGCAACGATGGTTGCTAAACACTGTACGGCTTGATTCGGGATGTTTGTTTACAAACACACCGAGCATTATAATAAATGTTCGGTAAATCCACACGTAGATATATATATATGTGTGCATGTATGTATATATATATACATACTACTGTACGTCTGTATACATATATGTATGTACGTATGCATACTTATATTTAAGTAACAGCCGTACTAAGAGTGAGAAATGAAATTTCGTTTCATTTTTTCCGTTTATATATATATATATATATATATATATATATATATATATATATATATATATATATACATATATATATATATATATATGTGTGTGTATATATATATATATATAAATATATATATATATATATATATATATATATATATATATAAAGAAAAAAAGATGAAATCGAAAATGCAACTGGAGTTTTTTTTAAATATATATATTTATTTGGTTACTTTACCGGTTTCGCAGTTCTTCTGCTTTTCAGTTGAGATGGAGGGTCTGTGGTTTTTCTCACATCTGGTTGGTCTTTGAATGTTACTTGTTTCATAAGGAAAAAAGTGGCTCGAAACCCCAGGTTTTTAGAGAAGTAATTTGATTGATTGGTCAATAATTATAATAAATTTCGCGCAAGTTCGCGTTAGAAAGTTCTTCAAACAAGGGGGGGGGGGGACTCAGGTTGTTTTTTCATATATTAGTGTTTCAATTTCATTTTACTTAAAAAAGGGGCTCACAAAGACTTGTTTTTAATAAACGTAATTTGATTGGTTGTAAATGAAATTATGGTTGTCACATGAACAAGTTTTCATTAAATTTCGCGCTCTTATTTGGAAATCTATTCTGTAGCCTTTTTAGAGAATTTTATGACAAGCAAAAGATAATGGTCAAGAGAAATGGGATGGGAGAATTGTTCTGGTTCAGTGAATATGGTTAGTTCGCTGGGGTGTCAGAATTCAGATTTTCTATTGAAATAAAGAAAGTAAAGATATGTATGTTTATTTGCGTGCTTGTGTGTGTGTGTGTGTGTGTGTGTGTGTGTGTGTGTGTGTGTGTGTGTGTGTGTGTGTGTGTGTGTGTGTGTGTGTGTGTTGGAAGATGATTCTATTAGTAGAAATGGGGGAGGGAGTTGTTTGTGTGTGTATATGGGTGTTATTTGTGTGTGGGGGGTATGTTATGATGGAGAGAATATATATATTTTGTGTGTGTGTATATATGTGTGTAGGAAAGTAATTCTATTAGTAGAAATGGGGGAGGGAGTTGTGTATGTGGGGGGTGGGGGTTGTTATGTGTGTGTGGGAGTATGGTTAGCATGTTAAAATGAAGAGAATACACACTCGACCAACTGAAGGATTTCAAAAACTTAATAAATGGCATCAATAACCACATCCAATTCACAATGGAATACAGCCAAGATCAACTCCCATTTCTGGACATCTTAATCCTAAAAAAAGACCCAAATATTGAAACTGACATACACTACAAACCAACAGATTCCAAACAATACCTGCTATTCACCTCCAACCATCCATAGCACACGAAGACGAATATTCCTTTTAACCTAGCAAGAAGAATTTGCACAATTGTCTCCAATTATGAAACGCGAAATAAAAGACTTCAAGAATTAAAGGAAATTCTACTCGAAAGAGAGTACCCACCATTACTAATAAATAATGGAATAGAAAGAGCTAAAGCATTAGGGATTGATGAATTACGAAAACAGAAACAAATTCAAGGTACGTCCAATATGCTATCATATATCTCAACACACAACCAAATAAATGCGGAAGCTTACAACACTATTCACAAGAACATCCCACTACTAAAACAAGACCCAAGAATGAAAAAAGCCCTTGAAACACACAAAATAATCAAAAGCAAAAGACAACTGACATCACTGAAAACATTACTCACCAATGCCAAATTACCTACCACAAACCCACAACCAACTGTCAAAAAAGGTGGTCGCTCTAATTGTGGAACCTGCACTCACCTCATTGAGAGCAACACGTATACATTTAAATCAGGATTAAATTTTGCTGTAAAAAATCACTTCACTTGCTCATAAAAAATCTAATTTATGCCATTAAATGTAAAGGATGCAATGAAGATTATATAGGACAAACTAAACTCACACTCAGAAACAGAATGACAGTTTATCGCCAACAATTACGAGATCCAAACACGAGACAGATACCACTAAGCGCATATCTAGACATATGCGCAAGTAATAAGACACCCAAATTCCAAGTCTTCCCATTTTACCTTTGCGCTAACAATACAACAGAACAAATACGAATAAATAAGGAAAGTATGTTTATTCAAAAATATAGACCAGCATTAAATATGGTTTAATATACATTATGTCAACACCATAACATGCTAATCATCCAAACAGACACATACACACATAAGACCTGCTACTTTAGAAAATAAAAACCCGAACTAAATAAATCTTAACATACGTTTGCGCTGACAATACAACAGAACAAATACGAATAAGTAAGGAAAATATGTTCATTCAAAAATATTCCTACTAAAGGAGTCATTTTCCTACACACACACACACAATACATATATATTCTATTCATCTTAACATGCTAACCATACTCCCACGCACACATAACACCCATACATACACATAACAACCCCCAACCCCACACATACACAACTCCCTCCCCCATTTCTACTAATAGAATCACTTTCCTACACACATATATACACACACACAAAATATATATATTCTCTCCATCTTAACATACTCCCCCCCCACACACAAAACACCCATATACACACACACACAACTCCCTCCCCCATTTCTACTAATAGAATCATCTTCCAATACACACACACACACACACACAAAAGCACACAAATAAACATACATATGTTTACTTTCTTTATTTCAATAGAAAATCTGAATTCTGACACCCCAGCGAACTAACCATATTCACTGAACCAGAACAATTCTCCTATCCCATTTCTCTTGACCATTATCTTTTGCTTGTAATAAAATTCTCTAAAAAGGCTACAGAATAGATTTCCAAATAAGGGCGGGAAATTTAATGAAAACTTGTTCACATGACAGCCATAATTTCATTTATAACTAATCAAATTACGTTTATTAAAAAAAGTTTTCATGAGCCCCTTTTTTAAGTAAAAAGAAATTCAAACACTCATATATGAAAAAACAACCCTCCCCCCCCTCCCCCCCTCCCCTGTTTGAAGAACTTTCTAACGCGAACTGGCGCGAAATTTATTATAATTATTGACCAACCAATCAAATTACTTCTCTAAAAACCTGGCGTTTCGAGCCACTTTTTTCCTTATAAAACAAGTAACATTCAGAGACCAACCAGATGTGAGAAAAACCACAGACCTTCCATCTCAACTCTACTTTTGAAAAGCAGAAGAACTGCGAAACCGGTAAAGCAACCAAATAAATATATATATTTAAAAAAAACTCCAGTTGCATTTTCGATTTCATCTTTTTTTCTTTATACTTTCAATCGTGTAGGACACCTCGGTTATTTTTCATTTTGTAAAAAAAACCCTAACTTTCTAATATATATATATATATATATATATATATATATATATATATATATATATATATATATATATATATATATATATATGTATATATATATTATATATACAGTTATAAACTCAAAATAGTCTTTTAAAATTAAATAGCTCAAAGAAAGGAATATTTCCGAGCCGTGTAATACAAATGAATATATGAAAGGGATAAACACTGATACAAGTATACATGTGTTCGCATTGCAAATGACCAAGTTAGCTAGATTGAAAAATACTAATTAAAATAATACGGTTTGCCTGTCTCGATTTAAAATAATAAATCAATAAAAACAAACCTATATTGGCAATAGCCGTGATACCCGGACAAATATTTAATTTGTTTCGCAACAATTAAGTGAAAGTTACTATTCCGTAGCTCTCTCTCTCTCTCTCTCTCTCTCTCTCTCTATATATATATATATATATATATATATATATATATATATATATATATAGTTGATAAATGAAAGAAACAAAACACAGGAGGCATTTTATACACAGTTACGTAAAAGATAAGTTCACGCTTGGTGGTAGTGGAGGAGTTTTCGATGTTTCGGACAGAAGTCCTTCTTCAGGAAAATTTGGATAGGGAGAGAACAGATACAAGAAAGAGTAGTTATAAAAGGTTAGGGAAGGAAATTAAAAAAAATTAATAAAAAATAATAGGGGTATATATATACATATATATATATAGTGTGTGTGTATTGACTGATCCAATCAATCGACCAAAAATGTTGTGATCAGCTGGAAGCACTCGGCGTCACGATTGCCACAAGGCATTATGTGTATGGTATCTAACGTTGTATCAATATTAAGAAAAACAAGAGACCTCATGACATATTCTTGCCGAGCGCCTAAATGTAAATACATCTGCCACGGCAAAGAGCAACATAAGCACACTTTATTTTTCTTTACATTCGAACTACCCGTCTGATGAGAACGTATGGTATAAACCTGTAATAACGATCTTTCTGTATCTTCGATGACATAATGGATGACATAACAGGATGACATAATGGAATAACGCGATGTTGAATATGTGATACCACATCTCTTCCTTTTCCTAACACACTGACAGACACACACACACACACACACACACACACACACACACACACACACACACACACACACACACACACACACACACACACACACACACACACACACACACACACACACACACACACACACATACACACACACACACACACACACACACACACACACATATATATATATATATATATATATATATATATATATATATATATATATATACAGATATATTACACAGAGAGAAGTGTGTTACACAGTGAGATGTGTGTAAAGAATTATTACCCTGTGTAATATATTTGCATTTGGGCTCAGAAGAAAATTCTCTATTCTTCTTTGAGCTAATAATATTATTATTCCTGTGAACTGCGGAATACTCTTAATTCTGATCCTTGTATACTTAACGAGCTCCAAATTGTTAAGCTAATAAATTCGAATGGTTGGGCTGCGCTCTCTAGCATTTTCCCCAATCCATGAGAGCTGTTATTTGATGCAAATAACACGTGATTTCGCCCTACTCTGGGCAGCGTGTATATTAGCTTTCTCTCTATCCATGGAGAACCCGTGCGCTGTAAAACTGCACATTTCTGTGGCGAAACCAACTAGATTCGTATCAGCAAGCTTATATTTATAAGGTTGGTAATTTAAAACTCTACTTCAGAGATTTGATTCTGACTTAGTTGTTTTCTATTTAATTGCTAACCTGTAGATATTGTTCTCCATACAGTAACGGTTAAACTCACTTGTAATAATTCTTTACACACATCTCACTGTGTAACACGCTTCTCTCTGTGTAATATATTTGCATTTGAGCTCAGAAGAAAATTCTCTATTCTTCTTTGAGCTAATATTATTATTATTACAGTGAACTGCGGAATACTCTTAATTCCGATCTTTGTGTATATATATATATATATATAGATATAGATAGGTAAATATACACAGGTGTGTATGATTGTGTATAGAAGATTATATTAATAAGAGGAATTCCAACTTTGTCTGATTTACTCGTTTTATTTACAATCCTTTAAAATATATATAATGGTATTATAATGAAATAGTATGATAGAATATTAAATTCTAAGTGTTAATTGAACAAGTACTTTCATGCTTTCGCAATCTTCAGGTTCATGATATGTGGTGACAGTCGAGTTTGCAATTTTCAACTGTAATGAGATGGGTAAATTTCCTACCTTTTATACATTTTATACAGAGAAAAGTGGCTCCAGAATGCAAAGCCCTGTAAACTGTATTACGACCAATCAGTGTGTAGTTTCACTGAATTACTACAGCTGATTGGTTTAAGCATCACGGCTGGTTGAGCATGCTAACGACCAATAGTCATATCCAACGTATCAATTGTTTTGCTTTTTTGAAATGATGAAAATAGCATTTTCTATTAATCATCACCATCAACATCACTTTTATTATTATTATTATTGTTGTTGTTGTTGTTGTTAGTGGTCGTGGTCATAGTGGTAGTAGAAGTAATACCCCTAGGCGTTATTATTGTTCATTTAGCTTGGGTTTGAATTTATCAATAAAATTCTTTTCTTTGATTTTTCTCTTGATTTCATTTGGGCTGTGTAATTTGTAGAATGGGAATATTATAAATATTCCCTGACCACATGTTGCCAGGTGGCCGCTTAGGGGTATCTGACGGACATTTGGGTCTCTGATTTGTTGACGGTGTACCCGTGCACGTTCCGATAGTGCATTTCCAGTTTGACCGACATATAGTTCTTCACAATTCGGGCATTTAATGCAGTAAATTAGATTTCTGCTTTTGCAGTTCATATTTGCATTTGTGAATATTTTTCCAGTTTTTGTTTTCATATATTGACCGGCGTGTATGGATTGACATGTGCCGCATCGATTATCATTGCATTTAGATACAGTGAATGATTGGTCTTTGTTGTTAAGGTCAAACTTTGCTTTTGTTAGCAATTGCTTCAAATTTTTTGGCTGTCTTTTACTAAGAGTCAAAGATCGATCTGTGATTAAGCCTTTTAATTCATTACTTTGAGCAATGATCGGTAGGTTTGCTTTGGCAGTGTTGAAGATATTCTGGTGACATGGGTTGTGTGTCATTATAAATGGTATGACCAGTTCTTGGTTTCTTCTTCTTTGGGTTGTTCTAAGTTGTTGTATAGGTATTTTTATAGCCCGCTGTATGCCATTTTCTATAAGTAGAGATGGGTATTTTTGTTTGAGCAAAAATTCTCTTAGTTCTGTTAGGCGTTTGTACCTGGTATTCGTATCTTCTACAATGGTACAAATTCTTCTGGCTAGGCAGTATGGGATGTTGCGTTTTGTATGAGGTGGATGGCACGACTTAAAATTCAGATATTGATGGGTGTCTGTGTGTTTATAATATATATCCGTGGTAATGGTGGTGTCGTTTTTGATTATCATTATATCTAGGAATGGTAATTTGGTCCTACTCATCTCTTTTGTGAATTGGAGAGATGGGTGTAGGTTATTCAGGAGGATATTGAACTCATCCAGAGTATCTAAAGATTCTGTCCAGATGATGAAACAGTCGTCAAGGTATCTCTTCCAAGATTTTTCAATGTACTTTCTAAAGTCAGTACTATATTTTTCCTCTATTTCTTGGTAGAGTTGTTGTTCTAAGTATCCCATTACAGAGTTCGCGTAAACGGGAGCAAACTTCGTTCCCATCGCTGTGCCTCTAATTTGGATGTAATTCTTTCCATTGAAGAAGAAAGTGTTGTTTTCCAGAATAAGTTTAACTGCGTCTAATATAAATGGCGCTGTGAATCTAATGGGAATCACTTCTCTATGTTTTTCCACCCAGTATTTAACCGCCTTTATTCCTAAATCATGTGTAATGTTGGTGTAAAGGCTTACCACATCAAAACTGAGTAGAAGTGAATTCGTTTCCGTGGTTTTGGGAAGATGGGACAGGAAGTCGATATCATCCCGGATGAAACTGGGTATGTGAATACATAGTGGTTTCAAAATAATGTCAACAAAATTGCTTAGACGGTGAGTGGGGCATGTTGGACCAGCTATAATAGGTCTAAGTTTTAAGTCTTTTGGGTGTAATAATTTAATGTACTCACTGTTTTGTTCTCTTACTGCCAGTTGTATTTCTTTTGCCTTGTGAACTTTCGGTAGGCCATACAGGTTGCTGGGTTTCGGCTCAAAATTGGTGATGTAGTCTCTTTCCTTATCAGTAAATGAGTTGTGGTATTTTGAAGCCAGGTTGTTGATCTTCTTCATGATGTTGTGGTCTATATTTGACGGTATTTCATGATAGAATGTTGTGTCTTTCAGTTGTTCCTCAACCAAATCCTTGTAGTATTCAGTATCCATTATAACAACTGCACCCCCTTTATCTGCTTGTTTAATTATTATTGTTTTATCATTTTGTATACGTTTAAGTGCAGACATTTCTGATTTGTTAATGTTTGGCCTAACATTAGTATTATGTCTAAGAGGAAATTTAGACAGGATGTCAATGTATTGGTCGAGATAGATATTTCTTCCTTTTGGCGGAGTGAAATTTGATTTATTCTTTACTAGTGATTCATCACTCTCATTATTTTTATCAGCGAAGAATTCTACAAGACGTAATTTTCGACAGAATTCTTGGGTATCCTCCTTCAGTTCTTGGTGGTTGACTGTTGGAGTCGGTGTGAATTTCAGTCCTTTTGACAGAATTTGCATTTCATCATTGTCAAGATCTCTTTTAGATAAATTAATTATTTTAGGATCTACGTGTACAGCTGTTTTGGGTATGTTTCCTCCTGGAGTTTTTCTTTTTCCGGTTTTTGTTGTCCTGACGTTAAAAAATGAATTTTTCTCTGTTCAGGATTTATATTCCTGTTGGTGTTCGCTTGATGAACTTTTGGTCGTGATATTATATTTGGTTTCGTTATGTATTTTGTCCTATTTTTGGTATTCTGTATATTATTTTTCTTCCTGTTAGCATTATTTTTAACAATCTGGGAAAATGACCTAGGTTTGCTTTCAGGTTTAGATCGTTTTTTCGTCCAGTTTCTTCAACCAGCCGTGATGCTTAAACCAATCAGCTGTAGTAATTCAGTGAAACTACACACTGATTGGTCGTAATACAGTTTACAGGGCTTTGCATTCTGGAGCCACTTTTCTCTGTATAAAATGTATAAAAGGTAGGAAATTTACCCATCTCATTACAGTTGAAAATTGCAAACTCGACTGTCACCACATATCATGAACCTGAAGATTGCGAAAGCATGAAAGTACTTGTTCAATTAACACTTAGAATTTAATATTCTATCATACTATTTCATTATAATACCATTATATATATTTTAAAGGATTGTAAATAAAACGAGTAAATCAGACAAAGTTGGAATTCCTCTTATTAATATATATATATATATATATATATATATATACACACACATATGTATATATATATATATGTTATTTTGGGAGGTGGTCATGTGAGCTAATATTGCCAATAGAAAGAAACGCACGCACCACATAATTTGACTTTCACTTTATCTTTATTGTTCCTTATTCATTTGTTTGTCAAAGTTCTTTCGACACAACTTCTGTGACCTTTTCAATGAGCATCTGTTTTGTGCCGCTTCTTTTTCCTCATCATAAACTTCTACTCCATCTTGTCTATGTTTTGTGGTGCATTTTTGTGTGTTTTGTGTCTGTGAATGCGCGCGCGCGTGTGTGTGTGTGTGTGTGTGTGTGTGTGTGTGTGTGTGTGTGTGTGTGTGCATGTGTGTGTTCGTGTGTGTGTGTCTGTGTGTGTGTGTGTGTGTGTTTGTTTGTTTTTGTGCTTTTCATGTCTACGTGTTTTTATGTGTAGGGGCGTTTATATAGTTTGCTGTTATGTTGTTTGTGTCACGATTTTGTTTGTGTATTTATTCTGTCTTCAGTCATTAACTAGTGGACTGTTACAATTCCAGTCGTGTTTTCTGTTCAGGCTTAGGCTATCTTCTATTATGTGAGTTGCCTCTGTAATTTGTCTATGTGTGGATAGGATCTTTATTTCTATGTTATCTATTGAGTCCTCCTGATCTAGTCTGGAATGTTGGTATAGTATTTTTCTCCTCCTTAAGTTCTCGCCAGTGTTCCTTTGATCTCTTTCTCCTATACTACGGGCTGTCTCTCCAATGTATGTCTTGTTTCTGCATCGTCCCTCTGTACACTTATCCTATAAACTACATTTCTAGTTCTACAGTTTATCTGTGGTCATATCTTACAAATAATACAGTTTCTATCAGTACAGGTTTTTTTTCCTAAATTGGTACGTCCTACTGATCCGGGATGTTGTAGCACCTGGTTTTTCTACTACTTTAATCCTAAGGTTTATTTTTTTCCTGAAGCGCTTCTAAAGCGATACGCTAGTTCGCTTCTAGGGGTAGCATCGATGAATATGACACTCTGGCATTTTGTACTGTCATACCCTGAGTTGGCCTTCCCTATCTTTTTCTTAGTACTTTCTTCGGCATTCCATGATTTGCTCCTGTATAGTGGGCAATTCCCACTTATATCAATTTCCATAATGGTTTTGATTTTAGTTATGGCTCTCTTGTACACCCTCATCCGGTCTCTTTGGTTATAACCAGAGAACTGCAGGCGGTGGATAAAGTGCTCTTTAACTCTGTTGGCCACATCACCAGCGACTCTGACGCCGATGGTCGCCACTTCCTCTTGGGCATATGTTTTATTATTGAACTTAAACACATGGCCTTTTAGGGTAGTTTTAATACTCGCTCCCACTGCATGTACGATCATTCTTCTCATCTGTTCGTGGTTTTCGGAGGTCCGTACGCCTCTGGTCCACCCATTTCACTTTATATGGGGGTTGTTTTGGGTTGTTGATGGTGGAGGGTCTACCTCTTACAGGTATACTAGGGCAGAAACAGCTACGGTTGTATTCCTTTAGAGATTCTCTGTTTTTATTGCCTATCGTAATTATTTTTTGTTGTTGATGTTATTGTAACATTGAAAATGATGGCTATCTTCTTCTTCTTCTTCTTCTTCTTCTTCTTCTTCTTCTTCTTCTTCTTCTTCTTCTTCTTATTATTATTATTATTATTATTATTATTATTATTATTACTGTTATTGTTATTCCTTGAATCTCAGTCATTGATGTTGGTTAACTGGAAAGTCCGTTGGATTAAATATCAAGCCACTACCTGCAGCCTCAGATATTCAGGACGTATCGGAGGGTTCTTGCTGTTCCAAGCAAGCATGCCTTTTGAAGCGTTCCAAAAAGCGTGAAGGGGCCGATTTTCTTTAACCATCCCTGGAAACCTTTGGAGATAGTCCCCAGTGCGCCTATGACAATCGGGATCACTTTGACTTCATGGCAGTTCCAAATCCTTTTCACCTCCCACTTTAGGTCCTGGTATCGGTTAATTTTCTCCCTCTCCTTCTCTTGCACTCTCGTGTCGAACGGGCAGGCCACATCCACAATCAGGCACGATCTTTTTTCTTTGTCCACAACCACCAGGTCAGGTCTATTGTGTTCCAGTTTTTTGTCCGTCTGTATCCTAAAATCCCACAGCACCTTCACCTGACTGTTCTCCATCACCGCCTCTGGCCTATGCTCATACCATTTCTCATTATTATTATTATTATTATTATCGTTATTGTTATTCCTTGAATCTCAGTCATTGATGTTGGTTAACTGGAAAGTCCGTTGGATTGAATATCAAGCCACTACCTGCAGCCTCAGATATTCAGGACGTATCGGAGGGTTCTTGCTGTTCCAAGCAAGCATGCCTTTTGAAGCGTTCCAAAAAGCGTGAAGGGGCCGATTTTCTTTAACCATCCCTGGAAACGTTTGGAGATAGTCCCCAGTGCGCCTATGACAATCGGGATCACTTTGACTTCATGGCAGTTCCAAATCCTTTTCACCTCCCACTTTAGGTCCTGGTATCGGTTAATTTTCTCCCTCTCCTTCTCTTGCACTCTCGTGTCGAACGGGCAGGCCACATCCACAATCAGGCACGATCTTTTTTCTTTGTCCACAACCACCAGGTCAGGTCTATTGTGTTCCAGTTTTTTGTCCGTCTGTATCCTAAAATCCCACAGCACCTTCACCTGATTGTTCTCCATCACCGCCTCTGGCCTATGCTCATACCATTTCTCAGAATGTGGTAGATTGTTTACTTTGCACAGGTGCCAGTGGATCACCCTGCCCATCACATCGTGTCTCCAGCCCTTATAGTGGGTCTGGGCTAGGTGTTTACACTCGGACACAATGTGAGCCACAGTCTCCTCTCTCTCTCCACAGATCCTGCACAGTGGGCTGGCCTCCTCCTTGTAGATATGGTGCTTCAACCACTTCGTTTTGAGGGCCTGCTCCTGCGCAGCCATTAGCATTCCTTCTGTAGCCTTTTTGAGGTCTCCTCTTCTCAACCAGTTCCATGTCTGTGGATCTCTAAATTCAGTTTTCTCAAAGAAGGTACTATGAAGGGGTTTTCCCTTAAGGCTGCTCTTCCTCCTTGATGTTATTTCCTCCCTGGACATCCCCTGGCCTACTGTCCCCTCCTTCAGTACAGCTCTGAGCATTGGCTCCTTACTATAGGTCACGTATTTGTATAGGTTGTTTTTCTCCATCTGAACACAGTCCTCTATGCTGATAAGACCTCTTCCACCCTCAGATCTCCTTAGGTAGAGTCTATCGACATCACTCCTCTTGTGGAACATGTTGTAGATAGTCAATAGCTTCCTAGTCTTCCTATCCATTTCTTTCTGTTCAGCAACATTCCATCTCAGAATTCCCGCACTGTACCTAATAATAGACACAGCTCGGGAATTTACTGCGCTTATGGCATTTCTGCTGTTCAGATGTGACTTCAATACGCTCCTTACTCTCCGAATGTATTCAGTTCTTAACAATTCCTTCATTTTTTTGTTCTTTATGCCATCAGCCTCCAGAACGCCCAAATACTTGTATCCTTCCTCAGAGTCAATTTCCTTTATCATCTCACCTGTTGGTATCTGGATCCCGTTACTTCTGCTCAACCTACCCCTCTTCATCACAATGACTCCACATTTACCAATACCAAACTGCATACATATATCACTGCTGAAAATACGGACAGTGTCAACAAGCACATCCAACTCCTTCTCACTTTTCCCGAAGAGCTTAAGATCGTCCATGAAGAGGAGGTGATTGATGGTAAGCTCTCCCCTTCCCAACTTGTATCCTGCTCTCACTTTTCGCAGCATAATGGTCAAGGGCATCAGGGCAAGGACAAACAACAGAGGGGACAGGCTATCTCCCTGGAAGATACCTCTCTTGATCTTCACGCTTCCCAAGGATACTCCAGTTGATGTCAACTCTGTCTCCCAGGACCCCATACTCCTGCCTAGCAACTGTCTGATGTTATCCGCCACCCTGAAGATCTCCAGGCTTTTGGTGATCCAGGAATGAGGCACCATGTCAAATGCCTTTCTGTAGTCTATCCATCCCATGGCAAGATCAGTGTGTCTCCTCCTGCAATTCCCCATTACCATCTTATCAATAAGCAACTGGTCCTTTGTACCACGTGACTTCTTTCGGCATCCTTTCTGTTCGTCCGGTAACAAGTTGTTTGTGTGGAGGTGATGGTAGATTTCCTCAGACACAATGCTCGTCAACAGTTTCCACATTACGGGCAGACATGTGATAGGTCTATAGTTGGTAGCATCATTACCCTTGATTCGGTCTTTCATTATCAGAACTGTGGTACCCTTTGTCAACCACTCTGGCACCTCACCCGACACCAAGCATTCATTGAACATGGCCGTCAGCTTCGGGTGGAGGGATGTTAGATGTTTAATCCAATACCCCTGCACACCATCTGGGCCTGGTGATTTCCAGTTGGTTAGTTTTTTGGCTTGCCCCTTAAGAGTTTCAACTGTGATACTCAAATCAGTCTGTTGCTGTGCCTGCTCACCGATCTCCCTCTGTACTGTCTCAATCCACCCTGCCTGGGCATTGTGTCTAACATCCTGCTCCCATATTCCTCTCCAGAATGTTTTAGTTTGCTCCGCCCCAGGGATCAAGTCGTTGCCTCTTTCTTTGCCCTCAAGCTGTCCAAACAGCATCTTCTGGTTGTTGTCGAACATGCGGTTCTGTTTATACTGACTGACTCTGTTCTCGTATCGCCTGATTTTGGCACTCTTTGCTACAATGCGTTGCTTCAATTCCTCTATGATAATATTTAGCTTTTTACTCCTAGTTTTGTATTTTATTTCCAGTCTATTTTTAGTGCCTATGTTTTTTAGTGTCCCATTCAGTAGTGACTCAAGCTTTCCTATGTCATTTCTCATTTCCCCGATTTGCCCACTCAGTCGCTTCTTCCACCACGGCTCTGCTCTTTCTTGTCTGTTGTTTCCTCTCGCTTTTATACCAAGTATTTTCCTCACCGTATTTGCTGTTGCTCTGAGGATATTGTTGCACTGGTGAAGGCTCCTCGCCTCAAGGTATGGGATGACTTTGTTTACCTTAGCTGTTGTTTCTTTTAACTTTTTCCTGTCTACAAATCTTAGGTTCATAGGTCTCCCACTATCATTGTTCAATTCATCTACCACTAAATTTAGGATGTCAACCGAATCTTGTCCTAGCCCGTCAGCATTCATCTCCTCAGTGGCCGTATCTCTGTTCCAGGTATTATTTATCTCAGTACTCAGATCATTGTCTGCTTCGGGTGGTTCCTCCGTTCTCAGGACCTCCTCACCTTCATTTCCCACCGGCTCGCTTGTCTGGCATACTACACCCGCCATCTCCAAGCCATTCTCTCTGCTCAGTTCCTTCAGTTCCAGCTCGCTTATCCACCCATTAGTTCTTATTACCCGAGCCTGCCCGGCCAATTTTTGTTCATCTAATTTAAATAAACCAATCTCGTTCCAGATGTTATGCATCCGTCTCCTGTAGCCCCTCTCCTTGGGGTTACTTTTCAGGTAGCATTGCATAACAGTTCTATTCAATTCTTTCGTCCAGTTGGTTCTGGCCCCTTTCCTTCTTCTCCTTCCTCCAACATCAGCAGTATTTGGTTGACAGTCAGGTTCCTGCTGCTGAGCCAGGGGGCACCTGTTGGGTGAGAGTCTGTCACATGACGTTCTAGTCTCCATTTCACCGTTATTCGAACTGTTTATGTTCGATATTTAAACACTCTTATCGAGGATTGGCGAATGTATGTTTACATAGCCATCTGTGGATCCGCCATCCCACTTGGCCCTTGTGGCATTATCGCCACGCTGTATACGAACACACATAAACAAACAAACACACAGGCAGAAAGGGCCCCAGAAATGAATAAGCATAAGTTTCATTGTAATGTAGTGTTCGAATGTCTGACTTAGTTTTAGTTTTTTAAGTTTTACTTTTTCCCCCCTCTTCTCTGTCCGTCCGCCTGCTTCTCTCTTCATTCTTATTTTCTTTACGTTTTTGGGGTTTCTTTTTTTTGTTTTTGTTTTTCTCTGTTTGTTTTTCTCGTTTTTTGCTGTTGTTGCTGTGCTGCTTTGGTTTTGTTGTTTGTTTTTTCTTTTTTCTTTTGGGTCTATCTATATATTTTGATGCCTTCCTCTTTGTTAGTAGTAGGAATTCTATAATGTGGAAGTAGCAACCAGCAGGGAAGTGGGAGACTGGCGGCGTTAGCGATACTGAGACAGTGGTGGTGGTGATGTCGATACCGAGGCAGTGGTGGCGGTGATGTGACCGTATTACTGTAGTGATGGTGCTGTAGCGGAGTCAAGGGGTGGTGGCGGCGGTGATGGGATAGTGGTGGTAATGATGGCCGTAGTGAGCGGTGGCGGTGAAGGTGAAAATGTGTCGTTATCTGGCTGTTGTGTTTAGTGTACACAGATGATGGGGTGGGTGGTGTATCTAGTTTCTGGTGTTGGTGAGTTTAGCTGTCCTATATAGTGTAGCCAGAGGAGAGGAGGGGAGGGGTTCTTCTTCCATTTATAGCCATTTTTTTTTTTTTTTTTGGATATACAGTGTACAATACAAAGTTGAATATTTGAATATTTGAGCCTTATAACAATAAATTATTATTATTATTATTATTATTATTATTATTATTATTATTATTGGCGACCTACGTAGGAAATCGTATTATCGTGAGCTCCGCAAAGGTTTGTTGTTTTCGTTTGTTTAAAATTGCCATTTATGGAAAATTTTTGTTGCTAACTATTTTTAAGATCACAAAATTTGCTTTCGGAAAAGGACACTAAAAAAGATTGACGCCTTGAGCCCAAAATTTAAACTTTTATAATTATCAAACAAAAAATGTCTTTGAAAAAAAATCATGGACAACTCACAGTCACACCTTCCTCACAAACTAACACCTCACACCGACACCACCATTGTATATATTACTACGTTTGCCAACACTAAAAATATAAGCAGTAGCAATAATTTAAATTTGTCTCATGCAGACATTCATTTCCCGCCATTACCAATGACTGCAGGAGTTGAAGCCGCCACACTCACCACCACCACAGCGACAACAGAAACAAAAGAAAAAATAAATTATCTCGTGACATCGAAATGGATTCACCCAGAATGGACTCTTCCACACCAAACACCACAGACGCCACCAACACCATAACTGAAACTAAAAATGTGTGTAGAATGTTTTACATGAGAATTCTTTTAAAGTGATCAGTGAAAAAAATAGGTACTCAGCAAGTTATCCAAGTAATTAAGATAAATATAGTTCCAAGTGTTGTTGTAGACACAGGTTCGATCCGAGAGTGAATCAGATGATATGAATGTAAATAAGAAAAAAATTCTTCCAATAATTCTTTCTTCCTTTCTTTTATTTTTTTTTAATGTTTTTAAATTTCTTTCTCTTTCAAGTTCAAAATTAAAAATTCAATCCAGCTGATTCGAGTTCAAGTTGTATTTGCGTTGATTCAGTTCGGTGGCGAACTAACGAAAAAACAAAATAATAATAATAATAATAATAAAATAATAAAAGAGATATTTAAATTTAGTTAAATTAGCTTAAGATATGTAGATATAGAAAATAAAAATAACTCTCTCCAAAAAAAAAAAAAATGTGTGTATGTTAGTAAATTACTATAAAAATGTTCTATATTGAATATATATAACTACAAAGAAATTCTTATATACTATACATAAATATCTTGTAGAGTATAGTGTTGTTTTTGTTACTCACTCATTCACACAGTCCGTCTCTTTCTCTCTCTATTTTTCCTCACTTGCGCTCTCTCCGTCTTTCTTTTTAATCTCTCAGTAGAAAGCCGTTATAATACATACGACTTCCCACGAAGCACCGACTGAAAAACACATATTATTATTATTACTATTATTATTATTATTATTATTATTATTATTATTATTATTAATATTATTGTTGTTATTCCTTGAATCTCAGTCATTGATGTTGGTTAACTGGAAAGTCCGTTGGAATGAATATCAAGCCACTACCTGCAGCCTCAGATATTCAAGACGTATCGGAGGGTTCTTGCTGTTCCCAGCAAGCATGCCTTTTGAAGCGTTCCAAAAAGCGTGAAGGGTTATTATTATTATTATTATTATTATTATTATTATTATTATTATTATTATTATTATTATTATTATTATTATTATTATTATTATTATTACAGTTGCATTTATCTTGCTTTATGTTCATACGAGTTATCACCAAGTCACAACCAGTGACCTCAAGAGACAACAAGGTCCACCATGTTCAAGAAAGAACATACATACTCACACATGCATCTTTAGTGTTTAGACTTGTGATGTACTTATATTGACAGAATCTTCCTTAGTATATGGGCAGTTCCCATTAGTACTATCTTTTGTATTTCTCCTATACGCGGGTTTCCTGGGATTTGCGATAAGTAATCATTAGACCCCTTAGGTATCATTCCCAGAGCGCCTACAACCACTGGTATTGTTTTAGTTCTCAATTTCCACATTTTTCCAATTTCTATCTCCAGGTCCTTATACTTGCTCAATTTTTCAAATGTTTTTATAGATACATTCTTGTCTATTGGAACAGACATATCAATTAGCAGGCATACCCTCTTTTTAAAGTCCTTCAATATTATATCAGGTCTATTTGCATCTATTTTTCGCTGTTTGGATGCTAAAGTTCCACAAGATTGAGATGTGATCTTTTTCAAGTATGGGAGGTGGTTGATGCTCCCACCAATTCTTTTGATGGGGCAGGTCAAAATGCTTACACATTATCCAATGTATGTATTGTGCAGCTCTGTCATGCCTGTTTAGGTATTCGGTTGGAGCTATAGGACTGCACATTGAAATTATATGGTCAATGGTCTCTGGTTGTTTTTTGCATACACGGCATAATGGGCTGCATCCATTTTTTATTATGTTGGCTTGGTAATTTTTTGTTGGCAGACACTGATCTTGTGCTGATATAATCAGTCCTTCAGTCTCCGATTTCAGTCCAGAGGATGCCAACCACTGATGGGTTAAAGTTTTGTCAACATCAGGATTGTTAGCTCGCTCTGGGTATTTTCCATACAGAGGCTTTTCTTGCCATTTCTTAGCCAGTTTCTGTAGCAGTTCTTTCTTTGCAGTTACTTTTACCTGCTTTGCTTTTTCTGTGTTTTCCATTTCAGCAGTAAATGGGACTTCTGAAATTTGTAGTCCATTACTGTATATTTGTGCATCTTTTGTAATGGAATATGATCTTTTGATGCTTTCGTGTTTCAAAACGAGTTTGATCATCCAATCATGTGATTCCCTTAGATATGTAGATAATCCAATTGTTGCAGTTTTCAACGCAATGTCTAACTGGATTAACCCACGTCCTCCTTCTTTCCTAGGGAGATATATTCTATCTATATCTGCCTTAGGGTGATGTATTCTGTGCATGGTTAAGAATTTTCGAATTTTTGTATCGAGCCTACGGATCTCTGTGCTTGACCAGTTGATGACATTGTAACTGTAGGTTACTACTGGTATGGCAAGCGTGTTTATGGCATCGATCCTATTCCTTGCATTCAATTCCGTTCTTAAGATTGCTCTTACTCTGCGGTAACATTCCTTCCTTATCCTTTCCCTCATTGTCGAGTGCTTGATTCCGTCTCCTTCACAAACACCTAGATATTTGTAAGTTTTTTCTTGATCAAGTTCTCTTATCACGTTCCCCCGATCAAGATTAATGTCTGAACTCTTCAGCAGCTTTCCTCTGGTGAACGTTGCTTTGGCGCATTTATCTAGTCCAAACTCCATTTTAATGTCATCACTGAACTGCTCCACAGTGGATAATAGCCCTTGCAATTGTTCATCATTTTTTGCAAATAGTTTCAGGTCATCCATGTAGAACAGGTGATTAATGGTTTTGTCATAGACTTTATATCCATGTTTTGTTTCATTGAGCATTTTACTTAATGGTATAAGTGCGATGCAGAATAAAAGCGGTGATAAAGAGTCACCCTGAAAAATTCCACAATTAACATTAACTTCTCCAGCTTCCAGTGATTTTGTTTCACTATTCAAAAGGAGTGTCGTTTTCCATGTCTTCATACTGAATGACAAAAACCTCCTGACAACGGGGGATATTTTGAAAATCTCTAAACATTTTTCAATCCAGCTGTGTGGCAAACTGTCGAATGCTTTTTTATAATCTATCCAAACAATCGATAGATTTTTGTGTCTATTATGACAATCTTCCAGTATCATTTTGTTAACCAGAAGCTGATCCTTACAGCCATATGAGCCTCGTTTACACCCTTTCTGCTCAATGGGAAATAGGTCATTTGTTATCAGGTGGTCATATGTGTATTCAGTTAGGACTGATGTTAAAATGTTATACATTGTGGTCAAGCAAGTTATCGGTCTGTAATTTTTGGGGATTGTTTGTCTCATCATTCTTCGGAAGCAGGAATGTAATGCCGTTAACTAGCCATGATGGTATCTTTTCTGGCTCCTTAACTATTTCATTGTAAAGTTGTCTAACAGCTCATGAGACTCTGTGAAGGCATTTATCCAAAAGTTTTGTATTTTGTCTTTTCCTGGGGATTTCCATTTGCTGGTTTTTCTTAGAGCCAAGCCCAACTGTTCAACTGTTATATTTTCCCATTATTATTATTATTATTATTGAATGCCATGGTTGACGGAGGCTCGGCTCTGTAAGGTATAGTAATTTTTAACCGTTAAAACAATTGTAAATTGTTTAAAACTTGAACCAAATTGTTGATAAAGACACCCTCCTCCTCGTGAGAGGGGTCTTTCTGTCCGTTATTTGGCCCTTCGGGGTTAAATAACCAGTTATTGGGGTTTTGTACCCAAAATTTCATTTTAAACAAAAAAACATGGCTACGAAAAAGAAATTTCATACGTCACTCCCACTCATTCCGTCTTCTTCTTCCTCAATCATCACTACAGCAGAGAGAAGATTGTCTCTCTCCCTCCCTTCTTTAAATGTGTCTCTCTCCCTCCCTTCTCTTTCGCAAGCGACGAAAGAAAAGAAAAGTCTCGTGCAAAGCGTGCAAGGTTTCTCCACGACGACGACGACAGCGACGAAACAGGTGTGCGGGAAATACGAAAACCCAGTTCATTCGTCTGACGTCAGGAATAATAGCAGTAGCAGCCGTAATAACAACAGCAACAGTGACAATGAAAACAACAGTAGCAGCCGCAACAGCATCACCAGCAGCATAAACAACAACAGCATTAGCAGCAGCAACACCAACAACAACCACAGCAACAGCGGCGGAGGCAGTAGTCGTAGTACCTGCAGCAACAACAAAAGTACCAGCAGCTCTGACGACAACAACAACAGCAGAGAAAAACCAATCTCATTTGCAGGTATTGCGAAAAACTTGGAAACAATCCTCATAACAAATGAGGAATTAGAGGAAGCGAAGAAGATGGTGACAAAGAACGGACACCGAGCAATCTGCAAGGCAGCGGAAAAATTTTTCAAAACCCAAGAGCACTGTACGGTCACGTACCGTACAGTAAGTACAAAATCCCGTAGGGTGGAAAGAGCCACAGAGGCCCAAATACAAAAAGCCTTGGGGTCTGTGTGGCAGCGGAAAACGCACATCACCCGAGGCAAAAAATATGCCACCGTAGACGTACTTTTTGCCACACCCCAGGAGGCAAAGGCCCAATCAGTAGTGACCCTAAGGAGCGAGGAAATGGTGTTGGTGCCCTCCTACTGCGGGCAAAAAATTGTGAGGGTCAAACTGACCCACGTCCCCCCCGGAATGACCCCTTCTTGGCTGGCCGCGTCTGTCCTAATCGGAATCGAGGACAAAACAACTGTACTGCAAGTACAGAAAAAAGTAAGAGAAGATTGGGTCGGCTCCTCCATTGAGATGCTAATCCAAACCAACCAGGAGTGCATCGAAGCTATCCCGGATGTGATAGACTTCGATAACGGCACTCAACTGCCCATAAGTGTTGAGGGCAAACGCTCGAAATGCTTTCGCTGTGGATCGAAGACTCACCTCAGGGCCTTCTGCAACGAGAAGACCCTGAGAAAGGAGAAAACCCCCCTCCTTCCGAATCCGGCTCCACGGCTACCAGCAACAGGACAAGCGGCAACCAGGAACGATAGGTCCGTGGAACCCATACCCACTCCACGGAAATCAAAGACAGCAGCAGCAGTGGAAATATTAACAACAACAACAGCAATACCAAATGCAGCTGCAACAGAGACTCCAGTGCAAACATCACCAACAACAACAAGTGAAAGAGTGGAGCTGGTACCCCTCCCCGACCTTACAGAATCAGACATGGAGTGTGAGGTGGGAGAGGGATGGCAAAAGGTCGCAAGAAGGCACAAACGCAGAAGCAGCGCATCGTCGCCTTTGAAAAGGGAGGAAAGAAATGAGAAAAGGGTAAAGTCTACTGCAAAGAGACCCACAGCAGCAACACCACCAACACCATCACCACCCACACCAGCACCACCATCACCACCGGCGACAACCCCACCGCCAACAACACCTTCAACACCACCACCACAAGCACCAACATCGCAAACACAACAACAAAACACACACACCCAGCAACAACGACAAGAAAATAGCAGAACCACACCCCACCCCCAGAAAAACAAATGCACGGCAATAAACACACACAACAAGAAACTAATGACTTACATAATTGAACACACAGACATTTCACAACAGGACTACATAATACCAGCACCAATCAAAACGCCAACTAACATAAGACTGCTAAAAATAGCACAGAAACAATACACAAACATTAAAACGAAATTCCCCAACGCAGTTGGTGATTTCAGGGACCTAGGAGGAACCATCAATCGAAGAGTATATTCAGACATTCTCTTAGAAGAGCCGACGACCAGCCGAAGGGACGATTCAACGGTCCCTTCACCAGACGATCAAGTGAAAAGGGATGTAAAAACCATCCCTCCTCTACCAAAAGTACGGTAAGTGGTCTTTCCCATCTTTTCCACTCTATTTTAAACATGACCTCACTCAGAATAGGCAGCATAAATGCGCGTGGCTTGGGGTCGTCATGGAAGCAGGGTCACCTGCTCAACGACCTCAGGTCACTAAACATAGATGTAGTGGCCATCAGCGAGACCAGAATCTCCGAAGCACGGGCCTTCGCACCAATCTTCGGCGGCTACGATGTGTACGCATCTCCCAGCCGTCCTGGATCGGGTGGAGGAGTTGCTGTGCTTTTTCGGAGAGGTTTGGATCTCGCCATACGGGCCATCTTCCTGGACCCAGAGGGTAAGCTGGTGGTGCTGGACGTGACCAGCGGAGACGGGCAAGCTTTCAGGCTAGTGGCCGTCTATGCCCCGACAGGAGCAGGGCGGCCTGATTTCTTCCGGCGTCTGGAGACCTTTCTTGGAACGTCCCGCTCTTTAGTGTTAGTGGGCGACTGGAACGGGATCTTAGATGCACGCTGGGACTGTGTGGGATTAGCGGATAGGGGTGGAGGGTGCAAGAGCCTCACCAACCTGCTCAGGCGTTTTGAACTGTCTGACAGGTACCGATTGGATTTCCCGAATGTGCCAATGTGGACTTGGACAAACCGCATAGGGTCATCCAGATCATATCTAGATAGAGTATTTTGTAGGGAAATAGATAGGTCTAGCATAGGCTGTCCACAATTCAAGATAGTCAGCTACACGGACCACAAATTCGTGACCTGTGTGCTTGACTTAGATAGGCTTCATAGACGAGGACCCGGCTACTGGAAGCTAAACGCGTCCTTACCAGCGCGCAAGGCCTACAGAGACCGGATTAGCGAACTAGTTAAGCGGGCGTTGACGGGGGCCATCGTCAACAAGTGGTGGTTTGCTCTGAAAAGAGCGATTAGAATAGAATCGATTAGGTTTAGTAAGGCTTTAGCAATAGAGAAAAATAGAGCAGAGGGAGAACTAGTTAGAAAATTAGACGAGGCGCTTAGCAAAGGCATTGCGACCGACGTGCTTGCGGCGAAATTGGCCCTTGACCAATTCTTCAATGCAAAGCACGAAGGCTGCGTTGTCAGAGCTAGGGTGCGTGCTCTCAGACACGAGGGGACGAAAGCCGTTCAATGGGCCCGAGTGGCGGAGGCGCGTCGTGGCAACAAAGCCACGATCCGGTCTTTGGTGGACCACGACGGGCGCATGCTACTCGATCCCGGGCAAATGTGTGAAGCTTTTCAGCGACACTTCGCTCAGCTGTTCGGGGGCAGCGGGGGGCCGGGTAGAGGGATGGACTTTAGTGTCTACCTCGACGGACTGCCGCGGCTCTCGGCCACTGAGGCGAAGTGTTGCGAAAAGCCGATAACAGCCGCTGAAGTACGGGAGGCAATGACTGGCTGCACAAGGGGTAAATCGCCTGGTTTGGATGGTCTGCCCTATGAACTTTACGTACAGATGCCAGACTTGTTCGGAGGCCTCTTGGCGGACGTCTACTGCAACTGGCAACAGAACGGGAGAATTCCCAGTTCTGTGAGCCGAGGAGCAGTGGCACTGCTGAGAAAGGATCCGAACAAGGGGGATAACATAGACAATTTCCGGCCCATAACTCTGCTAAACACAGAGTTTAAGATTTTGGCCAAGGTGCTAGCAAAGAGGTTGGCGCTTGTCGTTGGTGGTCTGGTGGGAGAGGCGCAAACATGCGCCATTCCCGACAGATCCATCCACGACAACCTCCACCTCATGCGATACATCGTAGAGAGGGTAGCTAGGGAACCTGGCACGGGTGGGTCCTTGATCAATTTAGATCAGTCGAAAGCTTTCGATAGGGTCGACCATCGTTACCTAGCGGCAGTCCTGAGGGCGGCTGGCTTTGGGCCCGTCTTCAGAGGCTGGATCGCTTCCATGCACAGCGACATCTGCTCTGTAGTGAGAGTGAACGGTCACCTGTCGGAACCGTTCAACATCATGCGCTCGGTCCGCCAAGGATGTCCCCTCTCGTCCCTCTTGTACGTATTGACTCTCGAGCCATTACTGCACAAACTGGAGACGTTGAGGGGAGTCCCGCGCGAACTAGGATGCGGAAGATCCGTGTCAGCATATGCGGACGATGTCACCGTAGTGGTGTCGAACGCCAAACACATCGAGGCGATCGGCACTACACTAAGAGAATACGAAGCGGTGACAGGAGCAATGATCAACCAGGAAAAGTCAGTGGGCCTGCAGCTCGGCACCTGGAGAGGCAGGTCCATGCCGTCCAACAGCGTCGTCGGGCGCTGGACGGACGGACCGGTTAAATTGCTAGGGGTCTGGTTCGGTCCGGACCTCCAGACGGACAAAAACTGGGACGAGGTGACGAGCAGGGTGGCTTCTCTCACCCAGAAATGGGCGGAGAGGAAGCTATCCCTGAAAGGTCGAGCGGAGGTGGCTAACGCGTACATCGCGTCTGTCATCTGCTACCGCCTAACCGTCGTACCTTGTCCTAAGCCTCGCCTGACTGCGCTGGAGCGTTTGCTCTTTCGCTTTTTGTGGAAGGGACGTGCTCCGATGGTCAGGCGGTCCATCTGTTGTCAACACCCGCTACGTGGAGGGCTGGGCATGCCGTGGCTGATGATGCGCAGGCACGCGCTCAGGCTACGACATCTCCACCTCTTCCTCGACGGTGATCAGGTGTGGTCGCCGTTTGCTAGACGCGTTTTTCCCCAGCTCGTTTCCTTGACGGAGCTGCAGTCCTGGGTCAAGCGAAGACCGAGAGGGAGCGCCTGGAGACTGGAATGTCTTCAGGCGCTCACAGCCCTCGACCAATCGGGCAATGTGATCGGTGGAAACTCCACCTCGGCGTTCTATAGAGGATTAGTGGAGGGGAAGAGCGACGACGTACTTGGGGAAACTCTAGGCGTCGACGAAAATCAACTAGCCAATCTCTTCGGAAGAACTTTCGGGCCAGGGCCTATGGACAACTTCCAGAAATCTCTGGCCTGGCAGTGCTACCGAGGAGCCTTGCCAGTTCGGGATAAACTCTACAGGCATGGAGGTGCC
Organism: Eledone cirrhosa; assembly: GCA_964016885.1. Lineage (NCBI taxonomy): Eukaryota > Metazoa > Mollusca > Cephalopoda > Octopoda > Eledonidae > Eledone > Eledone cirrhosa. The sequence continues at coordinate 394,519,676 of OZ024740.1, read as the reverse complement.
GTCAGCCGGGCATGTCCGAGATGCGCGCAGGGCGACGAAACCGTCCTGCACGCACTCGTCCAGTGTCCGAAAATTGCTGACTTGTGGGTTTATGTCGAACACCTGCTGTCGCGTTTAGGACGGATCCAGCTATCATCTGAGTCTATCGTGAGGATTGCCCCGCCCTCCTCCTTTAGCCGGGAAGGGCAGGCAGTTTTTATCTGTCTGGTGGCCATGGCGAAAGAGATAGTATGGTGGACACGTTTGAAAGGGCTGAAGACGAGCACTTACCTCTTCGGTGATGCTCTGATTGACTTTTTCAAATTTCATTTGAAAAGGAAAATCAGAGTAGAGAAGGAAGTGCTCTCTTCCCAGCATTTTGTTGAAAGATGGGTGAGAGAAGCAAGAATGGCCCGAGTGAATGGGCCGACTCTGAGTATATATCTGTAAACTAAAGGTGGAAAACTGGGAGAGGGCACTTGCCTTGGTGGTCAGGGTCATTGTGGCTTTTTACTGGGCTTTCTCCACAAATGTCCCTCCGAAGTCTCCCCCCTATTGGGGAATTTTTCATTGTTATTTTCATTGTTATTTTTGTTACATCCTCTGTTTTTGTTTTTTTACACGCAGAAATTCCCATTTGTACCGTCCTGCTTTGTCCTGCACTGTCCTTAATGTCTACTTTATGTAAACCCTTGTGGTTAATAAAGAAATCATTATTATTATTATTATTATTATTATTATTATTATTATTGGCGACCTACGTAGGAAATCGTATTATCGTGAGCTCCGCAAAGGTTTGTTATTTCCGTTTGTTTAAAAATTGCCATTTATGGAAAATTTTATTGTAAACTGTTTATAAGCACACATACATTGTTTTCCGAAAAGGACACCCAAAAAGATTGGGGCCTTGTGCCCAAAATTTTAACTTTTATTATTATCCAAAAATTTCTTTGAAAAAAAATGGCTAATTCCCCTCTGCACGAAGCAGCTGAAAGCCTTCCTCACAAAATAACACCTCACACCGACACCACCATTGTAAATGTTACTACGTTTGCCAACACAAAAAAAAATATAAGCAGTAGCAATATTTTAAATTTGTCTCAGGCAGACATTCATTTCCCGCCATTACCAATGACTGCAGGTGTTAAAGCCTCCACCACCACCACCACCGCGACAACCCCCACCCCACCACCACCACGACAACAGAAACAAAAGAAGAAAAAAATAAATTAACTCGTGATGTCGAAATGAAATCAAGCAAAATGGACTTTTCCGCACCAAAGACGACTGACGTCACCACCACCACAACTGAAACTAAAATTAATATTAACACAAATAAAGATAGCAACAACAACAACAATGACATTATAAAACCGACCCTCAGTTTCGCCATAGTAGCAAAACAATTCGAAGCGTTCACGGTAACCCAAGAAGATTTAGAAAATGCCAAACAAATGGTAAAGAAAGATGGGTACAGGGTCAGCCTCACCCCCCACCTAATAAAATGGAGCATCGGCGCCTGTGCACCGTGTCGTATAGAACAATAAATGTAAAATCGCGCCGAGTGGAACGGGCATCCGAGTCCCAAATCCAAAAAGCTTTGGGACATGTGTGGGCAAGAAAAACCCACATCAGACGTGGGCAAAAGTATGGAACCGTGGATGTGTTCTTTGAAACACCAGAGGAGGCTAGAGAACACTCCATGGCCCCATTAAAAAGTGACGACCTCACACTCGTCCCAAGCTATTGTGGCCAGAGACTCGTAAAGATCAGGGTGACCCACGTTCCACCGGCCATCGAAATTCCCTGGCTAATAGCGGCTGTCCTCACCGGCATCGAGGCCAACACGAAAATAATAGCAGTAGCAAAAGAAAAGCAGGAAAACTGGTCCGGATCTGGGATGGAGCTCCTGATCCAAGCGGACCAAAAAAGCATTGAGGAGATCCCAGAGGTAATAGACCTCACTGACGGCAGCCACCTCACGGTAATTGTCGAGGGCAGAAGACCTAGGTGTGTCGTTTGTGGTGAAGGAACCCACCTAAGGGCTTTCTGCCCTCAGGCTAAAAGGTTGAGGCCACCTCTCCTACCCACCCCAGTGACAAAACCATCAACACCACCAGTAGCAGAGATGGCAGCAACAACTGTAGCAGCAACAACAGAAGCAACTATAACAGCAACAACCCCAGCAACAGTAGCAAAACCAACACCACTACCACCACCAGCAAAACCAACACCACCACCACCCAACGCTTCAGAACTAGCACCAGCGCCTACACCATCCACCACACCACAACCAAAACTAACGGCTGTGGAGGATTTTCCACTCCCCGGCCTATCACAACTGGAGACAGATTGTGACGACGAGGAGTGGGAAACGATATCCGGAAAAAAAAAAAGAAACCAAAAAAGAAAAAATTCTCTTCCTTCCCCCTCCAAAAACAAAATACAGAGGGAAACAAATAAACTAAGAAACAAAAAAGTTAGGACAGATATGCCACCATCCACACCAGCATCACCAACCCCATCAACCCAAACACCAACACCATCACCATCATCATCCCCAGCAACACCATCACCTACACCACAAAAGTCACCAAAAAGCGAAACAGAAACAAACCCACAACAAACGCAAACAAAACAAAACAACCAAAACGATACACACTACACAGCATTAAATTTGAACAACAAGCAATTATTACACTACATCCAACACAACACCAGCATCACAGAAAAAGACTACACAACAACCCCAAAATTCACACCACCTCCACACATACAAATCACTCGCATCACACAGAAAACGTACATGACACTAAAACAAAAATTCCCCAAAGACATCGGAGACCTCCGACAAGCACTCTCCAGGAGGATTTATAAGGACATCCTTCCTGAGGAGGCCACAAGCAGTGAAAAGGATGGAAAAGCCGTCCTTCCCCTACGAGAAGTAAGGTAAGTGGTCTTTCCCATCTTTTCCACTCCTTTTCAACATGACCTCACTCAGAATAGGCAGCATAAATGCGCGTGGCTTGGGGTCGTCATGGAAGCAGGGCCACCTGCTCAACGACCTCAGGTCACTAAACATAGATGTAGTGGCCATCAGCGAGACCAGAATCTCCGAAGCACAGGCTTTCGCACCGATCTTCGGCGGCTACGATGTGTACGCATCTCCCAGCCGTCCGGGATCGGGGGGAGGAGTTGCTGTGCTTTTTCGGAGAGGTTTGGATCTTGCCATACGGGCCATTTTCCTGGACCCAGAAGGTAAGTTGGTGGTGCTGGACGTGACCAGCGGAGACGGGCAAGCTTTCAGGTTAGTGGCCGTCTATGCCCCGACAGGAGCAGGGCGGCCTGATTTCTTCCGGCGTCTGGAGACCTTTCTTGGAACGTCCCGCTCTTTAGTGTTAGTGGGCGACTGGAACGGGATCTTAGATGCACGCTGGGATTGTGTGGGATTAGTGGATAGGGAAGGAGGGTGCAAGAGTCTCACCAACCTGCTCAGACGTTTTGAACTGTCTGACAGGTACCGAATGGATTTCCCGAATGTACCAATGTGGACTTGGACAAATCGCATAGGGTCATCCAGATCATATCTAGATAGAGTATTTTGTAGGGAAATAGATAGGTCTAGCATAGGCTGTCCACAATTCAAGATAGTCAGCTACACGGACCACAAATTCGTGATCTGTGTGCTTGACTTAGATAGGCTTCATAGACGAGGACCCGGCTACTGGAAGCTAAACGCGTCCTTACCAGCGCGCAAGGCCTACAGAGACCGGATTAGCGAACTAGTTAAGCGGGCGTTGACGGGGGCCATCGTCAACAACAAGTGGTGGTTTGCTCTGAAAAGAGCAATTAGAATAGAGTCCATTAGGTTTAGTAAGACTTTAGCAATAGAGAAAAATAGAGCAGAGGGAGAATTAGTTAGAAAATTAGATGAGGCGCTTAGCAAAGGCATCGCGACCGACGTACTTGCGGCGAAATTGGCCCTTGACCAATTCTTCAATGCAAAGCACGAAGGCTGCGTTGTCAGAGCTAGGGTGCGTGCTCTCAGACACGAGGGGACGAAAGCCGTTGAATGGGCCCGAGTGGCGGAGGCGCGTCGTGGCAACAAAGCCACGATCCGGTCTTTGGTGGACCACGACGGGCGCATGCTACTCGATCCCGGGCAAATGTGTGAAGCTTTTCAGCGACACTTCGCTCAACTGTTCGGGGGCAGTGGCGGGCCGGATCGAGGGATGGACTTTAGTGTCTACCTCGACGGACTGCCGCGGCTTTCGGCCACTGAGGCGGAGTGTTGCGAAAAGCCGATAACAACCGCTGAAGTACGGGATGCAATGACTAGTTGCACAAGGGGCAAATCGCCTGGTTTGGATGGTCTGCCCTATGAACTTTACGTACAAATGCCAAACTTGTTCGGAGGCCTCTTGGCGGACGTCTACTGCAACTGGCAACAGAACGGGAGAATTCCCAGCTCTGTGAGCCGAGGAGCGGTGGCGCTGCTGAGAAAGGATCCGAACAAGGGGGATAACATAGATAATTTTAGGCCCATAACTCTGCTAAACACAGAGTTCAAGATTTTGGCCAAGGTGCTAGCAAAGAGGTTGGCGCTTGTCGTTGGTGGTCTGGTGGGAGAGGCACAGACATGCGCCATTCCCGACAGATCCATCCACGACAACCTCCACCTCATGCGATACATCGTAGAGAGGGTAGCTAGGGAACCTGGTACGGGTGGGTCTTCGATCAATTTAGATCAGTCGAAAGCCTTCGATAGGGTCGACCATCGTTACCTAGCGGCAGTCCTGAGGGCGGCTGGCTTTGGGCCCGTCTTCAGAGGCTGGATCGCTGCCATGCACAGCGACATCTGCTCTGTAGTGAGAGTGAACGGTCACCTTTCGGAACCGTTCAACATCATGCGCTCGGTCCGCCAAGGATGTCCCCTCTCGTCCCTATTGTACGTATTGACTCTCGAGCCATTACTGCACAAACTGGAGACGTTGAGGGGGGTCCCGCGCGAACTAGGATGCGGAAGATCCGTGTCAGCATATGCGGACGATGTCACCGTAGTGGTGTCGAACGCCAAACACATCGAGGCGATCGGCACTACACTAAGAGAATACGAAGCGGTGACAGGAGCAATGATCAACCAGGAAAAGTCAGTGGGCCTGCAGCTCGGCACCTGGAGAGGCAGGTCCATGCCGTCCAACAGCGTCGTCGGGCGCTGGACGGACGGACCGGTTAAATTGCTAGGGGTCTGGTTCGGTCCAGACCTCCAGACGGACAAAAACTGGGACGAGGTGACGAGCAGGGTGGCTTCTCTCACCCAGAATTGGGCCGAGAGGAAGCTATCCCTAAAAGGTCGAGCGGAGGTGGCGAATGCGTACATCGCATCCGTCATCTACTACCGCCTGACCGTCGTACCTTGTCCTAAGCCCCGCCTGACTGCGCTGGAGCGTTTGCTCTTTCGCTTCTTGTGGAAGGGACGCGCTCCGATGGTCAGGCGGTCAATCTGCTGTCAACACCCGCTACGTGGAGGGCTGGGCATGCCGTGGCTGATGATGCGCAGACACGCGCTCAGGCTACGACATCTCCACCTCTTCCTCGACGGTGATCAGGTGTGGTCGCCGTTTGCAAGACACGTTTTTCCCCAGCTCGTCTCCTTGGCGGAGCTGCAGTCCTGGGTCAAGCGAAGACCGAGAGGGAGCGCTTGGAGACTGGAATGTCTTCAGGCGCTCACAGCCCTCGACCAATCGGGCAATGTGATCGGTGGAAACTCCACCTTGGCGTTCTATAGGGGATTAGTGGAGGGGAAGAGCGACGACGTACTTGGAGAAACTCTAGGCGTCGACGAAAATCAACTAGCCAATCTCTTCGGAAGGACTTTCGGGCCGGGGCCTATGGACAACTTCCAGAAATCCCTGGCCTGGCAGTGCTACCGAGGAGCTTTGCCAGTTCGGGATAAACTCTACAGGCATGGAGGTGCCGTCAGCCGGGCATGTCCGAGATGCGCGCAGGGCGACGAAACCGTCCTGCACGCACTCGTCCAGTGTCCGAGCATTGCTGACTTGTGGGTTTATGTCGAACACCTGCTGTCACGTGTAGGACGGATCCAGCTATCAGCTGAGTCCATCGTGAGGATTGCCCCACCCCCTTCCTTTAGCCTGGAAGGGCAGGCAGTTTTTATCTGTCTGGTGGCCATGGCGAAAGAGATAGTATGGTGGACACGTTTGAAAGGGCTGAAGACGAGCACTTACCTCTTCGGTGATGCCCTGATTAACTTTTTCAAATTTCATTTGAAAAGGAAAATCAGGGTAGAGAGGGAAGTGCTCTCTTCCCAGCATTTTGTTGAAAGATGGGTGAGAGAAGCAAGTATGGCCCGAATGAATGGGCCTTCTCTGAGTATGTGTCTGTAAATTAAAGGTGGAAAACTGGGAGAGGGCACTTGCCCTGGTGGTCAGGGCCACTGTGGTCTTTTAATGGGCTTTCTCCACAAATGTCCCTTGGAAGTCTCCCCCCTATTGGGGAATTTTTCTTTGTTATTTTATTTCAACCTCTGTTTTTTTTACACGCAGAAATGCCCATTTGTACCGTCCTGTATTGTCCTGTACTGTCCTTAATGTCTACTTTATGTGAACCCTTGTGGTTAATAAAGAAAACATTATTATTATTATTATTATTATTATTATTATTATTATTATTATTATTATTATTATTATTGGCGACCTACGTAGTAAATCGTATCATCGTGAGCTCCGCAAAGGTTTGTTATTTCCGTTTGTTAAAAATTGCCATTTATGGAAAATTTTATTGTTAACTGTTTATAAGCACACATACATTGTTTTCCGAAAAGGACACCCAAAAGGATTGGGGCCTTGTGCCCAAAATTTTAACTTTTATTATTATCCAAAAATTTCTTTGAAAAAAAATGGCTAATTCCCCTCTGCACGAAGCAGCTGAAAGCCTTCCTCACAAAATAACACCTCACACCGACACCACCATTGTAAATGTTACTACGTTTGCCAACACAAAAAAAAATATAAGCAGTAGCAATATTTTAAATTTGTCTCAGGCAGACATTCATTTCCCGCCATTACCAATGACTGCAGGTGTTAAAGCCTCCACCACCACCACCACCGCGACAACCCCCACCCCACCACCACCACGACAACAGAAACAAAAGAAGAAAAAAATAAATTAACTCGTGATGTCGAAATGAAATCAAGCAAAATGGACTTTTCCGCACCAAAGACGACTGACGTCACCACCACCACAACTGAAACTAAAATTAATATTAACACAAATAAAGATAGCAACAACAACAACAATGACATTATAAAACCGACCCTCAGTTTCGCCATAGTAGCAAAACAATTCGAAGCATTCACGGTAACTCAAGAGGATTTAGAAAATGCCAAACAAATGGTAAAGAAAGATGGGTACAGGGTCAGCCTCACCTCCCCACCTAATAAAATGGAGCATCGGCGCCTATGCACCGTGTCGTATAGAACAATAAATGTAAAATCGTGCCGAGTGGAACGGGCATCCGAGTCCCAAATCCAAAAAGCTTTGGGACATGTGTGGGCAAGAAAAACCCACATCAGACGTGGGCAAAAGTATGGAACCGTGGATATGTTCTTTGAAACACCAGAGGAGGCTAGAGAACACTCCATGGCCCCATTAAAAAGTGACGACTTCACACTCGTCCCAAGCTATTGTGGCCAGAGACTCGTAAAGATCAGGGTGACCCACGTTCCACCGGCCATCGAAATTCCCTGGCTAATAGCGGCTGTCCTCGCCGGCATCGAAGCCAACACGAAAATAATAGCAATAGCAAAAGAAAAGCAGGAAAACTGGTCCGGATCTGGGATGGAGCTCCTAATCCAAGCGGACCAAAAAAGCATTGAGGAGATCCCAGAGGTAATAGACCTCACTGACGGCAGCCACCTCACGGTAATTGTCGAGGGCAGAAGACCTAGGTGTGTCGTTTGTGGTGAAGGAACCCACCTAAGGGCTTTCTGCCCTCAGGCTAAAAGGTTGAGGCCACCTCTCCTACCCACCCCAGTGACACAACCATCAACACAACCAGTAGCAGAGATGGCAGCAACAACTGTAGCAGCAACAACAGAAGCAACTATAACAGCAACAACCCCAGCAACAGTAGCAAAACCAACACCACTACCACCACCAGCAAAACCAACACCACCACCACCCAACGCTTCAGAACTAGCACCAGCGCCTACACCATCCACCACACCACAACCAAAACTAACGGCTGTGGAGGATTTTCCACTCCCCGGCCTATCACAACTGGAGACAGATTGTGACGACGAGGAGTGGGAAACGATATCCGGAAAAAAAAAAAGAAACCAAAAAAGAAAAAATTCTCTTCCTTCCCCCTCCAAAAACAAAATACAGAGGGAAACAAGTAAACTAAGAAACAAAAAAGTTAGGACAGATATGCCACCATCCACACCAGCATCACCAACCCCATCAACCCAAACACCAACACCATCACCATCATTAACTCCAACACCACCATCACCTACACCACAAAAGTCACCAAAATGCGAAACAGAAACAAACCCACAACAAACGCAAACAAAACAAAACAACCAAAACGATACACACTACACAGCATTAAATTTGAACAACAAGCAATTATTACACTACATCCAACACAACACCAGCATCACAGAAAAAGACTACACAACAACCCCAAAATTCACACCACCTCCACACATACAAATCACTCGCATCACACAGAAAACGTACATGACACTAAAACAAAAATTCCCCAAAGACATCGGAGACTTCCGACAAGCACTCTCCAGGAGGATTTATAAGGACATCCTTCCTGAGGAGGCCACAAGCAGTGAAAAGGATGGAAAAACCGTCCTTCCCCTACGAGAAGTAAGGTAAGTGATCTTTCCCATCTTTTCCACTCCTTTTCAACATGACCTCACTCAGAATAGGCAGCATAAATGCGCGTGGCTTGGGGTCGTCATGGAAGAAAGGCCACCTGCTCAACGACCTCAGGTCACTAAACATAGATGTAGTGGCCATCAGCGAGACCAGAATCTCCGAGGCACAGGCTTTCGCACCGATCTTCGGCGGCTACGATGTGTACGCATCTCCCAGCCGTCCGGGATCGGGGGGAGGAGTTGCTGTGCTTTTTCGGAGAGGTTTGGATCTTGCCATACGGGCCATCTTCCTGGACCCAGAAGGTAAGTTGGTGGTGCTGGACGTGACCAGCGGAGACGGGCAAGCTTTCAGGTTAGTGGCCGTCTATGCCCCGACAGGAGCAGGGCGGCCTGATTTCTTCCGGCGTCTGGAGACCTTTCTTGGAACGTCCCGCTCTTTAGTGTTAGTGGGCGACTGGAACGGGATCTTAGATGCACGCTGGGATTGTGTGGGATTAGTGGATAGGGAAGGAGGGTGCAAGAGTCTCACCAACCTGCTCAGACGTTTTGAACTGTCTGACAGGTACCGAATGGATTTCCCGAATGTACCAATGTGGACTTGGACAAATCGCATAGGGTCATCCAGATCATATCTAGATAGAGTATTTTGTAGGGAAATAGATAGGTCTAGCATAGGCTGTCCACAATTCAAGATAGTCAGCTACACGGACCACAAATTCGTGATCTGTGTGCTTGACTTAGATAGGCTTCATAGATGAGGACCCGGCTACTGGAAGCTAAACGCGTCCTTACCAGCGCGCAAGGCCTACAGAGACCGGATTAGCGAACTAGTTAAGCGGGCGTTGACGGGGGCCATCGTCAACAACAAGTGGTGGTTTGCTCTGAAAAGAGCAATTAGAATAGAGTCCATTAGGTTTAGTAAGACTTTAGCAATAGAGAAAAATAGAGCAGAGGGAGAACTAGTTAGAAAATTAGACGAGGCGCTTAGCAAAGGCATCTCGACCGACGTACTTGCTGCGAAATTGGCCCTTGACCAATTCTTCAATGCAAAGCACGAAGGCTGCGTTGTCAGAGCTAGGGTGCGTGCTCTCAGACACGAGGGGACGAAAGCCGTTCAATGGGCCCGAGTGGCGGAGGCGCGTCGTGGCAACAAAGCCACGATCCGGTCTTTGGTGGACCACGACGGGCGCATGCTACTCGATCCCGGGCAAATGTGTGAAGCTTTTCAGCGACACTTCGCTCAACTGTTCGGGGGCAGTGGCGGGCCGGATCGAGGGATGGACTTTAGTGTCTACCTTGACGGACTGCCGCGGCTTTCGGCCACTGAGGCGGAGTGTTGCGAAAAGCCGATAACAACCGCTGAAGTACGGGATGCAATGACTAGTTGCACAAGGGGTAAATCGCCTGGTTTGGATGGTCTGCCCTATGAACTTTACGTACAAATGCCAAACTTGTTCGGAGGCCTCTTGGCGGACGTCTACTGCAATTGGCAACAGAACGGGAGAATTCCTAGCTCTGTGAGCCGAGGAGCGGTGGCGCTGCTGAGAAAGGATCCGAACAAGGGGGATAACATAGATAATTTTAGGCCCATAACTCTGCTAAACACAGAGTTCAAGATTTTGGCGTTTGCTCTTTCGCTTCTTGTGGAAGGGACGCGCTCCGATGGTCAGGCGGTCCATCTGCTGTCAACACCCGCTACGTGGAGGGCTGGGCATGCCGTGGCTGATGATGCGCAGACACGCGCTCAGGCTACGACATCTCCACCTCTTCCTCGACGGTGATCAGGTGTGGTCGCCGTTTGCTAGACGCGTTTTTCCCCAGCTCGTCTCCTTGACGGAGCTGCAGTCCTGGGTCAAGCGAAGACCGAGTGGGAGCGCTTGGAGACTGGAATGTCTTCAGGCGCTCACAGCCCTCGACCAATCGGGCAATGTGATCGGTGGAAACTCCACCTTGGCGTTCTATAGGGGATTAGTGGAGGGGAAGAGCGACGACGTACTTGGAGAAACTCTAGGCGTCGACGAAAATCAACTAGCCAATCTCTTCGGAAGGACTTTCGGGCCGGGGCCTATGGACAACTTCCAGAAATCCCTGGCCTGGCAGTGCTACCGAGGAGCTTTGCCAGTTCGGGATAAACTCTACAGGCATGGAGGTGCCGTCAGCCGGGCATGTCCGAGATGCGCGCAGGGCGACGAAACCGTCCTGCACGCACTCGTCCAGTGTCCGAGCATTGCTGACTTGTGGGTTTATGTCGAACACCTGCTGTCACGTGTAGGACGGATCCAGCTATCAGCTGAGTCCATCGTGAGGATTGCCCCGCCCCCTTCCTTTAGCCGGGAAGGGCAGGCAGTTTTTATCTGTCTGGTGGCCATGGCGAAAGAGATAGTATGGTGGACACGTTTGAATGGGCTGAAGACGAGCACTTACCTCTTCGGTGATGCCCTGATTAACTTTTTCAAATTTCATTTGAAAAGGAAAATCAGGGTAGAGAGGGAAGTGCTCTCTTCCCAGCATTTTGTTGAAAGATGGGTGAGAGAAGCAAGTATGGCCCGAATGAATGGGCCTTCTCTGAGTATGTGTCTGTAAATTAAAGGTGGAAAACTGGGAGAGGGCACTTGCCCTGGTGGTCAGAGCCACTGTGGTCTTTTAATGGGCTTTCTCCACAAATGTCCCTCGGAAGTCTCCCCCCTATTGGGGAATTTTTCTTTGTTATTTTATTTCAACCTCCGTTTTTTTTACACGCAGAAATGCCCATTTGTACCGTCCTGTATTGTCCTGTACTGTCCTTAATGTCTACTTTATGTAAACCCTTGTGGTTAATAAAGAAAACCTTATTATTATTATTATTATTATTATTATTATTATTATTATATTATTATTGTTATTACTCCTTGAGTCTCAGTCATTGATGTTAGTTAACTGGAAAGTTTGTTGGAATGAATATCAAGCCACTACCTGCAGCCTCAGATATTCAGGACGTATCGGAGGGTTCTTGCTGTTCCCAGCAAACATGCCTTTTGAAGCGTTCCAAAAAGCGTGAAGGGGCCGATTTTCTTTAACCATCCCTGGAAACTTTTGGAGATAGTCCCCAGTGCGCCTATGACAATCGGGATCACTTTGACTTCATGGCAGTTCCAAATCCTTTTTACCTCCCACTTTAAGTCCTGATATCGGTTAATTTTCTCCCTCTCCTTCTCTTGCACTCTCGTGTCGAATGGGCAAGCCACATCCACAATCAGGCACGATCTTTTTTCTTTGTCCACAACCACCAGGTCAGGTCTATTGTGTTCCAGTTTCTTGTCCGTCTGTATCCTAAAATCCCACAGCACCTTCACCTGATCGTTCTCTATCACCGCCTCTGGCTTATGCTCATACCATTTCTCAGAATGTGGTAAATTGTTTACTTTGCACAGGTGCCAGTGGATCACCCTGCCCATCACATCATGTCTCCAGCCCTTATAGTGGGTCTGGGCTAGGTGTTTACATTCGGATACAATGTGAGCCACAGTCTCCTCTCTCTCTCCACAGATCCTGCACTGTGGGCTAGCCTCCTTGTAAATATGGTATTTCAACCACTTCGTTTTGAGGGCCTGCTCTTGCGCAGCCATTAACATTCCTTCTGTAGCCTTTTTAAGGTCTCCTCTTTTCAACCAGTTCCATGTCTGTGGATCTCTAAATTCAGTTTTCTCAAAGAAGGTACTATGAAGGGGTTTTCCCTTAAGGCTGCTCTTCCTCCTTGATGTTATTTCCTCCCTGGACATCCCCTGGCCTACTGTCCCCTCCTTCAGTACAGCTCTGAGCATTGGCTCCTTACTATAGGTCACGTATTTGTATAGGTTGTTTTTCTCCATCTGAACACAGTCCTCTATGCTGATAAGACCTCTTCCACCCTCAGATCTCCTTAGGTAGAGTCTATCGACATCACTCCTCTTGTGGAACATGTTGTAGATAGTCAATAGCTTCCTAGTCTTCCTATCCATTTCTTTCTGTTCAGCAACATTCCATCTCAGAATTCCCGCACTGTACCTAATAATAGACACAGCTCGGGAATTTACTGCGCTTATGGCATTTCTGCTGTTCAGATGTGACTTCAATACGCTCCTTACTCTCCGAATGTATTCAGTTCTTAACAATTCCTTCATTTTTTTGTTCTTTATGCCATCAGCCTCCAGAACGCCCAAATACTTGTATCCTTCCTCAGAGTCAATTTCCTTTATCATCTCACCTGTTGGTATCTGGATCCCGTTACTTCTGCTCAACCTACCCTCTTCATCACAATGACTCCACATTTACCAATACCAAACTGCATACATATATCACTGCTGAAAATACGGACAGTGTCAACAAGCACATCCAACTCCTTCTCACTTTTCCCGAAGAGCTTAAGATCGTCCATGAAGAAGAGGTGATTGATGGTAAGCTCTCCCCTTCCCAACTTGTATCCTGCTCTCACTTTTCGCAGCATAATGGTCAAGGGCATCAGGGCAAGGACAAACAACAGAGGGGACAGGCTATCTTCCTGGAAGATACCTCTCTTGATCTTCACGCTTCCCAAGGATACTCCAGTTGATGTCAACTCTGTCTCCCAGGACCCCATACTCCTGCCTAGCAACTGTCTGATGTTATCCGCCACCCTGAAGATCTCCAGGCTTTTGGTGATCCAGGAATGAGGCACCATGTCAAATGCCTTTCTGTAGTCTATCCATCCCATGGCAAGATCAGTGTGTCTCCTCCTGCAATTCCCCATTACCATCTTATCAATAAGCAACTGGTCCTTTGTACCACGTGACTTCTTTCGGCATCCTTTCTGTTCGTCCGGTAACAAGTTGTTTGTGTGGAGGTGATGGTAGATTTCCTCAGACACAATGCTCGTCAACAGTTTCCACATTACGGGCAGACATGTGATAGGTCTATAGTTGGTAGCATCATTACCCTTGATTCGGTCTTTCATTATCAGAACTGTGGTACCTTTTGTCAACCACTCTGGCACCTCACCCGACACCAAGCAGTCATTGAACATGGCCGTCAGCTTCGGGTGGAGGGATGTTAGATGTTTAATCCAATACCCCTGCACACCATCTGGGCCTGGCGATTTCCAGTTGGTTAGTTTTTTGGCTTGTCCCTTAAGAGTTTCAACTGTGATACTCAAATCAGTCTGTTGCTGTGCCTGCTCACCGATCTCCCTCTGTACTGTCTCAATCCACCCTGCCTGGGCATTGTGTCTAACATCCTGCTCCCATATTCCTCTCCAGAATGTTTTAGTTTGCTCCGCCCCAGGGATCAAGTCGTTGCCTCTTTCTTTGCCCTCAAGCTGTCCAAACAGCATCTTCTGGTTGTTGTCGAACATGCGGTTCTGTTTATACTGACTGACTCTGTTCTCGTATCGCCTGATTTTTGCACTCTTTGCTACAATGCGTTGCTTCAATTCCTCTATGATAATATTTAGCTTTTTACTCCTAGTTTTGTATTTTATTTCCAGTCTATTTTTAGTGCCTATGTTTTTTAGTGTCCCATTCAGTAGTGACTCAAGCTTTCCTATGTCATTTCTCATTTCCCCGATTTGCCCACTCAGTCGCTTCTTCCACCACGGCTCTGCTCTTTCTTGTCTGTTGTTTCCTCTCGCTTTTATACCAAGTAGTTTCCTCACCGTATTTGCTGTTGCTCTGAGGATATTGTTGCACTGGTGAAGGCTCCTCGCCTCAAGGTATGGGATGACTTTGTTTACCTTAGCTGTTGTTTCTTTTAACTTTTTCCTGTCTACAAATCTTAGGTTCATAGGTCTCCCACTATCATTGTTCAATTCATCTACCACTAAATTTAGGATGTCAACCGAATCTTGTCCTAGCCCGTCAGCATTCATCTCCTCAGTGGCCGTATCTCTGTTCCACGTATTATTTATCTCAGTACTCAGATCATTGTCTGCTTCGGGTGGTTCCTCCGTTCTCAGGACCTCCTCACCTTCATTTCCCACCGGCTCGCTTGTCTGGCATACTACACCCGCCATCTCCAAGCCATTCTCTCTGCTCAGTTCCTCCAGTTCCAGCTCGCTTATCCACCCATTAGTTCTTATTACCCGAGCCTGCCCGGCCAATTTTTGTTCATCTAATTTAAATAAACCAATCTCGTTCCAGATGTTATGCATCCGTCTCCTGTAGCCCCTCTCCTTGGGGTTACTTTTCAGGTAGCATTGCATAACAGTTCTATTCAATTCTTTCGTCCAGTTGGTTCTGGCCCCTTTCCTTCTTCTCCTTCCTCCAACATCAGCAGTATTTGGTTGACAGTCAGGTTCCTGCTGCTGAGCCAGGGGGCACCTGTTGGGTGAGAGTCTGTCACATGACGTTCTAGTCTCCATTTCACCGTTATTCGAACTGTTTATGTTCGATATTTAAACACTCTTATCGAGGATTGGCGAATGTATGTTTACATAGCCATCTGTGGATCCGCCATCCCACTTGGCCCTTGTGTGGCATTATCACCACGCTGTATACGAACACACATTATTATTATTATTATTATTATTATTATTATTATTATTATTATTATTATTATTTCTAATAGGGTCATGGAATAGAGTTCTTAAACATGCCTGTATGTATATATACACATATCGATGCGGAAAAGTAGCTGATCTCTCTGGAACGACACCGTGATATCTGTGCTACGCACCCTCTTGAGTAACATTATTTCGGAGGAAGGTCATTTCGGCAGCTTGTATTTGTATTTGTATTTTTCACGAACATGGAGGTAACCATACCAACACTCAACTGAATATAGCGAGTTGGCTTTTACATCTACATCTCGTTTAAGTCGTGAGAGTATATTTTTATCTGTACAAAGAAAACTCCTAGTAAGTTTTCGGGATGCACAGAATTTCTGATATTAAATTATGGGTTGAAAGAATAATAAGGAGCATATCACATTGCCTGTTAGTGGTTGTCAACCCGCTATTTCGGGTTTACGCTTCACACCTTTAATCTTGCTCTAAATTTTTCACAATAAATTTATACAAAATGCATCGCAAGTATATAGTATATATTTATAAAACGACAACAGAAGGCCGGACTGGAAGATATGCTTTAAAATTTTGATTCCGTAAAATCACTATACATATTTCAATGTCCCAGTTTGATCATCCAAATATGATGCAAGACAGGATAATCTCATCAGGTAACTTCGACAGAATTACATAACAGGGTTATGTTGAAGCCAAACTTATCATGGAAGATAGGGAAAAGAAAATAGGAAATTGAAAAATAACATTCGACCCGGTCACTGCCTGGGCTGCTTTCTCACAATACAACAGTTCTTTTACATATTGTGTGGAAAAAATAATAAGAAGCATAACAGATTACCTATATTGCTAGGTTGGGTTATTTCTTTCAATATTGTTAAAAATAAAATGTGTAAGGAGATAAAAACTTTGACTAAGGTTGGTGGGATTTAAATTAAATTGTTATCGGGAATGAGTATTATACAATTATGAAGATATCAATGCATGTGTTATTATTAAATAGTATGGTATGTTATTGACAGTGATACAAATGGAAAATATTATATGATATGAGTGTGGGTAAAAATTAAGAATAGGAATAGAGATAGATTGCTCTTAGTTAATAGTTAAGTTTTGATTAATTCAAGCAGGTAGCAATATAATTTCCCTGTCCGTCAACAGGCAGTTATTGAAATGGTGACATTTGATAAAGGAATCCAATATGAGTTATCTAGTTGGGCAATCAGCCTCGGCTAATTTAATTGGTTTGCTTGTTATTAAATACACCCCTATATATATGTGTGCATGTATGCATGCATTTATGTATGTATGTATACAAATATGTATATGCATGTGTGTCACGTATGTATGTATACAGATATATATATATACATGTGTATGATGTATGTATGCGTGAGTGTTTGTGTGTATATGCGTATACGAGTGTATGTGTGCGTCTGCATGTTTGTCTTTCTGCCTGTGTGTGTATGCAATATGTTGTTATAAAACGCAAAGTATGTGAGTTTTTATGATGATTAACTATTGATAACTACAACATTACATGTAAGCTCTTCTGCACATTTCTCATTGGTTCATTTATTTACATAAGATTCATAAAACGGACATTGCGTGAAATCATCAAAGACATGGCAAAATTTACAGAAATGCGTAAAGGCTTTATACAACCTCTTAAAATTCAGCGTAACAAATTCAAGCCTACTGTGAGATGATTACTCCTCCTACTGGTTTATACAGAACCATTTCTCTTATTCTCTCTCTCACTTACACAATTCTTCTATATAAACGGACAATATCTATATAGAAGCATACACTCACGCACATGTATTTACATATTTACATACACACAGACATGTAGTGAGCGTATGTATTTGGGAGTGTGTGCGAAACGACAGATTCAGGAGCAATCCATCTAAGAGATGAAAATGTCGGATTTTGAAACTCGAGTGACTTGCAGCTATACTTCACTCATGGGAAAAGTATTTCGAGAATAAACCCCGAAAACAATTTTGGACTAGATGTAATTGAAATAGTTCTGATGTTATCTTCAGCAACGTGGTGGCAATTATTTGTGTGATACTTGTGCCAACCTATATTGATACTTGCATTTTTGCTAGACTACATAGGTTACGCAGAGAGGAGAGATTTATGTATAGGTTACTGCAAGTTTTTCATACAACCTTACCCAATCTTTTTCTCTTTTGAATAGGACACTCGTGTTTCGCCTTACAAACATACCGCAACCCAAAATTCTACAATCATTACCATAATATACGGTGCTGTCCTAATACAAACTAAAGCAAGTCTTTACATCTGCTGTTCCATTATGCAGCATGACAAACGAATGACACCATTGCCACTATATAACGTCGAAGGAATACATTCTGTATGAAAACAATGTCTTCAGTTTGAATATAATATATTTAATATAGTATGACTCAATAAATTTTCATTCAAATAAAATTACAAATGTGAAGAAAATACAAACCATAATTTTTGTCAAATGAAAGGGGATATAACTCTGAACTTCAAGTCTATTAAAAATAGATTTGGAGCATCCTTTTCGGGGTGAGTCTGATTAGTACGTTAACTCTTATATATGCACTATGCTGACAATTTATTTTCTCTCTAATGGAAAGTCATCTCTGAATAGTCAGATTACATTTCTCCTCACAGCAAATGGATTTAACCAAACTCATGAATTTCCCTTTATATATTTTCCCGGCGTAAACCATCAGTTTTTGCGGGCTTCATTTTTAAATATTTGTATTATGGTTGAAGAAGATAGTGACAGAAAAAGTTAAGTATCTATGTTGAAGATTTATAAGGATTAAACAGGACAAACATGGAAAATAGTTACATAATGTCGTATTAGTTTCATGTTTGTAGGAAAAGGAAAAATAATGACTCTGCAATTAATAACAATCCACCGGCTCCGAACAAATAAGCATGTGTGTGTACATCTAACTATGTCTTGAGAGAGAGAAAGAGAAAGGGAGATAGAAAGAGAGTGAGAGAGACAGAGAGAGACAGAGAGTGAATAATGAACTCGGCCACGACTCCAATGGTTTCCACACAACCCGAAACCATTTGGTGTTGTGGTCGAGTTTATTCCTCTCTCTATGCCCATTCTGCATCTTCCCATGCATTGAGTACTCCCATGATTTGTGGTCTCTCCAGTCTCAGCATCACAGAACCCCCCCTCTCTCTCTCTCTCTCTCTCTCTCTCTCTCTATATATATATATATATATATATATATATATATTTACTTATTTATTTATTTATTAAAATAACAGATTAAAGTTTAAGCAAATAATCGCTGCTTTCACCCTTAACGGGATCTTCTGAAACTATGAGAATCATAGATTATGGGATTAGTAACAGGAGATTCATAAAATTGGATTTTTCAATGTAGATAATGTATATTGATTAGTTAAAGAAAGAGAAATGTGTTATTATTTAAGTCCATGATTTTTCAATGTTTTCAGATTTTTAGCTATTTCAATGTTGTGAAACGGCTACAATTTGAAGAGAAACAATTTTACAAACTCTACTTTTCCATGGCACAATCTTTCAGTAGAGTATTCCTCATAAAAATACATAAAATTCGTAGTGGACGCTGCATGAAGATTGTGTTGCTCTCACAACGACAGAGGTTTGATCCCACTGCGTGACATCTACGGCGAGTGTATTTTCCCATATACTTAATTAAAGCAGCCCTTTCGTTTTGGGTGTATGTGAGTTGCGGTAACTTTGTAGAAGCACGTTGGATACATGTAATTACAGCTTTGATACACTGATACATTCATAGCTAGGATAATGTTAAGGGAAAATGTGTCTATGAAATATTCAGTGAGAAAGGTGCTAATCAGTATGTATATATGTATATATATATATATATATATATATATATATATATATAGAGAGAGAGAGAGAGAGAGAGAGAGAGAGGGGGGATAGCAATAGATTATGGTATACGCCATGTCAATCAATAAGTATTTCAGTGGAACGAACTGGTAAATAGTCATCGTCAAAACCGACAAAGATCCACTTTTTACATAAAATAATGATTTATTACAGTTCGTCATAATCACAAATTTATAGAAATATATGGCCAATTGTATCGATTCGAGTATATTACTTCTACTTATTTTATCGATCCAAGAGAGATGAAAGGCAAAGTTGACAACGGCTTAATTTCAACTCATAATTAATTACCATAAGGAATTTCCTCGGCGCTCTACAGTTCCTTCGGTTTCACCGCTTTTGAAACCCAAAATTATGATTTGTAAATGCGTAAAATACTGCACAGTTGTTGTCAATAGTGTTGTTATGTAGCCTTGATTGGACAAATATGTGATCAGTGTTTTTTCAAACATGACCATCCAATATTTTTCCAACTATAGTATATCTAGATTAATATTATTTCTATCTAATGTGCCCTGCCTTGTTTCTGTCTTTGTGATCTTAAACAAAGAGAGAGATTTGGCTGCAAATTCTAGCAGGTTTTACGAATACGTGGTTCGGGAGAGATTATAGTCTCATTATTGGCCTCATAACTTACTCAACTGGTACTGATTTTATATCCCTCGCAGGAGATAACGGTAGAGTTGGCCATGTCTCAATTTGAACTCAGAACAAAATCTATGTTATCCAATATAGCAGGATATATTTAGTGCTGTTTTACCGATAATACTATCCAAGACCTTTCAAACACAACATTCTATTCAAGTATCAATCCACTGCTACATCAGTATGCTGTTGACAGTTTATAGTTCCAGTGTGTATGTCTACCAGTTAACTGTGGCCAAAATACGATTATGCGGGACACTCTCATGATCAGATACTGAGTCCTAAATATCGGCAACTGAGCAGAGGTTGAATTGAAAAAGTAAAGAGCTGGAGACCAGCTAACGTCTAAGACGCTACCAAGGTCACCAATTTGGAGGAATAATCTATTCAGTTATATGAAACCTAGTTCCTAATCGGTACTTATTTTATTGAGTACTGAGTGGTAGAACACAAAGCCAACATTTAATGGACTGGAACTCAGAACGTAAAGGAATGTAACTAATCGCAGTAGAGTATATATTCTGTCAAGCTTTAGAATTTTCCATTCTAGACATAATACCACACATATAATGGAGGGAAGACTTGATTAGTACTTGACGGCGCATTGCTCAGTTATTAGAGCGTTGGGTTTACACTCGTGAGGTTGGGAGTTCGAATGCCGGACCGGGTGATGTGTTGTGTCCTTGAGCAGACAGTTTAATTTACGTTGATCTAGTTCATTCAACTGTAGAAATGAGTTTCGACGTCACTGGTGCCAAGTTGCATCGGCCATTGTCTTTTCCTTGGGCAACATTGGTGGCGTGATGATGGAGATCGGTATGCATGGAAGACTGCTGGATTTCTACAAACAACCTTGCTCAGACTTGTGCCGTGAAGAGGGAACTTTCTACTTCCAAATCCCGTGGACATTCGTGGCCGAGGAGGGTGGGATCTTTGCACCTTTTACTTTTTTTATCAACCACAGAAATAGGTAGATAATTAAACTCCGGTTTAATGAGTCTCTAGGTTCGAGACATTCTTTAGATAATATATTCATGGAAGCTAACGCCTTCTTTATTCATTTCTTTAAACAAGAGTAAATCAAACGAAAGTTTAACCCTAAGATAGGAATAATATATATTAAGAAGTCATCTAATACCGAAGTAAAAAGCGATCAACTAAATCGAACCTTTTCTTTTTCTTGATTGCTACATATTTTATCGATCCCTGAATAAGAATACACAACGTAGATATATGCCAGAATCGAACTCAGCTCGTAAACGTATGTATTTAAAACACAACAACCATTTCTTTAGCTAACATTCCGATACTGTCATAAACCGCTTTCGAAACACACACTCACACACACACACACACACACACACACACACACACACACACACACACACACACACACACACACACACACACACACACACACACACACACATACATATATATATATATATATATATATATATATATATATATATATATATATATATATACACGCGCGCGTGCACACACACATATACACAATGTGAAAATAATATTATAATATATCTCTCTGCAATGTGCAAGTTAAGGCAACTGATAATTGCAATTACACTGAAGCATAAAACGTAGAAAGAAGTTATGTTGCAGGAGCAAAAGTCAGTTATGAAATCACGAATAATATCCATTTGACACGTAACTGTTGAACAATTGTATGAGCAGGTTTAATTATTACAAATAATAAATCAATGAAAAGACAGGGAAAAAATCAACAACCAATACTGCAATTGGCAATTTTAAATATATCAGAAAAAATAAATCTAAAAAAATATCTAGTTTGAAGTCAAGGGACACATAAATTAATATTGACATACATGTTTTATTTTATTTTTGTGCGTCTGTTTCCTCTGGTTGATTGAAGCTCCTCAAATAATCTCGCGCACCAGGGGTCAAAGTGCTTGTTATTAGAACAAAAGTTGTACAACTAAATGAAACGTATCAGTTACAGCCAAAACAATACGTCAAGAGGCAAATTTATACATTAATGATGGTCCTGTCTCGACCAATCACAGCAGAAACATAATAGATTCTCATTGAATCAAGTATTTACTTGCAAGTAGTTTTGTTGTTATTGTTTAGCCGAAGGTCAGTCTTTATCGAATATACATATTATCAAATTTATTCTAGCCATGACAATTCTATATTTTCTATGTTTCGTTCTTTCAGACTCAGTGTAACCAAGGCTTCATTATCTGATGTGCTTTTCTTCTTTCGTTTTGTCAGCTAGTAGGATTGGATTTGGGCATGATTTAGCTACTATTACCAGTGGTCACGGCATGGCAACGTTATCGACTCGAAAGATGTAGCCTTATGACAAAAAGGAATTCTCTAATTGATCATGTCATAGCTATCTGAGTAACCACGTGAGAACGCCAGACGCCAGCGTTTCATTGACTTCATCTTCAACTAGTGCATGGTTAGAGTGGGACCGGAAGTATTTATGAGCTAGCTGGATTCAACGCGGCATATGCTGCTAGTATATATATATATATATATATATATATATATATATATATATATATATATACATATATATATATATATATATATATAGAGAGAGAGAGAGAGAGGGAGATAGACAGTTAGATAGATAGGAGGATAATTGATTCATTTGTAGATTTCTTACGAATGGAAAGAGTTTTAGTCCCATAGAAGCCATTTCTTAAAAAAACAATGAATATACCTACAATCTATTAACGTATTGAATGCTTTTTTAATAGTGATTTACATCGGCATCCAACATGTACACACACACACATACACACACGCACGCACGCACACACACACACACACACACACACACACACACACACACACACACACACACACACACACACACACACACACACACACACACACACACATATATATATATAAAACAAACAAATAGTTTTATCGCTCTACATGGCTGAATACAATAAATGTAATCTGAGTTTTTCGAATATTAAAAATAATATTCAATTCGTTTGCAATTATGCATGTAAAGAGTTCTGTTTTCATGCCAACACAAGAGCAAGAATGGCGGGCTCATTCTACTGACATGGGTTTAAAGAGGCTGTCTGCATAATTGCAAACGAATCGAATATTATCATCAATATTCGAAAAACTCTGATTACATTTATAAATTATATATATATATATATATATATATATATATATATATATATATATATATATATATATAGTAAGCGTTCTTTGTTATTTATTTATTATATATATATATATATATATATATATGTATATATAATTGGATAGGTTTTATGCACAACCAGGCATAAAAACTAAAATATTAATTGACAGAGCACTCAATACACATAAGTACACCATAGATTTTATTTTACATAGAAAATATTTGAATATATATACACACCCATACACACACATCCAAACACATATGTGTGTAAGTGTGTGTGTATGTGCGGGCGTGTGTTTGCGTGCAATTATTTGTCTATGCATAGTTATCGATTTGTATATTTTCTTTTACTACTACTACTACTACTACTACTACTACTACTACTACTACTACTACTACTACCATAGATATTGCATATTCATACACACACACATAAACACACACACACACACACACACACACACATATATATATATATATATATATATGTATATATATATATATATGTGTATATATATATATGTATATATATATATATATGTGTGTGCAAGGGTATATGTAGTGATGTATGTACGTACGCACGTATGTATGTATGCATGTGTGCATATGTGTATGAATATCTGTTATATCCACATATTCATGTATATGTAGTCATATTAACGTAAGTTAACTAAACTCTATTTCACAAAAAATATAGGTCAATTGGAGCATAAATCTGAAAATAATGTTGATTTCGACATCGAATATGCTATATCACATTGATTTTCCTTATGAATCTGTGATTTTACAGCCAAGTGTAGCATGGAATATCTATGTGTTCTGTCCATGCTGTATTTTGTTGCTAGAGATATTCCTACGCGTCATCGTAATATAACTCATCAACGGGAGATAAGGTTAGAGAGAAAGAAGAAAGGTAGTGATTGAGAGAGGTGCAGTGTGTAAAGATAAGAGGGTAAGGAGAGTGTGAGATGTAAACTGTGAATATTACAGCAAAAAAAGGGAATGAGAGAGAAAAAATGAGAAAGAGAATGAAAGTATGGTATAAAAGTAGATACATGTAGATACATACATACGTTCACACCCATATTCACACAAACTCTCTCTCTCAAACACACACACACACACATACACACACACACACACACACATACACACATATATATATATATCGTATATGAAAGAATATTTTATGTGCATATGTGTCTGCTTATTTAAAATATATAATATATATATAAGTGTGTGAGTGTGTATGTATGGGTATCATCGTATGTATGTATCTACGTTTAAACTATACTTTAATACTCTTGTTTTTCTGGAGATTCGCCTGTCGTTCATGAGACTTGGGTTTTGTCACGTCTGGTAACACACACACATGTATATTATATATATATATATATATATATATATATATATATATATATAAGTAGAGTTGAGATGGAGGGCCTGTGGTTTTTCTCAGATGTGAGAAAAACCACAGACCCTCCATCTCAACTCTACTTTTGAAAAGCAGAAGAACTGCGAAACCGGTAAAGGAACCAACCAAATAAATATATATATATTTTTAAAATAAGACTCCAGTTGCATTTTCGATTTCATCTTTTTTTCTTTATACTTTCACTCGTGTAGGACACCTCGGTTAGTTTTCATTTTTTAAAAACCTCACTTCACTTTCTAATATATATATATATATATATATATATATATATATATATATATATATATATATATATATATATTAGAAAGTGAAGTGAGGTTTTATATATATATATATATATATATATATATATATATATATATATATATATATATGTAATAATTAAATGTGGAGAAGGAACACACGAGCTGGAATATATATATATATAAATAGGGTGAAAAAAACGATTATTAGGGAGAAAAATTTTTTTTTTCTTTTTTTTCTGGGTTAGAAAATGTTTAAAACAAAATATTTTAGTTTGTGTGAAGTGTTAAGGTATTAGTTAATTTATTTATTAACTAACAATAGCATTTATTTATTTATTTAATGATTATCAATTACCGGTTTCAGCATTTTATGCATTATCAAATTATGTGAGTGGGAGAGAAAGGGGGAATTTGTATTGGTTAAGCTGATGTTGAACATGTTATATATATATATATATATATATATATATATATATATATATATATATATATATAAGAAAGACGTAAATAAGAAAGTTATGAAAATTGACTTACTTACTAAAATTTCACTCCAACTAATTAGTTTCTGTAAGGGGATAAATATGGTTACGGAGCGTATCCACAGAGAAGCCTTACGTCATCAGGGAGTCTATTCTCAGCTAAGCTTCCAGGCAATGCGAGGACACTGGGAACTTATATAAAAATAATTCAGTGGATGGAAAAAAGCGAGCGGGGACTAGATTCCAAGACATTGAAAAATTCACTGCCTACTTGGTCAAGTGGCAAATTCAAAAGAATCAATCACGTGACACTGAGGTTAATCAGTGAGGAGAAAGTTACTAAGACAAAACATATATATTTGCTAACATAGGTATGCATCTGTATACATATGGTGGTAGATATACTAATTCTTTATAATTATCTCCAAATTATTTGTTGAGCAGAACTTGCCGAAATTACTACTATGATTAATAGTAGTGGCTAGGCCCTGTCTTAATAGCACTCCCACTCCTCACTGATTAACCTCAGTGTCATGTGATTGATTCTTTTGAATTTGCCACTTGACCAAGTAGGCAGTGAATTTTTCAATGTCTTGGAATCTAGTCCCCGCTCGCTTTTTTCCATCCACTGAATTATTTTTATATAAGTTCCCAGTGTCCTCGCATTGCCTGGAAGCTTAGCTGAGAATAGACTCCCTGATGACGTAAGGCTTCTCTGTGGATACGCTCCGTAACCATATTTATCCCCTTACAGAAACTAATTAGTTGGAGTGAAATTTTAGTAAGTAAGTCAATTTTCATAACTTTCTTATTTACGTCTTTCATATAATTGTTCTGCATCCCCTTGCATAGAACCACAAAGTTACTAAGACAAAACATATATATTTGCTAACATAGGTATGCACCTGTATACATATGTTGGTAGATATACTAATTCTTTATATATATATATATATATATATATATACACACACACATATATATATATATATATATATATATATATATATATATATATATATATATATATATATATATATATATATATATATATATGTATGAATGTATGTATATATATATATATATATATATATATATATATATATATGTGAATTTTGTATATCTAATGATATACGGTATGTGTAATAAACAAACATTTTGAAAGCCCAGCTATGAATCTTGAAAACCTGACGACCAGTACCGTCTAGCGAATTTCAGTAGAAGCAGCGAGGGATAACTGCCCATGCGTATTTCGAACTTAATGGTTCTCGTTGGGAAAGTGCTTCCCTGCTGCTTTCTTCTGGAACATGCGAGAATATATAGTATTTTTGCCTGTGTAGGGGGGGGGGGGCTGATTAGTCTCATTTGCATATGAAGCTGTATAAGTTGGCTCAACTTGAAAGTAGAATTAAAATTTAGCTTGAACATAGCTCTATATATATATGTGAATTCCGTATATCTAAAGATATATGGCATGTTTAATAAATAAACATTTTGAAAGCCAAGCTATGAATATTGAAAGGCTGACGGCCAGCATCGAATCCAGCAAAAGCAACGTATAAGCAGTTATCCTTCGTTGCTTAAATAGACTCCATTTCATACTTTATTTTATCGTCCCTGTAAGGATGAAGAGCAAAGCCAACCTCGGCGGGATTTGAACTCAGAGTGTTGCTCTAATAATAAAAGTTAATTTGAAGCTATCAGGATTCAAAGTTACGATCCTATTAAACATTGTTCGATTCGCTTATATTGTTGTTTCTGTTATATTTCGAAAGCGTTTATATTTCACTACGTTGTTGTTGTTGTCGTTGTTGTTGTTGGAGCTGTCATCCTAACGTGATGAGGTTGATAAAATTAGAACGACTGCAATCATTTACGAAACTATGCAGGGCGGTGGTTATTATAGGAGACCATTGAATATTGTTGACACAACCTTTCGTGAGAAGAAGATATTAAAGACAAAAACCGAATCAGGCTACGCACTACTGAAGCTATCTTTCTCCTTCCCCTCTCTTTTTCTCCCTCTTTCTCTGTAGTTCAATGTCGAAATGACATAGACCACTAAAGTCAACCATGGCTTATCACGTGATTTGCTTCAATTTGAACGAAATAAACAGGCTTAGAACATTTCTTCATTGTTTTGTATTTACAATTCCCCTCCGACCAGAATAGCTGTAATATTACTTCACTATAATGGCTGAAGGAGGTAAATAACCAGGCAAGTGTATCTACCCACTGAATCAAATACAACAGATATCTGGAACTCAGTTCATTTAATCTACATAAATGAAAGGTGTATAACGTTGAATACAATAGTAGTGGTAGGGATTCTTTCGAACTGACGGCACAAAACTTAATTCTTGGTCGGTAGATCTAATCCGTCACCCGGTTTAGCGCCACAAACACTACCTAACCAACGAATGCCTTTATCAGCCTCCCCCTAACGAAATCATTTTAATCAATAGGTCATCAAATTTAATTTTCAAGTGCTTGACTAACCCTTCACCTGGTTTAACGACATCACATGGTTGATCAATGCCTTTAGTGGAGTCCACTTTGTTGCAAACATTTAGGCTTGGAGACGGGCCAGAGAATAGCTTCCTCTTTTCCAATCTCCATTCTCGAAAATCCTGCTAAGGGTCATGCGTGTTCCCCTCCCCCTTTTGACTAAACTATAACATTTAAAAAAAGTAAAGATTTCCCTTCTTACAGTGAAGTGTTTGTATAGCTAGAAAGTCAAAGTCTTTCTAGATATAATTTGATCTCAGAATATAATCGCAACTCGTCCCCTTTAGCAGAATACATTCTGTTGCAAGCGTCTGAGTATTACCTGATGTCATGATGCACAGCTTCCTACGACAGCATCCATCAAATTCTTAAAAGTTGATGTCTGTTGCCTTTTTTCTTCTGCTTAAATAATTAATATAAAGAAATCTGAAATTTTTTCTTTTATTTCTAATATCCGGCATTTCATTAAATGTTAGTACTGATTTTCAAATTTAGCACAACACCATAATTGTTTGATAGAGTACTGAACGTCAATTCCAGCGAATACTCTGCATTACTGTCAATAGAAAACGTGCAAAGTTGATCTGAATCGGATTCGAAATTAGAACGTAAATGATACGTGACATAATTTCTAAATTGATTAGCTCTTATTTGTTTTAATGTGATTTTAAAAACATTTTATAATACGCATTTTTTAAACATTTTGTAATAACATTTTATAATATGGATTTTGGCATCTTGAATATCAGTCATTGAAGTACTGCACTATATTTTATCGACAAAAATGTATTCTACGTTAAAAAAATGACAAGCTTTAGGGGATATAAAACTGCAGTTGTTTTTGTGTGTGTATAAATCTATTTTGTTTATATTTGAAAGGTATAAAGATGTTTGATTTATATTTAAAATCATTAGAACCTTCATTGTCTGAAAATTTAATCTCCTGTTAATTCCGTTTCATTTTATTCAAGGTAAAAATATAATTAAAACAAACATAAACTCTTTCAATACGAAATATATTCATGTATAAAAGAAAAGCTCTGTAATTGTAAAACAAATGGCAGGTTCTGAATCTGTGATATTTAAAACAAAAGTCAGAAGATCGTTTTTATATGTATAAAACAGTTAGAATGGAGGTAAAGGTCCTACACTAAATTGAAGAAGTGCTAAAGAATTTTATCTATCGCTCTATCGATTCTACCTACTACTTGTCCTAAAAATGATATTTAATTCTTATATATCGACACGAACATTAAGGATGTATAGTTGAAAAGGTTCAATCGTTTGAATAGTCTCCCAGTATAGCAATAGTTCTTGATATATTCGCCCCGCGGTGATGACAAACAAACTTAACATTGAATGTAAATTTAGAACGCGAAAGTGGCGTGACTAAATAC
>OZ024740.1:394432974-394485474 GCA_964016885.1 Eledone cirrhosa | reverse complement strand
TATTTATTAATATGTTATGGTTGAGTTCGAATATTTACTCGTAAATCTTCCACTGTTTTCCACGAATTCTTTTCTTTTCTATTTCTTATTTGTACTGTCTTCAATAAAATTTATTTAGTTTTATGAATTATTTGATATTTTTAATATACATGCCTCATGCTTCATAAGATATAGTTAACTTGTTAACAAAAGGAAAATTTCCATTCCATTTAGTTTTCATTTCCTCATTTCCTTACATGATATTATTATCATCGTAATTTTTATTATCATTATTATTATAATTATTATTTGACAGTATCAATAGAGTGGCGGAAACTATGCTTCTGCGTTCAAATCCAGCCGAGGTTAGTTTTATCTTTCATCCTTACGGGGTCGATAAAATAAAGTACCAGTAATGTACTGGGTCGATTTAATCGACTTTCCCCTCCCCTTCAAATTGCTGGCCTAGTGCCTAAATTAGAAATCATTCTTCTCATTATTATTAGTGACTGGCTTGTGAAGACCTGTTATTGTGAACTCGGAAAGGTTTGTTGTTTTTAAGTTGTTTGGAATTGTTATTTGTAGAATATGTTTATTGTCAAAATAAGTCACTATATATCGCCTTCTACGGCTCAAATATCGGAACTTTAAAAATAAAAGTTTTTCTTTTAAAAGAAAAACAAACAAACATGGTGGATGCCAACATTTCGTCCGGAAAGAGAACAATGATTCGTTAGATAAACAGAACAGCCACTTTTCTATCAACAGCAGCAGCAGCTATGCTGAAGACAGTATTACCAACAAAGAAGGCTTATTTCGTGAATGAATGAGATTTGCCGAAATTAACGCCTTCACCAAGACCACCACCACCGTAAGAACCACAAAATATATTATCAAAACTCAAAACGCAATAACACCACCACCAGCACCACCACAACAACCACCACTACCACCACCACCACCACCACCACCACCACAACAACAACAACAACATCAACAGCAGCTCTTTAGCCCTTCCACTGTCCATGTGATCACTCCCGCCTCATATCTAAGGAGTGATAACGCCCATATATTGATAGCTTCCACCTTATTCCATCCATTCAGTTTCGACTTGAGAATACTTCTCAGTCTGTGCATGCATCCCACCTTAAATGTTTCTTTCATTCCCTGCTGCAGATATCTATTTCTGACGAAATCCCCACAATAGCATCAGGGGAAAAATCCTTGGAAGCAGTAAAAATCAAGAGAGGAAGAGATGTATCTTTTAATGAGATAGTCTGTACCCTTTTGTTTGTCCTTACCTTCATACATTTGTCTCTTGTATTGCGAAGAGTGTAGGCAGGATAGGAACCATCAATCACCTATTCTTCGTGGATCACTTAAACCAGTTCTGAACGAACGAGAAATTCGATGTAGTTGTTTACACTGTTCCTATCTTCAGTAATAATATATGTGTGGATCAGTAATAATATATGTGTGGATCAGTAATAATATATGTGTGGATCAGTAATAATATATGTATGGATCAGTAATAATATATGTATGGATCAGGAATAATATATGTATGGATCAGTAATAATATATGTGTGGATCAGTAATAATATATGTATGGATCAGGAATAATATATGTGTGGATCAGTAATAATATATGTGTGGATCAATAATAATATATGTATGGATCAGTAATAATATATGTATGGATCAGTAATAATATATGTAGAGATCAGTAATAATATATGTATGGATCAGTAATAATATATGTGTCGATCAGTAATAATATATGTATGGATCAGTAATAATATATGTATGGATCAGTAATAATATATGTATGGATCAGTAATAATATATGTATGGATCATTAATAATA
Source organism: Eledone cirrhosa (assembly GCA_964016885.1). Lineage (NCBI taxonomy): Eukaryota > Metazoa > Mollusca > Cephalopoda > Octopoda > Eledonidae > Eledone > Eledone cirrhosa. The sequence continues at coordinate 394,483,628 of OZ024740.1, read as the reverse complement.
TATGTATGGATCAGTAATAATATATGTGTGGATCAGTAATAATATATGTGTGGATCAGTAATAATATATGTATGGATCAGTAATAATATATGTATGGATCAGTAATAATATATGTGTGGATCAGTAATAATATATGTATGGATCAGTAATAATATATGTATGGATCAGTAATAATATATGTAGAAATCAGTAATAATATATGTATGGATCAGTAATAATATATGTGTGGATCAGTAATAATATATGTGTGGATCAGTAATAATATATGTATGGATCAGTAATAATATATGTATGGATCAGTAATAATATATGTGTGGATCAGTAATAATATATGTATGGATCAGTAATAATATATGTATGGATCAGTAATAATATATGTGCGGATGAGGAATATTATATGTGTGGATCAGTAATAATATGTGTGGATCAGTAATAATATATGTATGGATCAGTAATAATATATGTTTGGATCAGTAATAATATATGTATGAATCTGTAATAATATATGTGTGGATCGGTAATAATATATGTATGGATCAGTAATAATATATGTGTGGATCGGTAATAATATATGTATGGATTAGTAATAATATATGTATGGATCAGTAATGATATATGTATGGATCATTAATAATATATGTATGGATCAGTAATAATATATGTATGGATCAGTAATAATATATGTGTGGATCAGTAATAATATATGTGTGGATCAGTAATAATATATGTATGGATCAGTAATAATATATGTATGGATCAGTAATAATATATGTGTGGATCAGTAATAATATATGTATGGATCAGCAATAATATATGTATGTATCAGTAATAATATATGTGTGGATGAGGAATATTATATGTGTGGATCAGTAATAATATGTGTGGATCAGTAATAATATATGTATGGATCAGTAATAATATATGTTTGGATCAGTAATAATATATGTTTGGATCAGTAATAATATATGTGTGGATCAGTAATAATATATGTATGGATCAGTAATAATATATGTGTGGATCAGTAATAATATATGTGTGGATCAGTAATAATATATGTATGGATCAGTAATAATATATGTGTGGATCAGTAATAATATATGTGTGGATCAGTAATAATAAATGTATGGATCAGTAATAATATATGTGCGGATCAGTAATAATATATGTGTGGATCAGTAATAATATATGTATGGATCAGTAATAATATATGTATGGATCGGTAATAATATATGTATGGATCAGTAATAATATATGTGTGGATCGGTAATAATATATGTATGGATCAGTAATAATATATGTATGGATCAGTAATGATATATGTATGGATCATTAATAATATATGTATGGATCAGTAATAATATATGTAGATATCAGTAATAATATATGTATGGATCAGTAATAATATATGTATGGATCAGTAATAATATATGTGTGGATCAGTAATAATATATGTGTGGATCAGTAATAATATATGTATGGATCAGTAATAATATATGTATGGATCAGTAATAATATATGTGTGGATCAGTAATAATATATGTATGGATCAGTAATAATATATGTATGGATCAGTAATAATATATGTGTGGATGAGGAATATTATATGTGTGGATCAGTAATAATATGTGTGGATCAGTAATAATATATGTATGGATCAGTAATAATATATGTTTGGATCAGTAATAATATATGTATGAATCTGTAATAATATATGTGTGGATCAGTAATAATATATGTATGGATCAGTAATAATATATGTATGGATCAGTAATAATATATGTGTGGATCAGTAATAATATATGTGTGGATCAGTAATAATATATGTGTGGATCAGTAATAATATATGTATGGATCAGTAATAATATATGTTTGGATCAGTAATAATATATGTGTGGATCAGTAATAATATATGTATGGATCAGTAATAATATATGTGTGGATCAGTAATAATATATGTGTGGATCAGTAATAATATATGTATGGATCAGTAATAATATATGTGTGGATCAGTAATAATATATGTGTGGATCAGTAATAATAAATGTATGGATCAGTAATAATATATGTGCGGATCAGTAATAATATATGTGTGGATCAGTAATAATATATGTATGGATCAGTAATAATATATGTGTGGATCAGTAATAATATATGTATGGATCAGTAATAATATATGTTTGGATCAGTAATAATATATGTGTGGATCAGTAATAATATATGTATGAATCGGTAATAATATATGTATGGATCAGTAATAATATATGTGTGGATCGGTAATAATATATGTATGGATCAGTAATAATATATGTATGGATCAGAAATGATATATGTAGGGATCAGTAATAATATATGTATGGATCAGTAATAATATATGTGGGGATCAGTAATAATATATGTGTGGATCAGTAATAATATATGTATGGATCAGTAATAATATATGTGTGGATCAGTAATAATATATGTGTGGATCAGTAATAATATATGTATGGATCAGTAATAATATATGTGTGGATCAGTAATAATATATGTGTGGATCAGTAATAATAAATGTATGGATCAGTAATAATATATGTGCGGATCAGTAATAATATATGTGTGGATCAGTAATAATATATGTATGGATCAGTAATAATATATGTGTGGATCAGTAATAATATATGTATGGATCAGTAATAATATATGTTTGGATCAGTAATAATATATGTGTGGATCAGTAATAATATATGTATGAATCGGTAATAATATATGTATGGATCAGTAATAATATATGTGTGGATCGGTAATAATATATGTATGGATCAGTAATAATATATGTATGGATCAGAAATGATATATGTAGGGATCAGTAATAATATATGTATGGATCAGTAATAATATATGTGGGGATAAGTAATAATATATGTGTGGATCAATAATAATATATGTGTGGATCAGTAATAATATATGTATGGATCAGTAATAATATATGTGTGGATCAGTAATAATATATGTGTGGATCAGTAATAATAAATGTATGGATCAGTAATAATATATGTGTGGATCAGTAATAATAAATGTATGGATCAGTAATAATATATGTGCGGATCAGTAATAATATATGTGTGGATCAGTAATAATATATGTATGGATCAGTAATAATATATGTGTGGATCAGTAATAATATATGTGTGGATCAGTAATAATAAATGTATGGATCAGTAATAATATATGTGTGGATCGGTAATAATATATGTATGGATCAGTAATAATATATGTATGGATCAGTAATGATATATGTAGGGATCAGTAATAATATATGTATGGATCAGTAATAATATATGTGGGGATAAGTAATAATATATGTGGGGATAAGTAATAATATATGTGTGGATCAGTAATAATATATGTATGGATTAGTAATAATATATGTGTGGATAAGTAATAATATATGTGTGGATCAGTAATAATATATGCATGGATCACTAATAATATATGTGTGGATCAGTAATAATATATGTATGGATCAGTAACAATATATGTGTGGATCAGTAATAATATATGTATGGATCAGCAATAATATATGTATGGATCAGTAATAATATATGTATGGATTAGTAATAATATATGTATGGATCAGTAATAATGTATGGATCAGTAATAATATATGTGTGGATTATTAATAATATATGTGTGGATCAGTAATAATATATGTATGGATTAGTAATAATATATGTCTGGATCAGTAATAATATAAGTGTGGATCAGTAATAATATATGTATGGATCAGTAATAATATATGTGTGGATCAGTAATAATATATGTATGGATGAGTAATAATATATGTGTGGATAAGTAATAATATATGTGTGGATCAGTAATAATATTTGTGTGGATAAGTAATAATATATGTGTGGATCAGTAACAATATATGTATGGATCAGTAATAAAATATATATGGATTAGTAATAATATATGTGTGGATCAGTAATAATATATGTATGGATCTGTAATAATATATGTATGGATCAGTAATAAAATATATATGGATCAGTAATAATATGTGTGGATAAGTAATAATATATGTGTGGATCAGTAATAATATATGCATGGATCAGTAATAATATATGTGTGGATCAGTAATAATATATGTATGGATCAGTAATAATATATGTGTGGAGCAGTAATAATATATGTGTGGATCAGTAATAATAAATGTATGGATCAGTAATAATATATGTGTGGATCAGTAATAATATATGTGTGGATCAGTAATAATATATGTATGGAACAGTAATAATATATGTGTGAATCAGTAATAATATATGTGTGGATCAGTAATAATATATGTATGGATCAGTAATAATATATATCTGGATCAGTAATAATATATGTATGGATCAGTAATAATATATGTAGGGATCAGTAATAATATATGTATGGATCAGTAATAATATATGTGTGAATCAGTAATAATATATGTGTGGATCAGTAATAATATATGTATGAATCAGTACTAATATATGTATGGATCAGTAATAATATATGTATGGATCAGTAATAATATATGTGTGGACCAGTAATAATATATGTATGGATCAGTAATAATATATGTGTGGATCAGTAATAATAGATGTGTGGATCAGTAATAATAAATGTATGGATCAGTAATAATATATGTGCGCTCAGTAATAATATATGTGTGGATCAGTAATAATATATGTATGGATCAGTAATAATATATGTGTGGATCAGTAATAATATATGTATGGATCAGTAATAATATATGTTTGGATCAGTAATAATATATGTGTGGATCAGTAATAATATATGTATGGATCGGTAATAATATATGTATGGATCAGTAATAATATATGTATGGATCAGTAATAATATATGTAGAGATCAGTAATAATATATGTATGGATCAGTAATAATATATGTGTCGATCAGTAATAATATATGTATGGATCAGTAATAATATATGTATGGATCAGTAATAAAATATATATGGATCAGTAATAATATGTGTGGATAAGTAATAATATATGTGTGGATCAGTAATAATATATGCATGGATCAGTAATAATATATGTGTGGATCAGTAATAATATATGTATGGATCAGTAATAATATATGTGTGGAGCAGTAATAATATATGTGTGGATCAGTAATAATAAATGTATGGATCAGTAATAATATATGTGTGGATCAGTAATAATATATGTGTGGATCAGTAATAATATATGTATGGAACAGTAATAATATATGTGTGAATCAGTAATAATATATGTGTGGATCAGTAATAATATATGTATGGATCAGTAATAATATATACCTGGATCAGTAATAATATATGTATGGATCAGTAATAATATATGTAGGGATCAGTAATAATATATGTATGGATCAGTAATAATATATGTGTGAATCAGTAATAATATATGTGTGGATCAGTAATAATATATGTATGAATCAGTACTAATATATGTGTGGATCAGTAATAATATATGTATGGATCAGTAATAATATATGTGTGGACCAGTAATAATATATGTATGGATCAGTAATAATGTATGTGTGGATCAGTAATAATATATGTGTGGATCAGTAATAATAAATGTGTGGATCAGTAATAATATATGTGTGGATCAGTAATAATATATGTATGGATCAGTAATAATATATGTGTGGATTAGTAATAACATATGTATGGATCAGTAATAATATATGTATGGATCAGTAATAATATATGTATAGATCAGTAATAATATATGTGTGGATCAGTAATAATATATGTGTGGATCAGTAATAATAAATGTATGGATCAGTAATAATATATGTGCGGATCAGTAATAATATATGTGTGGATCAGTAATAATATATGTATGGATCAGTAATAATATATGTGTGGATCAGTAATAATATATGTATGGATCAGTAATAATATATGTTTGGATCAGTAATAATATATGTGTGGATCAGTAATAATATATGTATGGATCGGTAATAATATATGTATGGATCAGTAATAATATATGTATGGATCAGTAATAATATATGTAGAGATCAGTAATAATATATGTATGGATCAGTAATAATATATGTGTCGATCAGTAATAATATATGTATGGATCAGTAATAATATATGTATGGATCAGTAATAATATATGTATGGATCAGTAATAATATATGTATGGATCATTAATAATATATGTATGGATCAGTAATAATATATGTGTGGATCAGTAATAATATATGTGTGGATCAGTAATAATATATGTGTGGATCAGTAATAATATATGTGTGGATCAGTAATAATATATGTATGGATCAGTAATAATATATGTGTGGATTAGTAATAATATATGTATGGATCAGTAATAATATATGTATGGATCAGTAATAATATATGTATGGATCAGTAATAATATATGTGTGGATCAGTAATAATAGATGTGTGGATCAGTAATAATAAATGTATGGATCAGTAATAATATATGTGCGCTCAGTAATAATATGTGTGGATCAGTAATAATATATGTATGGATCAGTAATAATATATGTGTGGATCAGTAATAATATATGTATGGATCAGTAATAATATATGTTTGGATCAGTAATAATATATGTGTGGATCAGTAATAATATATGTATGGATCGGTAATAATATATGTATGGATCAGTAATAATATATGTATGGATCAGTAATAATATATGTAGAGATCAGTAATAATATATGTATGGATCAGTAATAATATATGTGTCGATCAGTAATAATATATGTATGGATCAGTAATAATATATGTATGGATCAGTAATAAAATATATATGGATCAGTAATAATATGTGTGGATAAGTAATAATATATGTGTGGATCAGTAATAATATATGCATGGATCAGTAATAATATATGTGTGGATCAGTAATAATATATGTATGGATCAGTAATAATATATGTGTGGAGCAGTAATAATATATGTGTGGATCAGTAATAATAAATGTATGGATCAGTAATAATATATGTGTGGATCAGTAATAATATATGTGTGGATCAGTAATAATATATGTATGGAACAGTAATAATATATGTGTGAATCAGTAATAATATATGTGTGGATCAGTAATAATATATGTATGGATCAGTAATAATATATATCTGGATCAGTAATAATATATGTATGGATCAGTAATAATATATGTAGGGATCAGTAATAATATATGTATGGATCAGTAATAATATATGTGTGAATCAGTAATAATATATGTGTGGATCAGTAATAATATATGTATGAATCAGTACTAATATATGTGTGGATCAGTAATAATATATGTGTGGACCAGTAATAATATATGTATGGATCAGTAATAATGTATGTGTGGATCAGTAATAATATATGTGTGGATCAGTAATAATAAATGTGTGGATCAGTAATAATATATGTGTGGATCAGTAATAATATATGTATGGATCAGTAATAATATATGTGTGGATTAGTAATAATATATGTATGGATCAGTAATAATATATGTATGGATCAGTAATAATATATGTATAGATCAGTAATAATATATGTGTGGATCAGTAATAATATATGTGTGGATCAGTAATAATAAATGTATGGATCAGTAATAATATATGTGCGGATCAGTAATAATATATGTGTGGATCAGTAATAATATATGTATGGATCAGTAATAATATATGTGTGGATCAGTAATAATATATGTATGGATCAGTAATAATATACGTTTGGATCAGTAATAATATATGTGTGGATCAGTAATAATATATGTATGGATCGGTAATAATATATGTATGGATCAGTAATAATATATGTATGGATCAGTAATAATATATGTAGAGATCAGTAATAATATATGTATGGATCAGTAATAATATATGTGTCGATCAGTAATAATATATGTATGGATCAGTAATAATATATGTATGGATCAGTAATAATATATGTATGGATCAGTAATAATATATGTATGGATCATTAATAATATATGTATGGATCAGTAATAATATATGTGTGGATCAGTAATAATATATGTGTGGATCAGTAATAATATATGTATGGATCAGTAATAATATATGTATGGATCAGTAATAATATATGTGTGGATCAGTAATAATATATGTATGGATCAGTAATAATATATGTATGGATCAGTAATAATATATTTAGAGATCAGTAATAATATATGTATGGATCAGTAATAATATATGTGTGGATTAGTAATAATATATTTGTGGATCAGTAATAATATATGTATGGATCAGTAATAATATATGTATGGATCAGTAATAATATATGTGTGGATCAGTAATAATATATGTATGGATCAGTAATAATATATGTATGGATCAGTAATAATATATGTGTGGATGAGGAATATTATATGTGTGGATCAGTAATAATATGTGTGGATCAGTAATAATATATGTATGGATCAGTAATAATATATGTTTGGATCAGTAATAATATATGTATGAATCTGTAATAATATATGTGTGGATCAGTAATAATATATGTATGGATCAGTAATAATATATGTATGGATCAGTAATAATATATGTGTGGATCAGTAATAATATATGTGTGGATCAGTAATAATATATGTGTGGATCAGTAATAATATATGTGTGGATCAGTAATAATATATGTATGGATCAGTAATAATATATGTTTGGATCAGTAATAATATATGTGTGGATCAGTAATAATATATGTATGGATCAGTAATAATATATGTGTGGATCAGTAATAATATATGTGTGGATCAGTAATAATATATGTATGGATCAGTAATAATATATGTGTGGATCAGTAATAATATATGTGTGGATCAGTAATAATAAATGTATGGATCAGTAATAATATATGTGCGGATCAGTAATAATATATGTGTGGATCAGTAATAATATATGTATGTATCAGTAATAATATATGTATGGATTGGTAATAATATATGTATGGATCAGTAATAATATATGTGTGGATCGGTAATAATATATGTATGGATCAGTAATAATATATGTGTGGATCAGTAATGATATATGTATGGATCATTAATAATATATGTATGGATCAGTAATAATATATGTAGAGATCAGTAATAATATATGTATGGTTCAGTAATAATATATGTATGGATCAGTAATAATATATGTGTGGATCAGTAATAATATATGTGTGGATCAGTAATAATATATGTATGGATCAGTAATAATATATGTATGGATCAGTAATAATATATGTGTGGATCAGTAATAATATATGTATGGATTAGTAATAATATATGTATGGATCAGTAATAATATATGTGTGGATGAGGAATATTATATGTGTGGATCAGTAATAATATGTGTGGATCAGTAACAATATATGTATGGATCAGTATTAATATATGTTTGGATCAGTAATAATATATGTGTGGATCAGTAATAATATATGTGTGGATCAGTAATAATATATGTGTGGATCAGTAATAATATATGTGTGGATCAGTAATAATATATGTATGGATCAGTAATAATATATGTTTGGATCAGTAATAATATATGTGTGGATCAGTAATAATATATGTATGGATCAGTAATAATATATGTGTGGATCAGTAATAATATATGTGTGGATCAGTAATAATATATGTATGGATCAGTAATAATATATGTGTGGATAAGTAATAATATATGTGTGGATCAGTAATATTAAATGTATGGATCAGTAATAATATATGTGCGGATCAGTAGTAATATATGTGTGGATCAGTAATAATATATGTATGGATCAGTAATAATATATGTGTGGATCAGTAATAATATATGTATGGATCAGTAATAATATATGTTTGGATCAGTAATAATATATGTGTGGATCAGTAATAATATATGTATGGATCGGTAATAATATATGTATGGATCAGTAATAATATATGTGTGGATCGGTAATAATATATGTATGGATCAGTAATAATATATGTATGGATCAGTAATGATATATGTAGGGATCAGTAATAATATATGTATGGATCAGTAATAATATATGTGTGGATAAGTAATAATATATGTGTGGATCAATAATAATATATGTATGGATTAGTAATAATATATGTGTGGATAAGTAATAATATATGTGTGGATCAGTAATAATATATGTGTGGATAAGTAATAATATATGTGTGGATCAGTAATAATATATGTGTGGATCAGTAATAATATATGTATGGATCAGTAATAATATATGTATGGATCAGGAATAATATATGTATGGATCAGTAATAATATATGTGTGGATCAGTAATAATATATGTGTGGATCAATAATAATATATGTATGGATCAGTAATAATATATGTATGGATCAGTAATAATATATGTAGAGATCAGTAATAATATATGTATGGATCAGTAATAATATATGTGTGGATCAGTAATAATATATGTGTGGATCAGTAATAATATATGTATGGATCAGTAATAATATATGTGTGTATCAGTAATAATATATGTATGGATCAGTAACAATATATGTGTGGATCAGTAATAATATATGTATGGATCAGTAATAATATATGTATGGATCAGTCATAATATATGTATGGATTAGTAATAATATATGTATGGATCAGTAATAATGTATGGATCAGTAATAACATATGTGTGGATTATTAATAATATATGTGTGGATCAGTAATAATATATGTATGGATTAGTAATAATATATGTCTGGATCAGTAATAATATAAGTGTGGATCAGTAATAATATATGTATGGATCAGTAATAATATATGTGTGGATCAGTAATAATATATGTATGGATGAGTAATAATATATGTGTGGATAAGTAATAATATATGTGTGAATCAGTAATAATATATGTGTGGATAAGTAATAATATATGTGTGGATCAGTAATAATATATGTATGGATCAGTAATAAAATATATATGGATTAGTAATAATATATGTGCGGATAAGTAATAATATATGTGTGGATCAGTAATAATATATGTATGGATCAGTAATAATATATGTATGGATCAGTAATAAAATATATATGGATCAATAATAATATGTGTGGATCAGTAATAATATATGTGTGGATCAGTAATAATATATGCATGGATCAGTAATAATATATGTGTGGATCAGTAATAATATATGTATGGATCAGTAATAATATATGTGTGGAGCAGTAATAATATATGTGTGGATCAGTAATAATAAATGTATGGATCAGTAATAATATATGTGTGGATCAGTAATAATATATTTGTGGATCAGTAATAATATATGTATGGAACAGTAATAATATATGTGTGAATCAGTAATAATATATGTGTGGATCAGTAATAATATATGTATGGATCAGTAATAATATATATCTGGATCAGTAATAATATATGTATGGATCAGTAATAATATATGTAGGGATCAGTAATAATATATGTATGGATCAGTAATAATATATGTGGGAATCAGTAATAATATATGTGTGGATCAGTAATAATATATGTATGAATCAGTACTAATATATGTGTGGATCAGTAATAATATATGTATGGATCAGTAATAATATATGTGTGGACCAGTAATAATATATGTATGTATCAGTAATAATATATGTGTGGATCAGTAATAATATATGTGTGGATCAGTAATAATATATGTGTGGATCAGTAATAATATATGTGTGGATCAGTAATAATATATGTATGGATCAGTAATAATATATGTGTGGATTAGTAATAATATATGTATGGATCAGTAATAATATATGTATGGATCAGTAATAATATATGTATGGATCAGTAATAATATATGTGTGGATCAGTAATAATATATGTGTGGATCAGTAATAATAAATGTATGGATCAGTAATAATATATGTGCGGATCAGTAATAATATATGTGTGGATCAGTAATAGTATATGTATGGATCAGTAATAATATATGTGTGGATCAGTAATAATATATGTATGGATCAGTAATAATATATGTTTGGATCAGTAATAATATATGTGTGGATCAGTAATAATATTTGTATGGATCGGTAATAATATATGTATGGATCAGTAATGATATATGTGTGGATCAGTAATAATATATGTATGGATCAGTAATAATATATGTATGGATCAGTAATAAAATATATATGGATCAATAATAATATGTGTGGATCAGTAATAATATATGTGTGGATCAGTAATAATATATGCATGGATCAGTAATAATATATGTGTGGATCAGTAATAATATATGTATGGATCAGTAATAATATATGTGTGGAGCAGTAATAATATATGTGTGGATCAGTAATAATAAATGTATGGATCAGTAATAATATATGTGTGGATCAGTAATAATATATTTGTGGATCAGTAATAATATATGTATGGAACAGTAATAATATATGTGTGAATCAGTAATAATATATGTGTGGATCAGTAATAATATATGTATGGATCAGTAATAATATATATCTGGATCAGTAATAATATATGTATGGATCAGTAATAATATATGTAGGGATCAGTAATAATATATGTATGGATCAGTAATAATATATGTGGGAATCAGTAATAATATATGTGTGGATCAGTAATAATATATGTATGAATCAGTACTAATATATGTGTGGATCAGTAATAATATATGTATGGATCAGTAATAATATATGTGTGGACCAGTAATAATATATGTATGTATCAGTAATAATATATGTGTGGATCAGTAATAATATATGTGTGGATCAGTAATAATATATGTGTGGATCAGTAATAATATATGTGTGGATCAGTAATAATATATGTATGGATCAGTAATAATATATGTGTGGATTAGTAATAATATATGTATGGATCAGTAATAATATATGTATGGATCAGTAATAATATATGTATGGATCAGTAATAATATATGTGTGGATCAGTAATAATATATGTGTGGATCAGTAATAATAAATGTATGGATCAGTAATAATATATGTGCGGATCAGTAATAATATATGTGTGGATCAGTAATAGTATATGTATGGATCAGTAATAATATATGTGTGGATCAGTAATAATATATGTATGGATCAGTAATAATATATGTTTGGATCAGTAATAATATATGTGTGGATCAGTAATAATATTTGTATGGATCGGTAATAATATATGTATGGATCAGTAATGATATATGTGTGGATCTGTAATAATATATGTATGGATCAGTAATAATATATGTATGGATCAGTAATGATATATGTAGCGATCAGTAATAATATATGTATGGATCAGTAATAATATATGTGTGGATAAGTAATAATATATGTGTGGATCAGTAATAATATATGTATGGATTAGTAATAATATATGTGTGGATAAGTAATAATATATGTGTGGATCAGTAATAATATATGTGTGGATAAGTAATAATATATGTGTGGATCAGTAATAATATATGTGTGGATCAGTAATAATATATGTATGGATCAGTAATAATATATGTATGGATCAGGAATAATATATGTATGGATCAGTAATAATATATGTGTGGATCAGTAATAATATATGTGTGGATCAATAATAATATATGTATGGATCAGTAATAATATATGTATGGATCAGTAATAATATATGTAGAGATCAGTAATAATATATGTATGGATCAGTAATAATATATGTGTGGATCAGTAATAATATATGTGTGGATCAGTAATAATATGTGTATGGATCAGTAATAATATATGTATGGATCAGTAATAATATATGTATGGATCAGGAATAATATATGTATGGATCAGTAATAATATATGTGTGGATAAGTAATAATATATGTGTGGATCAGTAATAATATATGTATGGATTAGTAATAATATATGTGTGGCTAAGTAATAATATATGTGTGGATCAGTAATAATATATGTGTGGATAAGTAATAATATATGTGTGGATCAGTAATAATATATGTGTGGATCAGTAATAATATATGTATGGATCAGTAATAATATATGTATGGATCAGGAATAATATATGTATGGATCAGTAATAATATATGTGTGGATCAGTAATAATATATGTGTGGATCAATAATAATATATGTATGGATCAGTAATAATATATGTATGGATCAGTAATAATATATGTAGAGATCAGTAATAATATATGTATGGATCAGTAATAATATATGTGTGGATCAGTAATAATATATGTGTGGATCAGTAATAATATATGTATGGATCAGTAATAATATATGTATGGATCAGTAATAATATATGTATGGATCAGGAATAATATATGTATGGATCAGTAATAATATATGTGTGGATCAGTAATAATATATGTGTGGATCAATAATAATATATGTATGGATCAGTAATAATATATGTATGGATCAGTAATAATATATGTAGAGATCAGTAATAATATATGTGTGGATAAGTAATAATATATGTGTGGATCAGTAATAATATATGCATGGATCACTAATAATATATGTGTGGATCAGTAATAATATATGTATGGATCAGTAACAATATATGTGTGGATCAGTAATAATATATGTATGGATCAGTAATAATATATGTATGGATCAGTAATAATATATGTATGGATTAGTAATAATATATGTATGGATCAGTAATAATGTATGGATCAGTAATAATATATGTGTGGATCAGTAATAATATGTGTGGATCAGTAATAATATATGTGTGGATCAGTAATAATATATGTTTGGATCAGTAATAATAAATGTATGAATCTGTAATAATATATGTGTGGATCAGTAATAATATGTTTGTGGATCAGTAATAATATATGTATGAATCAGTAATAATATATGTATGGATCAATAATAATATATGTGTGGATCAGTAATAATATATGTGTCGATCAGTAATAATATATGTATGGATCAGTAATAATATATGTGCAGATCAGTAATAATATATGTGTGGAACAGTAATAAAATATATATGGATCAGTAATAATATATGTATGGATCAGTAATAATATATGTATGGATCAGTAATAATATATGTAGGGATCAGTAATAATATATGTGTGGATCAGTAATAATATATGTATGGATCAGTAATAATATATGTATGGATCTGTAATAATATATGTAGGGATCAGTAATAATATATGTGTGGATCAGTAATAATATATGTGTGGATCAGTAATAATATATGTATGGATCAGTAATAATATATATCTGGATCAGTAATAATATATGTATGCATCAGTAATAATATATGTGTGGATAAGTAATAATATATGTGTGGATCATTAATAATATATGTGTGGATAAGTAATAATTTTTGTGTGGATCAGTAATAATATATGTATGGATCAGTAATAAAATATATATGGATTAGTAATAATATATGTGCGGATAAGTAATAATATATGTGTGGATCAGTAATAATATATGTATGGATCAGTAATAATATATGTATGGATCAGTAATAAAATATATATGGATCAGTAATAATATGTGTGGATAAGTAATAATATATGTGTGGATCAGTAATAATATATGCATGGATCAGTAATAATATATGTGTGGATCAGTAATAATATATGTGTGGAGCAGTAATAATATATGTATGGATCAGTAATAATATATGTAAGGATCAGTAATAATATATGTAGGGATCAGTAATAATATATGTATGGATCAGTAATAATATATGTGTGAATCAGTAATAATATATGTGTGGATCAGTAATAATATATGTATGAATCAGTACTAATATATGTGTGGATCAGTAATAATATATGTATGGATCAGTAATAAGATATGTGTGGACCAGTAATAATATATGTATGGATCAGTAATAATATATATGTGGATTAGTAATAATATATGTATGGATCAGTAATAATATATGTGTGGATCAGTAATAATATATGTGTGGATCAGTAATAATATATGTATGGATCAGTAATAATATATGTGTGGATTAGTAATAATATATGTATGGATCAGTAATAATATATGTATGGATCAGTAATAATATATGTATGGATCAGTAATAATATATGCCTGGATCAGTAATAATATATGTGTGGATCAGTAATAATATATGTATTGTTCAGTAATAATATAAGTGTGGATCAGTAATAATACATGTATGGATCAGTAATAATATATGTGTGGATCAGTAATAATATATGTATGGATCAGTAATAATATATGTATGGATCAGTAATAATATATGTATGGGTCAGAAATAATATATGTGTGGATCAGTAATAATATATGTGTGGATCAGTAATAATATATGTGTGGCTCAGTAATAATATATGTGTGGATCAGTAATAATATATGTATGGATCAGTAATAATAAATGTATGGATCAGTAATAATATATGTATGGATCAGTAATAATATACGTATGGATCAGTAATAATATACGTATGGATCAGTAATAATATATGTGTGGATCAGTAATAATATATGTGTGGATCAGTAATAATATATGTGTGCATCAGTAATAATATATGTATGGATCAGTAATAATATATGTATGGATCAGTAATAATATATATGTGTGGATCAGTAATAATATATATGTGGATCAGTAATAATATATGTGTGGATCAGTAATAATATACGTATGGATCAGTAATAATATATGTATGGATCAGTAATAA
This sequence comes from Eledone cirrhosa, assembly GCA_964016885.1. Taxonomy (NCBI): domain Eukaryota; kingdom Metazoa; phylum Mollusca; class Cephalopoda; order Octopoda; family Eledonidae; genus Eledone; species Eledone cirrhosa. The sequence continues at coordinate 394,466,992 of OZ024740.1, read as the reverse complement.
TATATGTAGGGATCAGTAATAATATATGTGTGGATCAGTAATAATATATGTGTGGATCAGTAATAATATATGTGTGAATCAGTAATAATATATGTGTGGATCAGTAATAATATATGTATGGATCAGTAATAATATATGTATGGATAAGTAATAATATAAGTGTGGATCAGTAATAATATATGTGTGGATCAGTAATAATATATGTGTGGATCACTAATAATATAAGTATGGATCAGTAATAATATATGTGTGGATCAGTAATAATATTTGTAGGGATCAGTAATAATATATGTGTGGATCAGTAATAATATATGTGTGGATCAGTAATAATATATGTGTGGATCAGTAATAATATATGTTTGGATCAGTAATAATAAATGTATGAATCTGTAATAATATATGTGTGGATCAGTAATAATATGTTTGTGGATCAGTAATAATATATGTATGCATCAGTAATAATATATGTATGGATCAATAATAATATATGTGTGGATCAGTAATAATATATGTGTCGATCAGTAATAATATATGTATGGATCAGTAATAATATATGTGCAGATCAGTAATAATATATGTGTGGAACAGTAATAAAATATATATGGATCAGTAATAATATATGTATGGATCAGTAATAATATATGTATGGATCAGTAATAATATATGTAGGGATCAGTAATAATATATGTGTGGATCAGTAATAATATATGTATGGATCAGTAATAATATATGTATGGATCAGTAATAATATATGTAGGGATCAGTAATAATATATGTGTGGATCAGTAATAATATATGTATGGATCAGTAATAATATATGTATGGATCAGTAATAATATATGTAGGGATAAGTAATAATATATGTGTGGATCAGTAATAATATATGTGTGGATCAGTAATAATATAAGTGTGGATCAGTAATAATATATGTGTGGATCAGTAATAATATATGTGTGGATCACTAATAATATAAGTATGGATCAGTAATAATATATGTGTGGATCAGCAATAATATTTGTGGGGATCAGTAATAATATATGTGTGGATCAGTAATAATATATGTATGGATCAGTAATAATATATGTGTGGATCAGTAATAATATATGTATGGATCTGTAATAATATATGTATGGATCAGTAATAATATATGTATGAATCAGTAATAATATATATGTGGATCAGTAATAATATATGTATGGATCAGTAATAATATGTGTGGATCAGTAATAATATATGTCTTCATCAGAAATAATATATGTTTGGATCAGTAATAATATATTTATGGATCAGTAATAATATATGTATGGATCAGTAATGATATATGTAGGGATCAGTAATAATATATGTATGGATCAGTAATAATATATGTGTGGATAAGTAATAATATATGTGTGGATCAGTAATAATATATGTATGGATCAGTAATAATATATGTATGGATTAGTAATAATATATGTGTGGATAAGTAATAATATATGTATGGATCAGTAATAATATATGTATGGATCAGTAATAATATATGTATGGATCAGTAATAATATATGTATGGATCAGTAATAATATATGTATGGATCATTAATAATATATGTATGGATCAGTAATAATATATGTGTGGATCAGTAATAATATATGTGTGGATCAGTAATAATATATGTATGGATCAGTAATAATATATGTATGGATCAGTAATAATATATGTGTGGATCAGTAATAATATATGTATGGATCAGTAATAATATATGTATGGATCAGTAATAATATATGTAGAGATCAGTAATAATATATGTATGGATCAGTAATAATATATGTGTGGATCAGTAATAATATATGTGTGGATCAGTAATAATATATGTATGGATCAGTAATAATATATGTATGGATCAGTAATAATATATATGTGGATCAGTAATAATATATGTATGGATCAGTAATAATATATGTATGGATCAGTAATAATATATGTGTGGATCAGTAATAATATATGTATCGATCAGTAATAATATATGTTTGGATCAGTAATAATATATGTATGAATCTGTAATAATATATGTGTGGATCAGTAATAATATATGTATGGATCAGTAATAATATATGTATGGATCAGTAATAATATATGTGTGGATCAGTAATAATATATGTGTGGATCAGTAATAATATATGTGTGGATCAGTAATAATATATGTGTGGATCAGTAATAATATATGTATCGATCAGTAATAATATATGTTTGGATCAGTAATAATATATGTGTGGATCAGTAATAATATATGTATGGATCGGTAATAATATATGTATGGATCAGTAATAATATATGTGTGGATCGGTAATAATATATGTATGGATCAGTAATAATATATGTATGGATCAGTAATGATATATGTAGGGATCAGTAATAATATATGTATGGATCAGTAATAATATATGTGTGGATAAGTAATAATATATGTGTGGATCAGTAATAATATATGTATGGATCAGTAATAATATATGTATGGATTAGTAATAATATATGTGTGGATAAGTAATAATATATGTGTGGATCAGTAATAATATATGTGTGGATAAGTAATAATATATGTGTGGATCAGTAATAATATATGTGTGGATCAGTAATAATATATGTATGGATCAGTAATAATATATGTATGGATCAGGAATAATATATGTATGGATCAGTAATAATATATGTGTGGATCAGTAATAATATATGTGTGGATCAATAATAATATATGTATGGATCAGTAATAATATATGTGTGGATAAGTAATAATATATGTGTGGATCAGTAATAATATATGTATGGATCAGTAATAATATATGTATGGATTAGTAATAATATATGTGTGGATAAGTAATAATATATGTGTGGATCAGTAATAATATATGTGTGGATAAGTAATAATATATGTGTGGATCAGTAATAATATATGTATGGATCAGTACTAAAATATGTGTGGATCAGTAATAATATGTGTGTGGATTAGTAATAAAATATATATGGATCAGTAATAATGTGTGTGGATTAGTAATAAAATATATATGGATCAGTAATAATATGTGTGGATAAGTAATAATATATGTGTGGATCAGTAATAATATATGCATGGATTAGTAATATTATATGTGTGGATCGGTAATAATATATGTATGGATCAGTAATAATATATGTATGGATCAGTAATAAAATATATATGGATCAGTAATAATATATGTGTGGATAAGTAATAATATATGTGTGGATCAGTAATAATATATGCATGGATCACTAATAATATATGTGTGGATCAGTAATAACATATGTATGGATCAGTAACAATATATGTGTGGATCAGTAATAATATATGTATGGATCAGTAATAATATATGTATGGATCAGTAATAATATATTTATGGTTTAGTAATAATATATGTATGGATCCGTAATAATATATGTATGGATCAGTAATAATGTATGGATCAGTAATAATATGTGTGGATTATTAATAATATATGTGTGGATCAGTAATAATATATGTATGGATCAGTAATAATATATGTATCGATCAGTAATGATATATGTAGGGATCAGTAATAATATATGTATGGATCAGTAATAATATATGTGTGGATAAGTAATAATATATGTGTGGATCAGTAATAATATATGTGTGGATCAGTAATAATATATGTGTGGATCAGTAATAATATATGTGTGGATAACTAATAATATATGTGTGGATCAGTAATAATATATGTATGGATCAGTAATAAAATATATATGGATTAGTAATAATATATGTGCGGATAAGTAATAATATATGTGTGGATCAGTAATAATATATGCATGGATCAGTCATAATATATGTGTGGATCAGTAATAATATATGTATGGATCAGTAATAATATATGTATGGATCAGTAATAAAATATATATGGATCAGTAATAATATGTGTGGATAAATAATAATATATGTGTGGATCAGTAATAATATATGCATGGATCAGTAATAATATATGTGTGGATCAGTAATAATATATGTATGGATCAGTAATAATATATGTGTGGAGCAGTAATAATATATGTGTGGATCAGTAATAATAAATGTATGGATCAGTAATAATATATGTGTGGATCAGTAATAATATATGTGTGGATCAGTAATAATATAAGTATGGAACAGAAATAATATATGTGTGAATCAGTAATAATATATGTGTGGATCAGTAATAATATATGTATGGATCAGTAATAATATATGTAGGGATCAGTAATAATATATGTATGGATCAGTAATAATATATGTAGGGATCAGTAATAATATATGTATGGATCAGTAATAATATTTGTGTGGATCAGTAATAATATATGTGTGGATCAGTAATAATATATGTATGGATCCGTAATAATATGTGTGGATCAGTAATAATATATGTATGGATCAGTAATAATATATGTATGGATCAGTAATAATATATGTAGGGATCAGTAATAATATATGTGTGGATCAGTAATAATATATGTGTGGATCAGTAATAATATATGTGTGGATCAGTAATAATATATGTGTGGATCAGTAATATATATGTATGGATCAGTAATAATATATGTATGGATAAGTAATAATATAAGTGTGGATCAGTAATAATATATGCGTGGATCAGTAATAATATATGTGTGGATCACTAATAATATAAGTATGGATCAGTAATAATATATGTGTGGATCAGTAATAATATTTGTAGGGATCAGTAATAATATATGTGTGGATCAGTAATAATATATGTGTGGATCAGTAATAATATATGTGTGGATCAGTAATAATATATGTTTGGATCAGTAATAATAAATGTATGAATCTGTAATAATATATGTGTGGATCAGTAATAATATATGTGTGGATCAGTAATAATATATGTATGAATCAGTAATAATATATGTATGGATCAATAATAATATATGTGTGGATCAGTAATAATATATGTGTCGATCAGTAATAATATATGTATGGATCAGTAATAATATATGTGCAGATCAGTAATAATATATGTGTGGAACAGTAATAAAATATATATGGATCAGTAATAATATATGTATGGATCAGTAATAATATATGTATGGATCAGTAATAATATATGTAGGGATCAGTAATAATATATGTGTAGATCAGTAATAATATATGTATGGATCAGTAATAATATATGTATGGATCAGTAATAATATATGTAGGTATCAGTAATAATATATGTGTGGATCAGTAATAATATATGTGTGGATCAGTAATAATATAAGTGTGGATCAGTAATAATATATGTGTGGATCAGTAATAATATATGTGTGGATCACTAATAATATAGGTATGGATCAGTAATAATATATGTGTGGATCAGCAATAATATTTGTGGGGATCAGTAATAATATATGTGTGGATCAGTAATAATATATGTGTGGATCAGTAATAATATATGTATGGATCAGTAATAATATATGTGTGGATCAGTAATAATATATGTATGGATCTGTAATAATATATGTATGGATCAGTAATAATATATGTATGAATCAGTAATAATATATATGTGGATCAGTAATAATATATGTATGGATCAGTAATAATATATGTGTGGATCAGTAATAATATATGTCTTCATCAGAAATAATATATGTTTGGATCAGTAATAATATATTTATGGATCAGTAATAATATATGTATGGATCAGTAATGATATATGTAGGGATCAGTAATAATATATGTATGGATCAGTAATAATATATGTGTGGATAAGTAATAATATATGTGTGGATCAGTAATAATATATGTATGGATCAGTAATAATATATGTATGGATTAGTAATAATATATGTGTGGATAAGTAATAATATATGTATGGATCAGTAATAATATATGTATGGATCAGTAATAATATATGTATGGATCAGTAATAATATATGTAGAGATCAGTAATAATATATGTATGGATCAGTAATAATATATGTGTCGATCAGTAATAATATATGTATGGATCAGTAATAATATATGTATGGATCAGTAATAATATATGTATGGATCAGTAATAATATATGTATGGATCATTAATAATATATGTATGGATCAGTAATAATATATGTGTGGATCAGTAATAATATATGTGTGGATCAGTAATAATATATGTATGGATCAGTAATAATATATGTATGGATCAGTAATAATATATGTGTGGATCAGTAATAATATATGTATGGATCAGTAATAATATATGTATGGATCAGTAATAATATATGTAGAGATCAGTAATAATATATGTATGGATCAGTAATAATATATGTGTGGATCAGTAATAATATATGTGTGGATCAGTAATAATATATGTATGGATCAGTAATAATATATGTATGGATCAGTAATAATATATATGTGGATCAGTAATAATATATGTATGGATCAGTAATAATATATGTATGGATCAGTAATAATATATGTGTGGATGAGTAATAATATATGTGTGGATCAGTAATAATATATGTATGGATCAGTAATAAAATATGTATGGATCAGTAATAATATGTGTGTGGATTAGTAATAAAATATATATGGATCAGTAATAATGTGTGTGGATTAGTAATAAGATATATATGGATCAGTAATAATATGTGTGGATAAGTAATAATATATGTGTGGATCAGTAATAATATATGCATGGATTAGTAATAATATATGTGTGGATCAGTAATAATATATGTATGGATCAGTAATAATATATGTATGGATCAGTAATAATATATGTATGAATCTGTAATAATATATGTGTGGATCAGTAATAATATATGTATGGATCAGTAATAATATATGTATGGATCAGTAATAATATATGTGTGGATCAGTAATAATATATGTGTGGATCAGTAATAATATATGTGTGGATCAGTAATAATATATGTGTGGATCAGCAATAATATATGTATCGATCAGTAATAATATATGTGTGGATCAGTAATAATATATGTGTGGATCAGTAATAATAAATGTATGGATCAGTAATAATATATGTGCGGATCAGTAATATGTATGGATCAGTAATAATATATGTGTGGATCAGTAATAATATATGTGTGGATCAGTAATAATATATGTATGGATCAGTAATAATATATGTTTGGATCAGTAATAATATATGTGTGGATCAGTAATAATATATGTATGGATCGGTAATAATATATGTATGGATCAGTAATAATATATGTGTGGATCGGTAATAATATATGTATGGATCAGTAATAATATATGTATGGATCAGTAATAATATATGTATGGATCAGTAATGATATATGTATGGATCAGTAATAATATATGTATGGATCAGTAATAATATATGTGTGGATAAGTAATAATATATGTGTGGATCAGTAATAATATATGTATGGATCAGTAATAATATATGTATGGATTAGTAATAATATATGTGTGGATAAGTAATAATATATGTGTGGATCAGTAATAATATATGTGTGGATAAGTAATAATATATGTGTGGATCAGTAATAATATATGGGTGGATCAGTAATAATATATGTATGGATCAGTAATAATATATGTATGGATCAGGAATAATATATGTATGGATCAGTAATAATATATGTGTGGATCAGTAATAATATATGTGTGGATCAATAATAATATATGTATGGATCAGTAATAATATATGTGTGGATCAGTAATAATATATGTGTGGATAAGTAATAATATATGTGTGGATCAGTAATAATATATGTATGGATCAGTAATAAAATATGTGTGGATCAGTAATAATATGTGTGTGGATTAGTAATAAAATATATATGGATCAGTAATGATGTGTGTGGATTAGTAATAAGATATATATGGATCAGTAATAATATGTGTGGATAAGTAATAATATATGTGTGGATCAGTAATAATATATGCATGGATTAGTAATAATATATGTGTGGATCAGTAATAATATATGTATGGATCAGTAATAATATATGTATGCATCAGTAATAAAATATATATGGATCAGTAATAATATATGTGTGGATAAGTAATAATATATGTGTGGATCAGTAATAATATATGCATGGATCACTAATAATATATGTGTGGATCAGTAATAACATATGTATGGATCAGTAACAATATATGTGTGGATCAGTAATAATATATGTATGGATCAGTAATAATATATGTATGGATCAGTAATAATATATTTATGGTTTAGTAATAATATATGTATGGATCCGTAATAATATATGTATGGATCAGTAATAATGTATGGATCAGTAATAATATGTGTGGATTATTAATAATATATGTGTGGATCAGTAATAATATATGTATGGATCAGTAATAATATATGTATGGATCAGTAATGATATATGTAGGGATCAGTAATAATATATGTATGGATCAGTAATAATATATGTGTGGATAAGTAATAATATATGTGTGGATCAGTAATAATATATGTATGGATCAGTAATAATATATGTATGGATTAGTAATAATATATGTGTGGATAAGTAATAATATATGTGTGGATCAGTAATAATATATGTGTGGATAAGTAATAATATATGTGTGGATCAGTAATAATATATGTATGGATCAGTAATAAAATATGTGTGGATCAGTAATAATATGTGTGTGGATTAGTAATAAAATATATATGGATCAGTAATAATGTGTGTGGATTAGTAATAAATTATATATGGATCAGTAATAATATGTGTGGATAAGTAATAACATATGTGTGGATCAGTAATAATATATGTATGGATTAGTAATAATATATGTCTGGATCAGTAATAAGATAAGTGTGGATCAGTAATAATATATGTATGGATCAGTAATAATATATGTGTGGATCAGTAATAATATATGTATGGATCAGTAATAATATATGTGTGGATAAGTAATAATATATGTGTGGATCAGTAATAATGTATGTGTGGATAAGTAATAATATATGTGTGGATCAGTAATAATATATGTATGGATCAGTAATAAAATATATATGGATTAGTAATAATATATGTGCGGATATGTAATAATATATGTGTGGATCAGTAATAATATATGCATGGATCAGTTATAATATATGTGTGGATCAGTAATAATATATGTATGGATCAGTAATAATATATGTATGGATCAGTAATAAAATATATATGGATCAGTAATAATATGTGTGGATAAATAATAATATATGTGTGGATCAGTAATAATATATGCATGGATCAGTAATAATATATGTGTGGATCAGTAATAATATATGTATGGATCAGTAATAATATATGTGTGGATCAGTAATAATATATGTATGGAACAGAAATAATATATGTGTGAATCAGTAATAATATATGTGTGGATCAGTAATAATATATGTATGGATCAGTAATAATATATATCTGGATCAGTAATAATATATGTATGGATCAGTAATAATATATGTAGGGATCAGTAATAATATATGTATGGATCAGTAATAATATATGTGTGGATCAGTAATAATATATGTGTGGATCAGTAATAATATATGTATGGATCAGTAATAAAATATATATGGATCAGTAATAATATGTGTGGATCAGTAATAATATATGTGTGGATCAGTAATAATATATGTGTGGATCAGTAATAATATATGTGTGGATTAGTAATAATATATGTATGGATCAGTAATAATATATGTGTGGATCAGTAATAATATATGTATGGATCAGTAATAATATATGTCTGGATCAGTAATAATATATGTGTGGATCAGTAATAATATATGTATTGATCAGTAATAATATAAGTGTGGATCAGTAATAATACATGTATGGATCAGTAATAATATATGTGTGGATCAGTAATAATATATGTATGGATCAGTAATAATATATGTATGGATCAGTAATAATATATGTATGGATCAGAAATAATATATGTGTGGATCAGTAATAATATATGTGTGGATCAGTAATAATATATGTGTGGATCAGTAATAATATATGTGTGGATCAGTAATAATATATGTATGGATCAGCAATAATAAATGTATGGATCAGTAATAATATATGTATGGATCAGTAATAATATACGTATGGATCAGTAATAATATATGTATGGATCAGTAATAATATATGTATGGATCAGTAATAATATATGTGTGGATCAGTAATAATATTTGTAGGGATCAGTAATAATATATGTGTGGATCAGTAATAATATATGTGTGGATCAGTAATAATATATGTGTGGATCAGTAATAATATATGTTTGGATCAGTAATAATATATGTGTGGATCAATAATAATATATGTGTGGATCAGTAATAATATATGTGTCGATCAGTAATAGTATATGTATGGATCAGTAATAATATATGTGCAGATCAGTAATAATATATATGTGGAACAGTAATAAAATATATATGGATCAGTAATAATATATGTATGGATCAGTAATAATATATGTAGGGATCAGTAATATTATATGTGTGGATCAGTAATAATATATGTGTGGATCAGTAATAATATGTGTGGATCAGTAATAATATACGTGTGGATCAGTAATAATATATGTATGGATCAATAATAATATATGTGTGGATCAGTAATAATATATGTGTCGATCAGTAATAGTATATGTATGGATCAGTAATAATATATGTGCAGATCAGTAATAATATATATGTGGAACAGTAATAAAATATATATGGATCAGTAATGATATATGTATGGATCAGTAATAATATATGTATGGATCAGTAATAATATATGTATGGATCAGTAATAATATATGTGTGGATCAGTAATAATATTTGTAGGGATCAGTAATAATATATGTGTGGATCAGTAATAATATATGTGTGGATCAGTAATAATATATGTGTGGATCAGTAATAATATATGTTTGGATCAGTAATAATATATGTGTGGATCAATAATAATATATGTGTGGATCAGTAATAATATATGTGTCGATCAGTAATAGTATATGTATGGATCAGTAATAATATATGTGCAGATCAGTAATAATATATATGTGGAACAGTAATAAAATATATATGGATCAGTAATAATATATGTATGGATCAGTAATAATATATGTAGGGATCAGTAATAATATATGTGTGGATCAGTAATAATATATGTGTGGATCAGTAATAATATGTGTGGATCAGTAATAATATACGTGTGGATCAGTAATAATATATGTATGGATCAATAATAATATATGTGTGGATCAGTAATAATATATGTGTCGATCAGTAATAGTATATGTATGGATCAGTAATAATATATGTGCAGATCAGTAATAATATATGTATGGATCAGTAATAATATATGTATGGATCAGTAATGATATATGTATGGATTAGTAATAATATATGTATGGATCAGTAATAATATATGTGTGGATAAGTAATAATATATGTGTGGATCAGTAATAATATATGTATGGATCAGTAATAATATATGTATGGATTAGTAATAATATATGTGTGGATAAGTAATAATATATGTGTGGATCAGTAATAATATATGTGTGGATAAGTAATAATATATGTGTGGATCAGTAATAATATATGGGTGGATCAGTAATAATATATGTATGGATCAGTAATAATATATGTATGGATCAGGAATAACATATGTATGGATCAGTAATAATATATGTGTGGATCAGTAATAATATATGTGTGGATCAATAATAATATATGTATGGATCAGTAATAATATATGTGAGGATCAGTAATAATATATGTGTGGATAAGTAATAATATATGTGTGGATCAGTAATAATATATGTATGGATCAGTAATAAAATATGTGTGGATCAGTAATAATATGTGTGTGGATTAGTAATAAAATATATATGGATCAGTAATAATGTGTGTGGATTAGTAATAAGATATATATGGATCAGTAATAATATGTGTGGATAAGTAATAATATATGTGTGGATCAGTAATAATATATGCATGGATTAGTAATAATATATGTGTGGATCAGTAATAATATATGTATGGATCAGTAATAATATATGTATGGATCAGTAATAAAATATATATGGATCAGTAATAATATATGTGTGGATAAGTAATAATATATGTGTGGATCAGTAATAATATATGCATGGATCACTAATAATATATGTGTGGATCAGTAATAACATATGTATGGATCAGTAACAATATATGTGTGGATCAGTAATAATATATGTATGGATCAGTAATAATATATGTATGGATCAGTAATAATATATTTATGGTTTAGTAATAATATATGTATGGATCCGTAATAATATATGTATGGATCAGTAATAATGTATGGATCAGTAATAATATGTGTGGATTATTAATAATATATGTGTGGATCAGTAATAATATATGTATGGATCAGTAATAATATATGTGTGGATCAGTAATAATGTATGGATCAGTAATAATATGTGTGGATTATTAATAATATATGTGTGGATCAGTAATAATATATGTATGGATCAGTAATAATATATGTATGGATCAGTAATGATATATGTAGGGATCAGTAATAATATATGTATGGATCAGTAATAATATATGTGTGGATAAGTAATAATATATGTGTGGATCAGTAATAATATATGTATGGATCAGTAATAATATATGTATGGATTAGTAATAATATATGTGTGGATAAGTAATAATATATGTGTGGATCAGTAATAATATATGTGTGGATAAGTAATAATATATGTGTGGATCAGTAATAATATATGTATGGATCAGTAATAAAATATGTGTGGATCAGTAATAATATGTGTGTGGATTAGTAATAAAATATATATGGATCAGTAATAATGTGTGTGGTTTAGTAATAAATTATATATGGATCAGTAATAATATGTGTGGATAAGTAATAACATATGTGTGGATCAGTAATAATATATGCATGGATTAGTAATAATATATGTGTGGATCAGTAATAATATATGTATGGATCAGTAATAATATATGTATGGATAAGTAATAAAATATATATGGATCAGTAATAATATATGTGTGGATAAGTAATAATATATGTGTGGATCAGTAATAATATATGCATGGATCACTAATAATATATGTGTGGACCAGTAATAATATATGTATGGATCAGTAACAATATATGTGTGGATCAGTAATAATATATGTATGGATCAGTAATAATATATGTATGGATCAGTAATAATATATTTTTGGTTTAGTAATAATATATGTATGGATCCGTAATAATATATGTATGGATCAGTAATAATGTATGGATCAGTAACAATATGTGTGGATTATTAATAATATATGTGTGGATCAGTAATAATATATGTATGGATTAGTAATAATATATGTCTGGATCAGTAATAATATAAGTGTGGATCAGTAATAATATATGTATGGATCAGTAATAATATATGTGTGGATCAGTAATAATATATGTATGGATCAGTAATAATATATGTGTGGATAAGTAATAATATATGTGTGGATCAGTAATAATGTATGTGTGGATAAGTAATAATATATGTGTGGATCAGTAATAATATATGTATGGATCAGTAATAAAATATATATGGATTAGTAATAATATATGTGCGGATATGTAATAATATATGTGTGGATCAGTAATAATATATGCATGGATCAGTTATAATATATGTGTGGATCAGTAATAATATATGTATGGATCAGTAATAATATATGTATGGATCAGTAATAAAATATATATGGATCAGTAATAATATGTGTGGATAAATAATAATATATGTGTGGATCAGTAATAATATATGCATGGATCAGTAATAATATATGTGTGGATCAGTAATAATATATGTATGGATCAGTAATAATATATGTGTGGATCAGTAATAATATATGTATGGAACAGAAATAATATATGTGTGGATCATTAATAATATATGTATGGATCAGTAATAATATATATCTGGATCAGTAATAATATATGTATGGATCAGTAATAATATATGTAGGGATCAGTAATAATATATGTAGGGATCAGTAATAATATATGTGTGGATCAGTAATAATATATGTGTGGATCAGTAATAATATATGTATGGATCAGTAATAAAATATATATGGATCAGTAATAATATGTGTGGATCAGTAATAATATATGTGTGGATCAGTAATAATATATGTGTGGATCAGTAATAATATATGTGTGGATTAGTAATAATATATGTATGGATCAGTAATAATATATGTGTGGATCAGTAATAATATATGTATGGATCAGTAATAATATATGTCTGGATCAGTAATAATATATGTGTGGATCAGTAATAATATATGTATTGATCAGTAATAATATAAGTGTGGATCAGTAATAATACATGTATGGATCAGTAATAATATATGTATGGATCAGTAATAATATATGTATGGATCAGTAATAATATATGTATGGATCAGTAATAATATATGTATGGATCAGAAATAATATATGTGTGGATCAGTAATAATATATGTGTGGATCAGTAATAATATATGTGTGGATCAGTAATAATATATGTGTGGATCAGTAATAATATATGTATGGATCAGTAATAATAAATGTATGGATCAGTAATAATATATGTATGGATCAGTAATAATATACGTATGGATCAGTAATAATATATGTATGGATCAGTAATAATATATGTATGGATCAGTAATAATATATGTGTGGATCAGTAATAATATTTGTAGGGATCAGTAATAATATATGTGTGGATCAGTAATAATATATGTGTGGATCAGTAATAATATATGTGTGGATCAGTAATAATATATGTTTGGATCAGTAATAATATATGTGTGGATCAATAATAATATATGTGTGGATCAGTAATAATATATGTGTCGATCAGTAATAGTATATGTATGGATCAGTAATAATATATGTGCAGATCAGTAATAATATATATGTGGAACAGTAATAAAATATATATGGATCAGTAATAATATATGTATGGATCAGTAATAATATATGTAGGGATCAGTAATAATATATGTGTGGATCAGTAATAATATATGTGTGGATCAGTAATAATATGTGTGGATCAGTAATAATATACGTGTGGATCAGTAATAATATATGTATGGATCAATAATAATATATGTGTGGATCAGTAATAATATATGTGTCGATCAGTAATAGTATATGTATGGATTAGTAATAATATATGTGCAGATCAGTAATAATATATATGTGGAACAGTAATAAAATATATATGGATCAGTAATAATATATGTATGGATCAGTAATAATATATGTAGGGATCAGTAATAATATATGTGTGGATCAGTAATAATATATGTGTGGATCAGTAATAATATGTGTGGATCAGTAATAATATACGTGTGGATCAGTAATAATATATCTATGGATCAGTAATAATATATGTATGGATCAGTAATAATATAAGTGTGGATCAGTAATAATATATGTGTGGATCAGTAATAATATATGTGTGGATCACTAATAATATAAGTATGGATCAGTAATAATATATGTGTGGATCAGCAATAATATTTGTAGGGATCAGTAAAAATATATGTGTGGATCAGTAATAATATATGGTGGATCAGTAATAATATATTTATGGATCAGTAATAATATATGTATGGATCAGTAATAATATATGTATGAATCAGTAATAATATATATGTGGATCAGTAATAATATATGTATGGATCAGTAATAATATATGTATGGATCAGTAATAATATATGTTTGGATCAGTAATAATATATGTGTCGATCAGTAATAATATATGTATGGATCAGTAATAATATATGTATGAATCAGTAATAATATATGTGTGGCTCAGTAATAATATATGTATGGATCAGTAATAATATATGTATGAATCTGTAATAATATATGTGTGGATCAGTAATAATATATGTGTGGATCAGTAATAATATATGTGTGGATCAGTAATAATATATGTGCAGATCAGTAATAATATATGTATGAATCAGTAATAATATATGTATGGATCAATAATAATATATGTGTGGATCAGTAATAATATATGTATGGATCAGTAATACTATATGTATGGATCAGTAATAATATATGTGTGGATCAGTAATAATATATGTGTGGATCAGTAATAATATATGTGTGGATCAGTAATAATATATGTGTGGATCAGTAATAATATATGTGTCGATCAGTAATAGTATATGTATGGATCAGTAATAATATATGTGCAGATCAGTAATAATATATATGTGGAACAGTAATAAAATATATATGGATCAGTAATAATATATGTATGGATCAGTAATAATATATGTAGGGATCAGTAATAATATATGTGTGGATCAGTAATAATATATGTGTGGATCAGTAATAATATGTGTGGATCAGTAATAATATACGTGTGGATCAGTAATAATATATCTATGGATCAGTAATAATATATGTATGGATCAGTAATAATATAAGTGTGGATCAGTAATAATATATGTGTGGATCAGTAATAATATATGTGTGGATCACTAATAATATAAGTTTGGATCAGTAATAATATATGTGTGGATCAGCAATAATATTTGTAGGGATCAGTAATAATATATGTATGGATCAGTAATAATATATGTATGGATCAGTAATGATATATGTATGGATCAGTAATAATATATGTATGGATCAGTAATAATATATGTGTGGATAAGTAATAATATATGTGTGGATCAGTAATAATATATGTATGGATCAGTAATAATATATGTATGGATTAGTAATAATATATGTGTGGATAAGTAATAATATATGTGTGGATCAGTAATAATATATGTGTGGATAAGTAATAATATATGTGTGGATCAGTAATAATATATGGGTGGATCAGTAATAATATATGTATGGATCAGTAATAATATATGTATGGATCAGGAATAATATATGTATGGATCAGTAATAATATATGTGTGGATCAGTAATAATATATGTGTGGATCAATAATAATATATGTATGGATCAGTAATAATATATGTGTGGATCAGTAATAATATATGTGTGGATAAGTAATAATATATGTGTGGATCAGTAATAATATATGTATGGATCAGTAATAAAATATGTGTGGATCAGTAATAATATGTGTGTGGATTATTAATAAAATATATATGGATCAGTAATAATGTGTGTGGATTAGTAATAAGATATATATGGATCAGTAATAATATGTGTGGATAAGTAATAATATATGTGTGGATCAGTAATAATATATGCATGGATTAGTAATAATATATGTGTGGATCAGTAATAATATATGTATGGATCAGTAATAATATATGTATGGATCAGTAATAAAATATATATGGATCAGTAGTAATATATGTGTGGATAAGTAATAATATATGTGTGGATCAGTAATAATATATGCATGGATCACTAATAATATATGTGTGGATCAGTAATAACATATGTATGGATCAGTAACAATATATGTGTGGATCAGTAATAATATATGTATGGATCAGTAATAATATATGTATGGATCAGTAATAATATATTTATGGTTTAGTAATAATATATGTATGGATCCGTAATAATATATGTATGGATCAGTAATAATGTATGGATCAGTAATAATATGTGTGGATTATTAATAATATATGTGTGGATCAGTAATAATATATGTATGGATCAGTAATAATATATGTATGGATCAGTAATGATATATGTAGGGATCAGTAATAATATATGTATGGATCAGTAATAATATATGTGTGGATAAGTAATAATATATGTGTGGATCAGTAATAATATATGTATGGATCAGTAATAATATATGTATGGATTAGTAATAATATATGTGTGGATAAGTAATAATATATGTGTGGATCAGTAATAATATATGTGTGGATAAGTAATAATATATGTGTGGATCAGTAATAATATATGTATGGATCAGTAATAAAATATGTGTGGATCAGTAATAATATGTGTGTGGATTAGTAATAAAATATATATGGATCAGTAATAATGTGTGTGGTTTAGTAATAAATTATATATGGATCAGTAATAATATGTGTGGATAAGTAATAACATATGTGTGGATCAGTAATAATATATGCATGGATTAGTAATAATATATGTGTGGATCAGTAATAATATATGTATGGATCAGTAATAATATATGTATGGATCAGTAATAAAATATATATGGATCAGTAATAATATATGTGTGGATAAGTAATAATATATGTGTGGATCAGTAATAATATATGCATGGATCACTAATAATATATGTGTGGACCAGTAATAATATATGTATGGATCAGTAACAATATATGTGTGGATCAGTAATAATATATGTATGGATCAGTAATAATATATGTATGGATCAGTAATAATATATTTATGGTTTAGTAATAATATATGTATGGATCCGTAATAATATATGTATGGATCAGTAATAATGTATGGATCAGTAACAATATGTGTGGATTATTAATAATATATGTGTGGATCAGTAATAATATATGTATGGATTAGTAATAATATATGTCTGGATCAGTAATAATATAAGTGTGGATCAGTAATAATATATGTATGGATCAGTAATAATATATGTGTGGATCAGTAATAATATATGTATGGATCAGTAATAATATATGTGTGGATAAGTAATAATATATGTGTGGATCAGTAATAATGTATGTGTGGATAAGTAATAATATATGTGTGGATCAGTAATAATATATGTATGGATCAGTAATAAAATATATATGGATTAGTAATAATATATGTGCGGATATGTAATAATATATGTGTGGATCAGTAATAATATATGCATGGATCAGTTATAATATATGTGTGGATCAGTAATAATATATGTATGGATCAGTAATAATATATGTATGGATCAGTAATAAAATATATATGGATCAGTAATAATATGTGTGGATAAATAATAATATATGTGTGGATCAGTAATAATATATGCATGGATCAGTAATAATATATGTGTGGATCAGTAATAATATATGTATGGATCAGTAATAATATATGTGTGGATCAGTAATAATATATGTATGGAACAGAAATAATATATGTGTGAATCAGTAATAATATATGTGTGGATCAGTAATAATATATGTATGGATCAGTAATAATATATATCTGGATCAGTAATAATATATGTATGGATCAGTAATAATATATGTAGGGATCAGTAATAATATATGTAGGGATCAGTAATAATATATGTGTGGATCAGTAATAATATATGTGTGGATCAGTAATAATATATGTATGGATCAGTAATAAAATATATATGGATCAGTAATAATATGTGTGGATCAGTAATAATATATGTGTGGATCAGTAATAATATATGTGTGGATCAGTAATAATATATGTGTGGTTTAGTAATAATATATGTATGGATCAGTAATAATATATGTGTGGATCAGTAATAATATATGTATGGATCAGTAATAATATATTTCTGGATCAGTAATAATATATGTGTGGATCAGTAATAATATATGTATTGATCAGTAATAATATAAGTGTGGATCAGTAATAATACATGTATGGATCAGTAATAATATATGTGTGGATCAGTAATAATATATGTATGGATCAGTAATAATATATGTATGGATCAGTAATAATATATGTATGGATCAGAAATAATATATGTGTGGATCAGTAATAATATATGTGTGGATCAGTAATAATATATGTGTGGATCAGTAATAATATATGTGTGGATCAGTAATAATATATGTATGGATCAGTAATAATAAATGTATGGATCAGTAATAATATATGTATGGATCAGTAATAATATACGTATGGATCAGTAATAATATATGTATGGATCAGTAATAATATATGTATGGATCAGTAATAATATATGTGTGGATCAGTAATAATATTTGTAGGGATCAGTAATAATATATGTGTGGATCAGTAATAATATATGTGTGGATCAGTAATAATATATGTGTGGATCAGTAATAATATATGTTTGGATCAGTAATAATATATGTGTGGATCAATAATAATATATGTGTGGATCAGTAATAATATATGTGTCGATCAGTAATAGTATATGTATGGATCAGTAATAATATATGTGCAGATCAGTAATAATATATATGTGGAACAGTAATAAAATATATATGGATCAGTAATAATATATGTATGGATCAGTAATAATATATGTAGGGATCAGTAATAATATGTGTGGATCAGTAATAATATATGTGTGGATCAGTAATAATATGTGTGGATCAGTAATAATATACGTGTGGATCAGTAATAATATATGTATGGATCAATAATAATATATGTGTGGATCAGTAATAATATATGTGTCGATCAGTAATAGTATATGTATGGATCAGTAATAATATATGTGCAGATCAGTAATAATATATATGTGGAACAGTAATAAAATATATATGGATCAGTAATAATATATGTATGGATCAGTAATAATATATGTAGGGATCAGTAATAATATATGTGTGGATCAGTAATAATATATGTGTGGATCAGTAATAATATGTGTGGATCAGTAATAATATACGTGTGGATCAGTAATAATATATCTATGGATCAGTAATAATATATGTATGGATCAGTAATAATATAAGTGTGGATCAGTAATAATATATGTGTGGATCAGTAATAATATATGTGTGGATCACTAATAATATAAGTATGGATCAGTAATAATATATGTGTGGATCAGCAATAATATTTGTAGGGATCAGTAAAAATATATGTGTGGATCAGTAATAATATATGGTGGATCAGTAATAATATATGTATGGATCAGTAATAATATATGTATGGATCAGTAATAATATATGTATGAATCAGTAATAATATATATGTGGATCAGTAATAATATATGTATGGATCAGTAATAATATATGTATGGATCAGTAATAATATATGTTTGGATCAGTAATAATATATGTGTCGATCAGTAATAATATATGTATGGATCAGTAATAATATATGTATGAATCAGTAATAATATATGTGTGGCTCAGTAATAATATATGTATGGATCAGTAATAATATATGTATGAATCTGTAATAATATATGTGTGGATCAGTAATAATATATGTGTGGATCAGTAATAATATATGTGTGGATCAGTAATAATATATGTGCAGATCAGTAATAATATATGTATGAATCAGTAATAATATATGTATGGATCAATAATAATATATGTGTGGATCAGTAATAATATATGTATGGATCAGTAATAATATACGTATGGATCAGTAATAATATATGTGTGGATCAGTAATAATATATGTGTGGATCAGTAATAATATATGTGTGGATCAGTAATAATATATGTGTGGATCAGTAATAATATATGTGTCGATCAGTAATAGGATATGTATGGATCAGTAATAATATATGTGCAGATCAGTAATAATATATATGTGGAACTGTAATAAAATATATATGGATCAGTAATAATATATGTATGGATCAGTAATAATATATGTAGGGATCAGTAATAATATATGTGTGGATCAGTAATAATATATGTGTGGATCAGTAATAATATGTGTGGATCAGTAATAATATACGTGTGGATCAGTAATAATATATCTATGGATCAGTAATAATATATGTATGGATCAGTAATAATATAAGTGTGGATCAGTAATAATACATGTGTGGATCAGTAATAATATATGTGTGGATCACTAATAATATAAGTATGGATCAGTAATAATATATGTGTGGATCAGCAATAATATTTGTAGGGATCAGTAATAATATATGTATGGATCAGTAATAATATATGTAGGGATTAGTAATAATATATGTGTGGATCAGTAATAATATATGTGTGGATCAGTAATAATATGTGTGGATCAGTAATAATATACGTGTGGATCAGTAATAATATATCTATGGATCAGTAATAATATATGTATGGATCAGTAATAATATAAGTGTGGATCAGTAATAATTATGTTTGGATCAGTAATAATATATGTGTGGAACAGTAATAAAATATATATGGATCAGTAATAATAAATGTATGAATCTGTAATAATATATGTGTGGATCAGTAATAATATATGTGTGGATCAGTAATAATATATGTATGAATCAGTAATAATATATGTATGGATCAATAATAATATATGTGTGGATCAGTAATAATATATGTGTCGATCAGTAATAATATATGTATGGATCAGTAATAATATATGTGCAGATCAGTAATAATATGTGTGGAACAGTAATAAAATATATATGGATCAGTAATAATATATGTATGGATCAGTAATAATATATGTAGGGATCAGTAATAATATATGTGTGGATCAGTAATAATATATGTGTGGATCAGTAATAATATGTGTGTATCAGTAATAATATACGTGTGGATCAGTAATAATATATCTATGGATCAGTAATAATATATGTATGGATCAGTAATAATATAAGTGTGGATCAGAAATAATATATGTGTGGATCAGTAATAATATATGTGTGGATCACTAATAATATAAGTATGGATCAGTAATAATATATGTGTGGATCAGCAATAATATTTGTAGGGATCAGTAATAATATATGTGTGGATCAGTAATAATATATGGTGGATCAGTAATAATATATGTATGGATCAGTAATAATATATGTATGGATCAGTAATAATATATGTATGAATCAGTAATAATATATATGTGGATCAGTAATAATATATGTATGGATCAGTAATAATATATGTGTGGATCAGTAATAATATATGTCTTCATCAGAAATAATATATGTTTGGATCAGTAATAATATATGTGTCGATCAGTAATAATATATGTATGGATCAGTAATAATATATGTATGAATCAGTAATAATATGTGTGGCTCAGTAATAATATATGTATGGATCAGTAATAATATATGTATGGATCAGTAATAATATATGTGTGGATCAGTAATAATATATGTGTGGATCAGTAATAATAAATGTGTGGATCAGTAATAATATATTTGTGGATCAGTAATAATATATGTGTGGATCAGTAATAATATATGTGTGGATCAGTAATAATATATGTGTGGATCAGTAATAATATATGTGTGGATCAGTAATAATATATGTGTGGATCAGTAATAATATATGTATGGATCAGTAATAATATATGTGCAGATCAGTAATAATATATGTGTGGACCAGTAATAAAATATATATGGATCAGTAATAATATATGTATGGATCAGTAATAATATATGTGTGGATCAGTAATAATATATGTGTGGATCAGTAATAATATATGTGTGGATCAGTAATAATAAATGTGTGGATCAGTTATAATATATTTGTGGATCAGTAATAATATATGTATGGATCAGTAATAATATATGTGGGGATCAGTAATAATATGTGTGGATCAGTAATAATATATGTAGGGATCAGTAATAATAGATGTATGCATCAGTAATAATATATGTATGGATCCGTAATAATATGTGTGGATCAGTAATAATATATGTAGGCATCAGTAATAATATATGTATGGATCAGTAATAATATATGTGTGGATCAGTAATAATATATGTGTGGATCAGTAATAATATATGTGTGGATCAGTAATAATATATGTGTGGATCAGTAATAATATATGTATGGATCAGTAATAATATATGTGTGGATCAGTAATAATATATGTATGGATCAGTAATAATATATGTGTGGATCAGTAATAATATATGTGTGGATCAGTAATAATATATGTGTGGATCAGTAATAATATATGTATGGATCAGTAATAATATATGTGTGGATCAGTAATAATATATGTATGGATCAGTAATAATATATGTATGGATCAGTAATAATTTATGTATGGATCAGTAATAATATATGTGTGGATCAGTAATAATATATGTATGGATCAGTAATAAAATATGTTTGGATCAGTAATAATATATGTGTGGATCAGTAATAATATATGTGTGGATCAGTAATAATATATGTATGGATCAGTAATAATATATGTGTGGATCAGTAATAATATATGTATGGATCAGTAATAATATATGTATGGATCAGTAATAATAAATGTATGGATCAGTAATAATATATGTATGGATCAGTAATAATATACGTATGGATCAGTAATAATATACGTATGGATCAGTAATAATATATGTGTGGATCAGTAATAATATATGTGTGGATCAGTAATAATATATCTGTGGATCAGTAATAATATATGTATGGATCAGTAATAATATATGTATGGATCAGTAATAATATATGTGTGGTCCAGTAATAATATATGTGTGGATCAGTAATAATATATGTGTGGATCAGTAATAATATATGTATGGATCAGTAATAATATATGTATGGATCAGTAATAATATATGTAGGGATGAGTAATAATATATGTGTGGATCAGTAATAATATATGTGTGGATCAGTAATAATATATGTGTGGATCAGTAATAATATATGTGTGGATCAGTAATAATATATGTATGGATCAGTAATAATATATGTATGGATCAGTAATAATATAAGTGTGGATCAGTAATAATATATGTGTGGATCAGTAATAATATATGTGTGGATCACTAATAATATAAGTATGGATCAGTAATAATATATGTGTGGATCAGTAATAATATTTGTAGGGATCAGTAATAATATATGTGTGGATCAGTAATAATATATGTGTGGATCAGTAATAATATATGTGTGGATCAGTAATAATATATGTTTGGATCAGTAATAATATATGTGTGTAACAGTAATAAAATATATATGGATCAGTAATAATATATGTATGAATCTGTAATAATATATGTGTGGATCAGTAATAATATATGTGTGGATCAGTAATAATATATGTATGAATCAGTAATAATATATGTATGGATCAATAATAATATATGTGTGGATCAGTAATAATATATGTGTCGATCAGTAATAATATATGTATGGATCAGTAATAATATATGTGCAGATCAGTAATAATATATGTGTGGAACAGTAATAAAATATATATGGATCAGTAATAATATATGTATGGATCAGTAATAATATATGTAGGGATCAGTAATAATATATGTGTGGATCAGTAATAATATATGTGTGGATCAGTAATAATATGTGTGGATCAGAATTAATATACGTGTGGATCAGAATTAATATACGTGTGGATCAGTAATAATATATGTATGGATCAGTAATAATATAAGTGTGGATCAGTAATAATATATGTGTGGATCAGTAATAATATATGTGTGGATCACTAATAATATAAGTATGGATCAGTAATAATATATGTGTGGATCAGCAATAATATTTGTAGGGATCAGTAATAATATATGTGTGGATCAGTAATAATATATGTATGGATCAGTAATAATATATGTGTGGATCAGTAATAATATATGTCTTCATCAGAAATAATATATGTTTGGATCAGTAATTATATATGTGTCGATCAGTAATAATATATGTATGGATCAGTAATAATATATGTATGAATCAGTAATAATATATGTGTGGCTCAGTAATAATATATGTATGGATCAGTAATAATATATGTATGGATCAGTAATAATATATGTGTGGATCAGTAATAATATATGTGTGGATCAGTAATAATAAATGTGTGGATCAGTAATAATATATGTGTGGATCAGTAATAATATATGTGTGGATCAGTAATAATATATGTATGGATCACTAATAATAAATGTATGGATCAGTAATAATATATGTATGGATCAGTAATAATATATGTGTGGACCAGTAATAATATATGTGTGGATCAGTAATAATATATGTGTGGATCAGTAATAATATATGTATGGATCAGTAATAATATATGTATGGATCAGTAATAATATATGTAGGGATGAGTAATAATATATGTGTGGATCAGTAATAATATATGTGTGGATCAGTAATAATATATGTGTGGATCAGTAATAATATATGTGTGGATCAGTAATAATATATGTATGGATCAGTAATAATATATGTATGGGTCAGTAATAATATAAGTGTGGATCACTAATAATATAAGTATGGATCAGTAATAATATATGTGTGGATCAGTAATAATATTTGTAGGGATCAGTAATAATATATGTATGAATCAGTAATAATATATGTGTGGCTCAGTAATAATATATGTATGGATCAGTAATAATATATGTATGGATCAGTAATAATATATGTGTGGATCAGTAATAATATATGTGTGGATCAGTAATAATAAATGTGTGGATCAGTAATAATATATGTGTGGATCAGTAATAATATGTGTGGATCAGTAATAATATACGTGTGGATCAGTAATAATATATCTATGGATCAGTAATAATATATGTATGGATCAGTAATAATATATGTGTGGATCACTAATAATATAAGTATGGATCAGTAATAATATATGTGTGGATCAGCAATAATATTTGTAGGGATCAGTAATAATATATGTGTGGATCAGTAATAATATATGGTGGATCAGTAATAATATATGTATGGATCAGTAATAAAATATGTATGGATCAGTAATAATATATGTATGAATCAGTAATAATATATATGTGGATCAGTAATAATATATGTATGGATCAGTAATAATATATGTGTGGATCAGTAATAATATATGTCTTCATCAGAAATAATATATGTTTGGATCAGTAATAATATATGTGTCGATCAGTAATAATATATGTATGGATCGGTAATAATATATGTATGAATCAGTAATAATATATGTGTAGCTCAGTAATAATATATGTATGGATCAGTAATAATATATGTATGGATCAGTAATAATATATGTGTGGATCAGTAATAATATATGTGTGGATCAGTAATAATAAATGTGTGGATCAGTAATAATATATGTGTGGATCAGTAATAATATATGTATGGATCAGTAATAATAAATGTATGGATCAGTAATAATATATGTATGGATCAGTAATAATATACGTATGGATCAGTAATAATATATGTGTGGATCAGTAATAATATATGTGTGGATAAGTAATAATATATGTGTGGATCAGTAATAATATATGTATGGATCAGTAATAATATATGTATGGATCAGTAATAATATATGTGTGGACCAGTAATAATTTATGTGTGGATCAGTAATAATATATGTGTGGATCAGTAATAATATATGTATGGATCAGTAATAATATATGTATGGATCAGTAATAATATATGTAGGGATCAGTAATAATATATGTGTGGATCAGTAATAATATATGTGTGGATCAGTAATAATATGTGTGGATCAGTAATAATATACGTGTGGATCAGTAATAATATATCTATGGATCAGTAATAATATATGTATGGATCAGTAATAATATAAGTGTGGATCAGTAATAATATATGTGTGGATCAGTAATAATATATGTGTGGATCACTAATAATATTAGTATGGATCAGTAATAATATATGTGTGGATCAGCAATAATATTTGTAGGGATCAGTAAT
This sequence comes from Eledone cirrhosa, assembly GCA_964016885.1. Taxonomy (NCBI): domain Eukaryota; kingdom Metazoa; phylum Mollusca; class Cephalopoda; order Octopoda; family Eledonidae; genus Eledone; species Eledone cirrhosa. Next base: position 394,439,479 of record OZ024740.1, on the reverse strand, counting down.
AATATATGTGTGGATCAGTAATAATATATGGTGGATCAGTAATAATATATGTATGGATCAGTAATAATATATGTATGGATCAGTAATAATATATGTATGAATCAGTAATAATATATATGTGGATCAGTAATAATATATGTATGGATCAGTAATAATATATGTGTGGATCAGTAATAATATATGTCTTCATCAGAAATAATATATGTTTGGATCAGTAATAATATATGTGTCGATCAGTAATAATATATGTATGGATCAGTAATAATATATGTATGAATCAGTAATAATATATGTGTGGCTCAGTAATAATATATGTATGGATCAGTAATAATATATGTATGGATCAGTAATAATATATGTGTGGATCAGTAATAATATATGTGTGGATCAGTAATAATAAATGTGTGGATCAGTAATAATATATTTGTGGATCAGTAATAATATATGTGTGGATCAGTAATAATATATGTGTGGATCAGCAATAATATATGTGTGGATCAGTAATAATATATGTGTGGATCAGTAATAATATATGTGTGGATCAGTAATAATATATGTATGGATCAGTAATAATATATGTGCAGATCAGTAATAATATATGTGTGGACCAGTAATAAAATATATATGGATCAGTAATAATATATGTATGGATCAGTAATAATATATGTGTGGATCAGTAATAATATATGTGTGGATCAGTAATAATATATGTAGGGATCAGTAATAATATATGTGTGGATCAGTAATAATATATGTGTGGATCAGTAATAATATATGTATGGATCAGTAATAATATATGTGTGGATCAGTAATAATATGTGTGGATCAGTAATAATATATGTAGGATCAGTAATAATATATGTATGGATCAGTAATAATATATGTATGGATCCGTAATAATATGTGTGGATCAGTAATAATATATGTAGGCATCAGTAATAATATATGTATGGATCAGTAATAATATATGTGTGGATCAGTAATAATATATGTGTGGATCAGTAATAATATATGTGTGGATCAGTAATAATATATGTGTGGATCAGTAATAATATATGTGTGGATCAGTAATAATATATGTATGAATCAGTAATAATATATGTATGGATCAATAATAATATATGTGTGGATCAGTAATAATATATGTGTCGATCAGTAATAATATATGTATGGATCAGTAATAATATATGTGCAGATCAGTAATAATATATGTGTGGAACAGTAATAAAATATATATGGATCAGTAATAATATATGTATGGATCAGTAATAATATATGTAGGGATCAGTAATAATATATGTGTGGATCAGTAATAATATATGTGTGGATCAGTAATAATATGTGTGGATCAGAATTAATATACGTGTGGATCAGAATTAATATACGTGTGGATCAGTAATAATATATGTATGGATCAGTAATAATATAAGTGTGGATCAGTAATAATATATGTGTGGATCAGTAATAATATATGTGTGGATCACTAATAATATAAGTATGGATCAGTAATAATATATGTGTGGATCAGCAATAATATTTGTAGGGATCAGTAATAATATATGTGTGGATCAGTAATAATATATGTATGGATCAGTAATAATATATGTGTGGATCAGTAATAATATATGTCTTCATCAGAAATAATATATGTTTGGATCAGTAATAATATATGTGTCGATCAGTAATAATATATGTATGGATCAGTAATAATATATGTATGAATCAGTAATAATATATGTGTGGCTCAGTAATAATATATGTATGGATCAGTAATAATATATGTATGGATCAGTAATAATATATGTGTGGATCAGTAATAATATATGTGTGGATCAGTAATAATAAATGTGTGGATCAGTAATAATATATGTGTGGATCAGTAATAATATATGTGTGGATCAGTAATAATATATGTATGGATCACTAATAATAAATGTATGGATCAGTAATAATATATGTATGGATCAGTAATAATATATGTGTGGACCAGTAATAATATATGTGTGGATCAGTAATAATATATGTGTGGATCAGTAATAATATATGTATGGATCAGTAATAATATATGTATGGATCAGTAATAATATATGTAGGGATGAGTAATAATATATGTGTGGATCAGTAATAATATATGTGTGGATCAGTAATAATATATGTGTGGATCAGTAATAATATATGTGTGGATCAGTAATAATATATGTATGGATCAGTAATAATATATGTATGGGTCAGTAATAATATAAGTGTGGATCACTAATAATATAAGTATGGATCAGTAATAATATATGTGTGGATCAGTAATAATATTTGTAGGGATCAGTAATAATATATGTATGAATCAGTAATAATATATGTGTGGCTCAGTAATAATATATGTATGGATCAGTAATAATATATGTATGGATCAGTAATAATATATGTGTGGATCAGTAATAATATATGTGTGGATCAGTAATAATAAATGTGTGGATCAGTAATAATATATGTGTGGATCAGTAATAATATGTGTGGATCAGTAATAATATACGTGTGGATCAGTAATAATATATCTATGGATCAGTAATAATATATGTATGGATCAGTAATAATATATGTGTGGATCACTAATAATATAAGTATGGATCAGTAATAATATATGTGTGGATCAGCAATAATATTTGTAGGGATCAGTAATAATATATGTGTGGATCAGTAATAATATATGGTGGATCAGTAATAATATATGTATGGATCAGTAATAATATATGTATGGATCAGTAATAATATATGTATGAATCAGTAATAATATATATGTGGATCAGTAATAATATATGTATGGATCAGTAATAATATATGTGTGGATCAGTAATAATATATGTCTTCATCAGAAATAATATATGTTTGGATCAGTAATAATATATGTGTCGATCAGTAATAATATATGTATGGATCGGTAATAATATATGTATGAATCAGTAATAATATATGTGTAGCTCAGTAATAATATATGTATGGATCAGTAATAATATATGTATGGATCAGTAATAATATATGTGTGGATCAGTAATAATATATGTGTGGATCAGTAATAATAAATGTGTGGATCAGTAATAATATATGTGTGGATCAGTAATAATATATGTGTGGATCAGTAATAATAAATGTATGGATCAGTAATAATATATGTATGGATCAGTAATAATATACGTATGGATCAGTAATAATATATGTGTGGATCAGTAATAATATATGTGTGGATAAGTAATAATATATGTGTGGATCAGTAATAATATATGTATGGATCAGTAATAATATATGTATGGATCAGTAATAATATATGTGTGGACCAGTAATAATTTATGTGTGGATCAGTAATAATATATGTGTGGATCAGTAATAATATATGTATGGATCAGTAATAATATATGTATGGATCAGTAATAATATATGTAGGGATCAGTAATAATATATGTGTGGATCAGTAATAATATATGTGTGGATCAGTAATAATATGTGTGGATCAGTAATAATATACGTGTGGATCAGTAATAATATATCTATGGATCAGTAATAATATATGTATGGATCAGTAATAATATAAGTGTGGATCAGTAATAATATATGTGTGGATCAGTAATAATATATGTGTGGATCACTAATAATATTAGTATGGATCAGTAATAATATATGTGTGGATCAGCAATAATATTTGTAGGGATCAGTAATAATATATGTGTGGATCAGTAATAATATATGGTGGATCAGTAATAATATATGTATGGATCAGTAATAATATATGTATGGATCAGTAATAATATATGTATGAATCAGTAATAATATATATGTGGATCAGTAATAATATATGTATGGATCAGTAATAATATATGTGTGGATCAGTAATAATATATGTCTTCATCAGAAATAATATATGTTTGGATCAGTAATAATATATGTGTCGATCAGTAATAATATATGTATGGATCAGTAATAATATATGTATGAATCAGTAATAATATATGTGTGGCTCAGTAATAATATATGTATGGATCAGTAATAATATATGTATGGATCAGTAATAATATATGTGTGGATCAGTAATAATATATGTGTGGATCAGTAATAATAAATGTGTGGATCAGTAATAATATATTTGTGGATCAGTAATAATATATGTGTGGATCAGTAATAATATATGTGTGGATCAGCAATAATATATGTGTGGATCAGTAATAATATATGTGTGGATCAGTAATAATATATGTGTGGATCAGTAATAATATATGTATGGATCAGTAATAATATATGTGCAGATCAGTAATAATATATGTGTGGACCAGTAATAAAATATATATGGATCAGTAATAATATATGTATTGATCAGTAATAATATATGTGTGGATCAGTAATAATATATGTGTGGATCAGTAATAATATATGTAGGGATCAGTAATAATATATGTGTGGATCAGTAATAATATATGTGTGGATCAGTAATAATATATGTATGGATCAGTAATAATATATGTGTGGATCAGTAATAATATGTGTGGATCAGTAATAATATATGTAGGATCAGTAATAATATATGTATGGATCAGTAATAATATATGTATGGATCCGTAATAATATGTGTGGATCAGTAATAATATATGTAGGCATCAGTAATAATATATGTATGGATCAGTAATAATATATGTGTGGATCAGTAATAATATATGTGTGGATCAGTAATAATATATGTGTGGATCAGTAATAATATATGTGTGGATCAGTAATAATATATGTATGGATCAGTAATAATATATGTGTGGATCAGTAATAATATATGTGTGAATCAGTAATAATATATGTGTGGATCAGTAATAATATATGTATGGATCAGTAATAATATATGTGTGGATCAGTAATAATATATGTATGGATCAGTAATAATATATGTATGGATCAGTAATAATTTATGTATGGATCAGTAATAATATATGTGTGGATCAGTAATAATATATGTATGGATCAGTAATAAAATATGTTTGGATCAGTAATAATATATGTGTGGATCAGTAATAATATATGTGTGGATCAGTAATAATATATGTATGGATCAGTAATAATATATGTGTGGATCAGTAATAATATATGTATGGATCAGTAATAATATATGTATGGATCAGTAATAATATATATGTGGATCAGTAATAATATATGTATGGAATTTGGTGTATTTAAATATGGAGCCCTAGTGATGAGGGGGATACATTGAAGAGATACAAAGGACTCCAGATACCATCGGGTGGGGTGATAAGAGAGATTTACACCGAAGAGGGATCTAGGTATTTGGATGTCTTGTGTGAGAGAAAGGCTTATAAAGAAGTCTGATAATAATGATGGTTTCTGATTTGGGTGTTGAGGAAAGTCGATTGAATTTATCCCTGTTTGTTACTGGAACTTTATTTTATTGACCCCGTTAGTATAAAAAGTAATGTTGGCCTCAGCGGGATTTGAACTCAGAAAGTAAAGAGCCGAAACAAAAACACTTCGACGTTGTACAGATTCTGCTAATCCACCACCGTTATTGACAATAATTTCTAAATTTAGAATAAGGCCAGCAATTTAGGGAAAGGGAAAAATCGATCTTATTGACGTCAATTTTTTAGTTGTGCTTTATTTTATCGACCCCGGCTGGGTTTGAACTTAGAACGTAAATAGCAAGAAAAAATTCTGATAAACATTTCTCCGACGCAATAACTACTCTTAATGGTGGTGCTAATAATTGTTTCCTATATAGGTAGAAGGCCAGCAATTTTGGGGGAGGAAAAAGTTGATTAAATCGACCCCAGTGCGTGACTGGTACTTTATTTTATCGACCCCGTAAGGATGAAAGGCAAAGTTAAAGGCGGCGGGATTTGAACTCAGATCATAAAGGGCCGTAACTCTATGCTGCAAAACATGGCGTCCGTCCCTCTACCGATACTGCAAATAATAAAATAATTGTTTCTACTTTTGGCACAAGGCCAGCAATTATCCCAGTGCATTACTGGTACTTTATTTTATCCACCCCGTAAGGATGAAAGGCAAAGTTAACCTCGGCGGGATTTGAACTCAGAATAGCAAGGGCCGTAACTCTATGCGTCAAAGCATGGCGTCCGACCGTCTACCGATACTGCCAATCCACCACCCTATACTGCCAATAATAAAATAATGTACCAATAATATACTGACTAGTTTCAATGGTGGTGATAATGGTATTAGGATAATATTCCTGGGAGGAGGAAATGGGGAAAAGACTACAAACGAAGATATTATGTTTGAATCATTAAGTATAACAAATAAGATAAACAGTGCAAGCCTAGATATAACATTTGGAGAATAGCAAGAAAATATAACAAGAAATAAAAAGAAAATAAGCTGTTAATAATATATGAGAAATGAACGAAATGACTTTGGTGGGTTTAACTGTTGTGTAATATCATATTAGTCGGGTGTTATTCCAGTTCCCATGTACTGTCTCAACAGTAGTGCTTTATGTTAG
>OZ024740.1:394422974-394425474 GCA_964016885.1 Eledone cirrhosa | reverse complement strand
TTAATCTTTGGTTATATATATATATATATATATATATATATATATATTGGAAAGTAAAAAAACAACAACACAGGAGTACAAGTTGCGAAAGGTATTAGGTTCACGCTTATTGAGAGTGGGGGTGGGGGTGCCACGTTTCGGGCATAAGCCCTTCTTCAGGAGAGTGGTGGGAAGGTGAAGTAGGAACTCCGAGATGGAGTGAAAGGGGTGCCTATCATTTCATTATTGTCATATTTCTCTTAAGCTATATTCCAGGTGTCAACAGACACATTCACATACACACACACAATATTTTGAACTGGTTTATAGAATTCGTTTGGCCTTTGTCACTCTAAGTAGAGCTTTAAAGAATTAGCTTTTAAAGAATTTCCCTTTTCTTTAAATCCATCAACCATGACCGACCCCAACCATCTTATAGACACCTGAATATAGGCATTGTTAGCTTAAGAGAAACTTAAAAATAAGGAGTGGCACCCCATTCTGAACTTGTTTATAGAATTCTTTCTGCCTTTGTCACTCTAAATATAAATTATAGCCTTAAAGAATTAGCTTTTAATGAATTCCCTTTTCTTTCAACCAATGACCTCCACCCATCCCACTCCCCACCCTCTCCTACGACCTGAAGAGATATAAATACCACAACATTTATTTTTGGAAAGCTAGATTCCTGATGATTTCTAAAGTATGAAACAGTTCTAGTCCTGTAGAATCTCTTCTATATCAAAACTATATATCTATATCTCTCTCTCTCTCTCTCTCTATATATATATATATATATATATATATATATATATATATAAACAAACAAATTAACAACACACCAAAACAATTAAAACCATCCACTCTCGCCTCTACATTTTTGCTTAACGCCCAAGGCATCAGCCCTTCCACCAATACTCAAAAATGGAAGATCAAATTCCTGGAGGACTGGATTGATGTCCATCTAAACCACATCCCTTTCTTCGTCCTCACTGAAACCCATCTCAGTAACCTCCACTTGGAAGCCGAGGTGAAAGTGAAAAATTTCAAAGCCATCCGTGCTGATCGCGCTGGCAGAAGAAAGGGCGGAACTGCCATTTATGTCCATAATTCTTTCTCAACAGAGGCTATGAACATATTCACTAATGGATACTGTGAAGCAGTCACTGTATTCAGTCAAACCAACAACCTATTAGTAGTTGGGCTCTATAGGCCACCCCAAACGCCTGTACCATGCTTCAAGGAATGCCTCAACAGCATAAAGTGTTTCATCCAAGAGTGTCACCCTGACAACATCTTAATGATGGGGGACTTCAACCTCCCCGGAGTTGACTGGTCCACAAACAGCCTGCCACCAGGTTCTTCTGCCTCAACCTCTGACAGGGAAGCTGTGGAATCGCTTCTTGACTTCATGGATGATTTCTTCCTATCCCAACTGGTGCTCGAACCAACGAGGTGCCACAAAAACGTCCTAGACTTAATTTTCAGCAATCACACTGACAATATCCACAATATTGCAGTGGAGAAAACTCTACTCTCTGATCATGACATGGTTCTCTGTGATCTGAGATTCCACCGTCCAATATACAAACCCAATGTCATCTCTCCTGTCCATCCGTTTGACGCTATGGATTTCCACAATGCAAACTGGGAAGCAATCAGTCATGATCTTGCACATGTCGACTGGTCCTTCACGCACACTCATACACCCACTAACATCAAAAAGTCCTGGCAGACATTTGTGGACACTGTTACAAACATATGTGCTAAACACACCCCATTAAGAAATATAAACAAATCTAAGAGCAGAATCCCTAGAAATAGAAAAACGCTCATCAGAAAAATTAAGAGAACGAACAAAAAAATCAACAAGCTGAAATACTGTCAGCAGCAACACATCAACTTGACTGCCATTTCATCACTAGAGATTAAAAAACATAACCTCCAAAACAACATAATGTCCCTCATCAACAATCAGAGAAGAGCTGAAGAGGCCTGGGCCATTGAGAAGATCAAACTCAATCCCAAAGTGTTCTTTTCATTTGCAAAAAAACACAAAATCACTGGCTCTACTGTTGGCCCTCTAATTGATGAAAATGGCACTCTTCAAGACAATGCTAAAACCATGGGTGAGATACTGCAGAAACAATACTGCTCTGTTTTCAGCAATCCTGATATGGCCGATCTGGGCTGTATCGGCGATGTTACTCCCCATTACACCTTATCGGACATAACGTTTGGCGCCCCTGATGTCTTGGCGGCAATAAAGGAAATCAAGCATAATTCAGCAGTAGGTCCCGATAGGTTCCCTGCTTGTGTCTTGAAGGCGTGTCAACACCAACTTGCATCTCCTCTTGCCAATCTGTGGCGGAACTCACTGGATGCTGGATATGTGCCAGAAAACCTTCTATCCCAGTCTGTTGTCCCAGTTTTCAAAAAGGGAAACAAATCCCTTGCCGTGAATTACCGTCCAATCTCACTCACCTCTCATATCATTAAGGTATTTGAGCGAGTGGTGAGA
>OZ024740.1:394410474-394412974 GCA_964016885.1 Eledone cirrhosa | reverse complement strand
AAATAAGTATCGACATTTTCTGAGATTATTACATTCGTTATACAATGGCTTCTTTAACATTAGACACGAAAAATATGTAAAATGCGATGGTTTTGCCTCCTCTTGTGGAAATTAAACATTGAATAGATTTTACAGTTTAGTGATACGGTTTTTTACACTGTCATTAGACTGTAACTCAAGTTACAATCTACATTCAAAGAAATTAAAACTTGCTTATGTATATTTATGTATTACATCTATATATGTACATGAAGTATGTAGGTGTGTGCGTATGAGCATATATATATATATATATACATATGTATGCTTTTATAACTAAAATTCGATAAAGACTAAAAAAAACTGTAGTCTGCATTCTGGTGATATAAAATTTGGTGACGTCGGTCTTCTCAGTCATCATTCTGGAAATAAGAAATAAACATTATTTTTTTGATATTTTAAAATTTAAATTCATTGAAGGGTTAACTAGATTTCTTAACATAATTACATGCTTGGATTAAAAGCAATGTCAAAGATTTTTGCATATAAGGAAAATCAAGAAAAAAGTACTTAAAATTTGCTCATATATTAAAGGAATTGTGAAGAACTCACAAAGCTAATCTGTTGAAGAATGTATGCAGAAACATATATGTAGATGGTGAGGGAAGCCTCTCATTAATGTTTAAATAAAAATGAAAACAATTTTCAAAATAAAATTATTCCTTTTTCCTTATTTTGTATCTAAATCTACAGCAACGTTTATAAATATTCCCATCTGCATTTGTATGTAGGTACGTGTTGGACCTGCTTTAGCTTAGGCGATAGGTGTTCCACTTGTTCGAAAAAAAAAAAAAAAGACAGCTTTTCCATGAAACAAACATGCTAGTGGCTGAGTATTCTATAGACGTGTGAACCCTTGCAAAATTCTTAGGGATATTTAGCGTGACAAGGCTAGCTTTTTGAATCACATTCCATCAATCCAATTTCACTCTAAAGGCATATATCAACACTGCCCAAAGATCGAAGGATCGAACCCGGGACCTAATGATTTTGAAACCAACTTCTTAACTATTCGGCTATATATATATATATGTATGTATGCATGTATGTATGTATGTATGTATGTATTGGAAAAGAGGTGTACAAATTGACCGATTATAAGGAAGGTGAAAGAATCGACTCTGGAAGAATAAAAGGCAAAGTTGACCTCGGAAGGATTTGAACACAGGGCGCAGAGATCCGGTAGAAATACTACAAGGTATTCAATCCGACCCTCTAATGAAGCGTTTACCGTCATTTAATCAAGCAAATTGATCTTAATGAATTGCATTAGGGCGGATGATTGGAAGAATCGTTAAAGCGTCGAACAAAATTCTTTACAGTTCTTAATTAGGGTATTTACTGTCAAAGTTCAAATCCTAGCATGAGAATCTTTGGTTCCCATCATTGTGTAGTCAATAGAATAAAATCTCAGTTAAATACTGAGCCAATTATATAGACCTTCCCCAGCTGCCTGTGACCGCCTCACAATTTAGGGATGAATATGTTGCATGTAATTATTTTATTTGAAATGAGAGATGAAATCTATCGTAGTAGGATTTGAAATCTGTGTACAAAGGGAAATAATTATATGTTGCATGCCACTTGTCCGGAATTCTACCATATTTACTATCACCACAGTCATTATTTATTTTCTTCCCAAAACAATGTTAAAAAAAGACACCAAGCAACATCAGTAGCACTACTTATAACATCACCAACATTATACCACTTCTACAATCTGTATCTCCATTACTTACTAAAGTCTGAAAATTTTCCATTTAAATTTCAACTTAGGTATCTCGCTATGTTTAGATATTATGCTTCCCATTTACGCTCAGACATCCAAAATATCGCCCGACGTGACAGTGTTGAAAATGAAGGAGAGTGATTTTAGCTGCAAATAAACTTCTCTGTAGCTATTTCCTGTTCTGTTTTTATTGCAGCCTATATAATGGATTTGAAAAAATGCTGGTCACGAGGAAATATTTACATACGCATATACACATACATACGCATACATACAGATACATACACATACATACACATACATACACACACACATACATACATACGCATGAACACAGATGCATACATATATATATACACAAACACATATATACACGTATGTCTATATATGGGCATACATATATATGCATATACGCTGTGTGTACATATATGTGTGTGTCCCGTTTGTAGTTGTTATGTGTAGACTTGAATTTTCCGTTTTACTTTCTCGTTTAAGAAGTTTCTTTAGCTTCAATTGACTTTAATCTTCGTAGATGAGACTCCTTGGTGAGAGGAAAATATGAAATAAAAACACAATTTAAAAGTGAATACTAGTATGAGTCATGGAAATGTGGGATAGATGGAAAAGATGGCGGCAGAAAATAAAAGAATTCCATAATATTGGTGTTTTTTGTAACTACAAATCAATCCTGGCATATGATCACAAGAGTTCTAGCCTTGACTATCCAAATGT
>OZ024740.1:394382974-394405474 GCA_964016885.1 Eledone cirrhosa | reverse complement strand
GTAAAGATTCAGGAGCCTGACGGCTGAGCTCCCGCTGTTTCGACAGCTAAATCGGATCTAGTTGTCGAAACGGCCGGAGCTCAGCCATTGGGCTCCTGAATCTTTTCATTTTACCCACTCTACTACCCCAAGTATCGAGTACTCTGGTGGGTTATGGTCCACCTGGTACTTTACCACACCCTTTCTGATATATATATATATATATATATATATATATATATATATATATATGTATATATATATATATATATATATATATATATATATATATATATATATATATATATATATATATATATATATATGTATATATATATATATATATATATATATATATATATATATATATATATATATATATATATATATATGTAGGGGCTCCCAAAGGAGCACTGAGTGCAATGTCAACTCTGGATGTCGGTGAGCATGTGCAGCTAACCTCAGTCTCCTCTGTATCACTTTTGAGCTGACTTTTGGGATGCTCCCATACAGCTCTGAGTTTTTCATCCTCAGTGTATACTGATTAATGTTCAGAGCCATCCTCAGCATTCTCGTGTAGCACCCATCCACACTAGAAGAGGAAGACCAAGGTTAACGTATGTTGATGCCCTAAGGACAGAAACTGTTCTGTTGGAGACGCAGGACATGGCACCGATAATGAGGGACAGAGACCGCTGGAGAGAACTCGTCCATGGATCTCGGGAATTTTACCCGCCTTAGATATATATATATATATATGTGTATATATATATATATATATATATATGTATATATATATATATATATATATATATATATATATATATACATATATATATATACATATATATATATATATATATATACATATATATATATATATAGAGAGAGAGAGAGAGAGAATTAGTATATCTACCAACATATGTATACAGATGTATACCCATAAATTTTTTTATTTTACGTCTTTCATATAATTTTTCTGCATCTACCTGCATAGAACCACAAAGGTACTAACACATAACATATATATTTGCTAGCATGGGTATACATCTGTATACATATGTTGGTAGATATACTAATCCACTATATTTATCTCCAAATTATTTGTTGACCAAAACTTGTCGAAATTTACTGCTATGGTTCATGGTAGTAGTTAGGCTCTTGTCATAATACCACCCTACTCCTCACTGATTAACCTCAGTGTCACGTGATTGAATCTTTAGAGTTTGCCACTGACCAAGTAGGCAGTGAATTTTTTCAGTGCCCTGGAATTTAGTCCCCGCTAGCTTTGTTCCATCCACTGAATTATTATTATTTTTATATGGGTTCCTAGTGTCCGCGCATTGCCTGGGAACCTAGCTGAGAATAGACTCCCTGATAACGTAAGGACTTCTCTATAGTTGCGTTACGTAACTATATTTATTCCCTTACAGAAACTAATTAGTTGGAGTGAAAATTTTAGTAAGTTAATTTTTAAAATGTTCTTATTTTACGTCTTTCATATATATATATATATATATATGTATATATATATATATATATATATATATATATATATATATATATATATATATATATATATATATATATATATATATATATAGAATAAGTAAAAGCGAAGTAGTTTCAGATGTTCAAGTCCTTTAATAATAATGCTGTGATATATATTTCAATGACGACACTGGCCACACTGTTCTGTGTGCGAGTGTTGTGACATCATCAGATAGCTTGTTACATAATAAGGTTGTTTCCGAGGCAATCCAAATTGAATCGACATGGGAACGGATGAAGTTCGTGCTTTTGGGTTTTTCATCCGTTCCCTTGTGAGTACCAATTCACCCCCACCGGTCTGCGCAAGCGCATGTCCGAAGGAAGTTGACCATTAGCACCGCAGATTTCAACGAAATTCGCTGTCAGTGGCCCACCTATGCCTTGCCAAAATTTACTGCTACCCATCGCTACTGTGGCAGTCAGCCGAAAGCCAGAGGGGATGGGAGGGTGTTAGTTTTTATAGGTCATAATACTACCTTTCACTAAGCGTTGACAGTAAGACTGACCATCAACTCATAAGGTAAAATAAACTTAATTCTAGGTACTATGGTTTTACATAGTAAGTTAAGAGTGAGAGTTGGGAATAAAAATTAAAATTAAAGGTTAAAATCCTAAATCTTAAACAATAAAGAATTCAAAAATTCTAAATTCAAAAATTTTTTTCAAGTGATAATTCGGATTAAGTAAAGATATACATTGAAGTGAGTAAATAATATGAGAGAGATGTTTAAGTAATATGTTCTGGGAGGGATTCTAGTGTTACAGATATTGAACGGCAGTGCCGGACCTTATAACGGAGGGCAAACCACATGGTTCAAGGCATTAGTCAGTCCGTTACACGGTCATACTTTCCATCACATGGAACAGAGTCAAAGAAAAACAGACAAAATGTACACAAAAGAAAAGAAAAGAACAGAGACAATAGTGAATAAATGCAAAAACACAGAGTACATATATGTAAAATGATCCATATGATTGTCCATCTGTCCATGTATAGATTGAATTGAGGGGGCCTCTGTTCAGAAGCGATTTGGTGCAGGAAAATAGGGGTTTATCTTATTTTTTGTTTCCGCGTATTTATCCTGCCGAAAGATACTATTACGCCCGTCCAGTGTCAGGGGTTTTTCATCCCCATGGTAGAGGGGATTTCCGGGGTAGCTCTTGGTTGGTTCCTCTCTTCTCCACCATATCGGTTACATCATAGAGCGCTCAACTAATCGGAGCTTAATTATTAGGGTAAATATTGATGCAATTCAATTCAAGCACTCAACGTACTTTTTCCACATAGGAGTGACGGAGTAAATATCGAATAAGTAAAAGCGAAGTAGTTTCAGATGTTCAAGTCCTTTAATAATAATGCTGTGATATATATTTCAATGACGACACTGTGATATATATTTCAATGAGTTGATGGTCAGTCTTACTGTCAACGCTTAGTGAAAGGTAGTATTATGACCTATAAAAACTAACACCCTCCCATCCCCTCTGGCTTTCGGCTGACTGCCACAGTAGCGATGGGTAGCAGTAAATTTTGGCAAGGCATAGGTGGGCCACTGACAGCGAATTTCGTTGAAATCTGCGGTGCTAATGGTCAACTTCCTTCGGACATGCGCTTGCGCAGACCGGTGGGGGTGAATTGGTACTCACAAGGGAACGGATGAAAAACCCAAAAGCACGAACTTCATCCGTTCCCATGTCGATTCAATTTGGATTGCCTCGGAAACAACCTTATTATGTAACAAGCTGTCTGATGATGTCACAACACTCGCACACAGAACAGTGTGGCCAGTGTCGTCATTGAAATATATATCACAGCATTATTATTAAAGGACTTGAACATCTGAAACTACTTCGCTTTTACTTATTCGATATTTACTCCGTCACTCCTATGTGGAAAAAGTACGTTGAGTGCTTGAAGTGAATTGCATCAATGATTACCCTAATATATATATATATATATGAAAATTGAATTTGAAGCTATCGCCGTAACTTTGACGAAATAAAATAGTCTAAAATTTGTTTCTACTTTTGCCACAAGGCCAGCAATTGTCTCAGTGCATTACTGGTACTTTATTTTATCGACCCCCGTAACGATGAAAGACAAAGTTAACCTCAGCGGGATTTGAACTCAGACCGTAAAGAGCGGTAACTCCATACTGCAAAGCATGGCGTCCGACCCTCTACCGAAACTGCCAATCCACCGCTTTCTAATAGTCTAATAATTGTTTCTACTTTTGGCACAAGGCCAGCAATTACCCCAGTGTATTACTGGTACTTTATTTTATCGACCCCGTAAGGATGAGAGGCAAAGTTAACCTCGGCGGAATTTGAACTCAGAATGGCAAGTCTAATAATAAGGGGCGATAAGCCCACTGAACGGAAAAAGATGGTTATCAGCACACATCACATGCTGACGACCATCGTTTCCCGTTCAGTGGGCTTATATAGTTAAGATATCTAGATGGCATGAGTGTAGTTAATGGGTGATGATCTGTTACGTATATTTTCTGTTATATTATATCGGGAATGTTATATTTTTGTTCTACATACATCAGGGGCAGATAATCGTTAAAATAGTCGCATTAAATTAGAATTAGATTATATATCAATTCAATCTAAATAAAATTAAATCAAACTAAATCAGACTAAATATAATCCACTCAGTATCATTATCCATCTAGATATGGTTCGAACTTTCCAAGAAATTTATTTTCTTTTACGTTTTTTTTCACTTGATTTGAGACATGAAGTTTATAGAATGGGAATATTACATATTTTTCATTTCAGTATATTTCCAAATAACTTATATCCAAATAACACTAGAATTGCAAGTTTCTTTACGGTGCAATCACATGCGTTTTGATATCTTTCCCATCTGACGAACGTAAATTTCTTCGAATTCATGTATTTAATTCAGTAAATAAGATTTTTCCTTTTACAGATCATATTTTCATTCTCAAATATTTTTCTTCCGGCTATCATGAATTTGGCTGTCTAGAATTACATAAGTAGTACATCTGAAATGAAGTGGATGAAAAAAGACTTAGTTTAATGAACCAAATGTTTGTAGAAATCAACATGACAGAATTTATCCCACCAAGTATACATACAGATGTGACGCAATGAATGCAATATGGAAA
The DNA here is from genome assembly GCA_964016885.1 of Eledone cirrhosa. Classification (NCBI taxonomy): domain Eukaryota; kingdom Metazoa; phylum Mollusca; class Cephalopoda; order Octopoda; family Eledonidae; genus Eledone; species Eledone cirrhosa. Next base: position 394,400,804 of record OZ024740.1, on the reverse strand, counting down.
TAGTTCTAGGTGAGTCCTGTAAAGAGTGCTGGACACATATCCATAGTGTAATAGACACCTGTTCGGAACCCATCAATTGGTGTTTTAGTACGACATCTAATGTACCAGATAAGATATTGCAATTTAGCAAAGGAAGCTGTTGCTTTGGATATGTAAGGGCTTTACAGATGCTTCTATAAAACCTCATTTTCAAAGAAAAGCAATAAAGTAATTTCTGGTAACCAAATATACATGTTCAAATACACAAATATATATAAATATGCATACAAATACATACATAAACATACATACACACATACATATATGCATGCATGCCTACATACATACATACATATATACACAGGGCCGTCTTAATGCATGGGCACGTTGGGCAGTTGCCCGGGGGCCACACGAGGATAGGAGGCCCATGCTAATCTATGTATGTAGCGACTTGCTGCCAATTGATAAATACTATACTATACAGTAAGAGTTCTCTAAACCGGTCCGTCATAAAACCGACCACCTCTCTAAAGCGGTTGTTTAAAAAGCAAAATGGTGTTAAAATTAATATAATTTTTCTTTACAAAACCGGTCACTCCTTCAAACCGTACACCGGCCACTTTTTAAAATATGTGTTATCTATATATATAAAACTGTGGTTGTCTGTCTGTCTATCGATTTTTGGCACACATCTCCTCTTAGAATCTCTGACGGAATTGCACCGAAATTGCTATACTTGTACATTGAGCCCTAGCGAAGACATCGGAAAAAAAAATTTCAAATTGACCCACCCTATGTGACGAAATCGAATATAATGTATCGATTTTTGAGCGTAAGTGATCAGTTATTTCCCTTTGTTCTGTTTACATTGAGCGTCTTACGTAAAAAATTAAAAAATTACGCTGGCTTTAACAGTTGTCGAGCCAGCAAAATATTGACCTGCAAAATTCATCAGTTCGAACACTAAGCTTCCGTTTTGCTTCATTTCCATTTAAAAGCATTTTAAAACAATATTTTTACTTGAAAACAAGTCTATTTAAAGACTACGTAAAACAAGCAAATATTTCGTCGTTAGGCGTGCAGACAGACAGTCGTGCAGACAGACAGTCGTGCAGAGAGGTGATATAGGCGTGCAGACAGACAGTCGTGCAGAGAGGTGATATAGGCGTGCAGACAGACAGTCGTGCAGAGAGGTGATATAGGCGTGCAGACAGACATAACTGATAATTTGGTTACGCTAATGTTTTTCTCTGCGTTGCAGTGTTTACATTTTCGATCTTTGTTAATAAATAACCAGTGCAGTTTCTATCCCCAGCATCCTCTTTTGTTATAACATTCGGGTTATCGTTATGTTTTCTTAACTTCATAAGGCATATTGTTGGTTGAGGGAATATTAATCAAAAACACCACATGCAAGTCTGCACAGTAGACACTACAGTTTTTAAGCCAAAAAAGAAACTTAACATTGTAACTTTAACACAGCTACTGAGCGACCCCGAGCAACGCCGGGCTTTACTGCTAGTAATAAATATATTAATTACAACCTCATAATACCGGCCACAACAACAACATTTTTTTTAATAAAAAATTCCCTACTTAATAAAAAATGTTTAATTAGAACATTCAGTTTCTGACACTGCCTCCCCACCAAACATCACCGTCCCCACCCCGCCAGAGACCACCACCCCACCAAAAAACACCACCAACACCCCCATAAAAATTGTGCAGCCTGGTCCCCAGGAGACGAAGAGAAACCACCACCCCATCAAACATACCCTCCAACACCCCCATGGAAATTGTGCAGCCTGGTCCCCATGAGACGAAGAGCCCGTTACCCGGGATGCAGAGAGGTAAGTGCCTTTTCTCTTCACCACCAACATGGCTATGCTAAGAGTAGGCTGTCTAAATGCGCGTGGCCTGGGCTCAACTTGGAAGCAAGCAATGCTTCTAAATGACCTCAGGTCACAACGTATAGATGTGATGGTTATTTGCGAGGCCCGGATCAGCAACGTGTGACAGCTGGCTCCCACCTTTGATGACTTTGAGATGCACGCATCTCTCTGTCAGACCGGAGGTGGGGGTGGGATTGTCGTTCTGCTGCAAAAACATCTGGGTCTCGCAAAACAGCCGGTACATTTGGACCCGCATGGTCGACTAGTTGTTCTGGACCTTGGCAGTGGTGAAGGCGGAGCGTTTAGGCTGGTAGCCGTCTACGGCCCTTTCGGGTCAACGCGGCCGGACTTCTTCCATCGTCTGGAGACTTTTCTATTAGTGGGGGACTGGAATGGTATCCTAGATGCACGTTGGGACTACGTAGGGGCCTGTTCCGATAGAGAGGGGTGTAACAGCCTCAAAGGGTTAATCGGCCGATTTGACCTGGCCAATAGATATCGACTAGATTTTCCGACTACGCCAGCCTGGACTTGGGCAAACCGCAGCGGATCATCTGGGTCGTACCTAGATAGGTTCTTAGTTAGAATGATAATGATAAGGAGTTTTTAAGTTGTCCAAAAATGCTCATGGTTGGCTAGTCAGACCACAAGTTAGTGACCTGCATGGTCAACCTTGACAGAACGCATAGACAGGGACCCGGTTACTGGAAGCTCAACTTGTCCTTACCGGCAAGTAAGGCTTATAGGGACTGGATTAACACTTTAGTTAAGGAGCGGTTGACGGGCGCCATCGTCAACAGCAGATGGTGGGGATCTCTCAAAAGACAGATTAGAGTAGTCTCTATAGAATTTAGTAAGGAGTTAGCCTCAAATAGAAATAGGAAGGAAAGGGAGTTGGTAGATAGTGTAGAAGAGGCAATTAGAAGCGGCGACGTGGCCAGAGTGCTAGCGTCGAGAACGGCCCTGGGCCAGTTCTTCGACGCGAAACACGAAGGCTGCATCGTCCGAAGCAAAATACGTGCTCTGGGAAACGAGGGGATCAAAGCTGTTAGCTGGGCCTGCGTGACAGAAGCCAAAAGAGGGAGTAGATCCACTATCCGGTCTTTGCGAGACCAGGATGGACGGGGGATCCTTGAACCTAAGCAGATGTGCGAGGCTTTTCAAAAGCACTTTGCCAGATTGTTCGGAAGAGGCCGGGAACCGGTTGGGGAAGTGGACTTCGGTCCATACCTCGACGGCCTGTCGCGTCTCTCGGACAGGGAGGCGGAGTCTTGCGAGGAGCTGATTTCAGCCGCTGAGATAGAGGACGTGCTGAGCCAATGCGGCAAACGCAAATCCCCGGGTCTCGATGGTCTTCCATACGAACTATATCTAGCTATGCCAGACTTGTTCCCCGATCTCCTCGAGGCGGTCTACTGCAACTGGCAACAGAACGGGAGAATTCGCTGTGCTGTGACCAAGGGTGTAGTCACGCTAGTGAGGAAGGACGAGAACAAGGGGGACGATATAAATAATTTCAGGCCCATAACTCTGCTAAATACAGAGTTACAGATTTTGGCCAAGGTGCTAGCAAAGAGGTTGGCGCTTGTCGTGGGCAACCTGGTGGGAGATGCGCAGACATGTGCTATCCCGTCCAGGTCCATCCACGACAACCTTCACATCATGCGATACATCATAGAGAGGGTTGGGAACCAACCCGGCTTTGGTGGGGCTCTGATCAACTTGGATCAATCTAAGGCGTTCGATAGGGTCGACCATAGTTACCTGGATGCGGTGCTAGCGGCGGCAGGCTTCGGACCCGATTTCAGGGGCTGGATCACTGCCATGCACAGCAGCCGCATCTGCTCTAGGGTCAAGGTGAACGGCTAACTCTCAGAGCCGTTCGAAATCGCGCCGTCCATCCGACAAGGGTGCCCTCTCTTCTCCCTTCTGTATGTAATGACTCTAGAGCCACTGCTGCGGAAGTTGGAGTTGTTGCAGGGAATCCCGTTGGAACCGGGATTGCGGAAAGCGGTGTCGGCCTACGCCGATGACGTAACAGTAATGGTGTCGACGGCTTCGGAAATCGGGCGATCGGTACCTTACTGAAGGAGTACGAAAGGTTTACAGGGGCTAAGCTGAACCAGGACAAGTCGATCGGTCTGCAACTCGGCAAGTGGAGGGCTGATCGATGCCCTCCGATGGCGTCGTCGGGCGCTAGACGGAGGGCCCGGTGAAGTTGCTCGGGGTCTGGTTCGGACCAGATCTCCAGGTGGAGAAGAACTGGGGTGAGCTAACGAACAGGGTGTTTGCACTGACCCAGAAGTGGGCCGAGTGCTATCTGTCCCTGAAAGGTCGGGCGGAAGTGGCGAACACTTATATAGCGTCCGTCATCTACTACCGCCTGACCGTTGTGCCTTGCCCAAGGGAAACACAACGCCAAAATGGAGCGCGCACTCTTCCAATTCCTTTGGAAGAAGCGGGCTCCTATGATGAGGAGATCCATCTTCTGTCAACACCCTTCGAAAGGAGGGCTGGGGATGCCGTGGCCGATGATACGTAAACACGCATTAAGGCTACGGCACCTCCAGGTATTCCTCACCGGTCAACCGGTGTGGGCCCCGTTTGTGAGGTGAGCCTTTCCCAGACTCGTCTCGCTCACCGAGCTGCAATCCTGGGTCAAGCAAAGACCGAGAAAACTGGGCGCCTGGCACACCGAGTGTGCCCAGGCGCTCACGGCTCTCTGGCAGGCGGACCCGGCTGTCAGTGAAGAATCCACCTCGTCATTCTATAGAGGGCTGGTGGTTAGCAGGTGCGACGAGGCCCTCGGAGAAGCCCTAGGCATGGAGGAAGACGAACTGGCCAACCTGTTCGGTAGGACATTCAGCGCAGGACCCATGGATAACTTCCAGAGGTGCCTGGCCTGGCAGTGCTACCGAGGGGCTCTGCCCGTTCGAGAAAGGCTCTACAGACACGAGCGCGCGGGTAGAGACTCCGCCAAAAAGATCTGTCCCAGATGCGTGTGCGACGAGGAAACCGTTGCACACGCATTGGTACACTGCTCGGGCGTTCGTCGATCTGTGGGCCTATGTCGAACGACTGCTGTCACGGGTGGGACCGATCCGGTTGACCACTGAAGCCATTGTAACGATTAAGCCGCCTCCCCCCTTCAAAAATGAAGGAGAGGCGGTGTTTCTGTGCGTAATAGCTATGGTGAAAGAGGTTGTATGGTGGACGCGTCTGAAAGGACTGAGGTCGGGCACCTTTCTCTCTGGCCTACAACCGATATCATTTCGGAAGAAGGATTAGGATGGAGAGAGAGGTGCCCCACCCCAGTCGTTTTTATGAAAGGTGGAGGAAATTGGCGAGAATGGCCCGTGTGAATGGGCCTTCTCTCTACATCAGCCTGTAGATGGAAAAGATGAAGGAACGAGGGAGCACCCTCTCTCTGTGCTCCTGGGGAGAGGGGTTGCACACTTTATTCGGGGGTGTGTGCGAACCCCCAAAATGCCTTCTCCCTATTGAGGACTTTATTGTTAATTTTATATTTATTTGTTTTCTTTACTCGCCTTTTTGTTTAAACTCCCCCTTTTTATTTGTCCCCTTCTTTTGCGCCCTCGTGGCAATAAATAGAAATATATCTATTTATCTATCTATATATATATATAATATATATGCAAAAGGCAAACAGAAATAACAAAGCAAACGACACAGTACAATGAAGAAATATATTATTAGTTTTACGCTTGATATAGTATATATATATATATATATAATAGAGAGAGAGAGGGAGGGAAGAGATGCCTGGATAAGGAATAGTAGCTTATGATGTGGTGAGTGAAAGCAGAAAATAATATGTAGTGAGAAAGTGGATGTAAAGTAAGAGATTTGAGATACAAAGAGCAAGAGAGAGAGAGAGAGGGAGAGAGAGAGAGAGAGAGAGAGAGAGAGAGAGAGAGAGAGAGAGAGAGAGAGAGAGAGAGAGAGAGAGAGAGAGAGAGAGAGAGAGAGAGAGAGAGAGAGAGAAAGAGAGAGAGAGAGAGTAAGGGTGAGATATAAAGAAAGAAAAACAAAGAAAGAAAATAAAAGAGAAAGAAAGAAAAAAGAAAGTAGGTTTGTGATAAAATGAGATATTGAAAGGCTGCATAGAAAGATCTCGAAATCAACCAAGCACACAGTCACTTCCAAAAAGTGACTATTATTCTTTAGAAAGGTTTGTTTTAAAATATCTTAATCAATAGTTTTGTGTTATTCAATGGAGAGAATTTGTTAAGGAGCGGTCAATTGAATACTGACCCATCCGACCGCCCAGCTCGTAAGGTCAGCAAAGATTTCCTTGGCATTTCAAATCGTACAAGATATAAAGAAAGACAGATCGATCAATTTGTGTTAATGGGTTTGCTTCATTTAATAACTGAAAGAAGAGGCGTCATCGGTGGAGATTTGAAGAGGAGAACAACGGTGATGTAGAATTAGTGGATGTGGATGGGAGATAAGTAACTATATCTGTGACGATAGTGCTGGTGACGCTGTTCGTGGCGGTGATGCTTGCGATTTTGGTGTTGAGGCAGGTTGGCAGGCTAAGAAATGTTAATAGGTAGATAGATATGTTTCTTTATTAGCCACAGGGGCACAAAATAAGGGGACAAATACAAAGGGGGAAGTTTACATACAATAAAAACGTGTAAAATATTATCACAAATGTAATTTAAAAATTAGTCGATTTTCCCCAATAGGGGGAGACATTACATATGGGTAACACATACCCCCGAAAAAAATGTGCAACCCTCATCTTTAGGCGTACGAAGAATTTGTACTCCTTTCCTCTCCTCCTCTTTTTCCTCAACCTACAGACTGATATAGAGAGAAGGCCCATTCACTCGGGCCATTCTCGCCACTTTCACCCACCTTTCATAAAACTCGCTGGGGGACAGCACCTCTCTCCATCCTGATTCTTCTTCCAAAGTGGTATTTGAAAAAAAGAATCAGTTGTTGGCCGGAGAGAAAGGTGTCTGCCCTCAGCCCTTTCAACCTTGTCCACCATACAACCTCTTTCGCCATAGCTATCACACAAAGGAAAACCGCCTCTCCTTCATTTTTGAAGGAGGGTGGCAGTTTGATGATCACAATGGACTCGGTGGTCAACCGGATTGGTCCCACCCGTGACAATAGTCGTTCTACATAGCCCCACAGCTCGGTGACGCCGAGTATGAATGCGTGCGCAACGGTTTCTTCGTCTCGCACGCACCTCGGACAGATCTTTTTTGCAGGGTCCCTGTCCGGGGCCTATGTCTGTAGAGCTTGTCTCGAACTGGTAGAGCTCCTCGGTAGCACTGCCAGGCCAGGAACTTTTGGAAATTGTACATCGGTCCCGGGCGGAAGGTCCTACCGAACAGACTGGCCAGTTCGTCTTCTCTACGCCCAGGGTTTCACCGAGCACGTCGTCGCACTTGCTGCGGATTAACCCTCTATAGAATGACGAAGTGGAGTCTCCACTGATCGCCGGGTCCGCCTGCCAGAGGGCAGTGAGCGCCTGAGCACATTCGATGTGCCAGTCGCCCATTTTCCTCGGTCTTTGCTTGACCCAGGACTGCAGCTCGGTCAGCGAGACGAGTCGTGGGAAGGCTCGCCTCACGAACGGGGCGCACACCGGTTGTCCGGTGAGGAATACGTAGAGATGCCGCAGCCTGAGTGCGTGTTTGCGCATCGTCAGCCACGGCATCCCCAGCCCTCCGTTGGAAGGGTGTTGGCAGCAGATGGATCTTCTCACCAAAGGAGCCCGCCTCTTCCAAAGGAAATGGAAGAGTGCGCGCTCCATTTTGGCGAGCGTTTTGGCTGGACAAGGCACGACGGTCAAGCGGTAGTAGTAGGCGGACGCTATAAAAGTGTTCGTCACCTCCGCTCCACCTTTCAAGGATAGTTTGCACTCATCCCACTTCTGGGTGAGTGCAAACACCTTGGCCGACACCTCGTTCCAGTTCTTCTCCACCTGGAGGTGCGGACCAAACCAGACCCCTAGCAGCTTTACTGGTCCTTCCGTCCAGCGTCCGACGACGCCATCGGAGGGATCGGTTTGCCTCTCCACGATCCGAGTTGCAAACCGATGGACTAGTCCCGGTTCAGCTTCGCTCCTGTGAACCTTTCGTATTCCTTCAGTAAGGTGCCGACTTCCTCGATTTGCGAGGTGCTCGACACCATTACTGTCACGTCGTCGGCGTAGACCGACGCCGCTTTCCGCAGTCCCGGTTCCAGAGGGATGCCCTGCAATAGTTCCAACTTCCGCAGTAGTGGCTCGAGAGTCAATACGTACAGAAAGGAGGAGAGAGGGCATCCCTGTCGAATGGATCGCGTGATATGGAACGGCTCCGAGAGGTAGCCGTTCACCTTAACACTTGAGCATATTTTGCTGTTGTGCACTGCAGCAATCCAGCCCCTGAACACGGATCCGAAGCCTGCCGCCTCGAGCACCGCATCCAGGTAACGATGGTCAACCCTATCGAAAGCCTTAGACTGATCCAAGTTGATCAGGGCCCCACCGAAGCCGGGTTTACACCCTACCCTCTCTATGATGTATCGCATGAGGTGGAGGTTGTCGTGTATGGACCTGGTCGGGATTGCGCATGTCTGCGCTTCTCCCACCAGGTTCTCGACGACAAACGCCAGCCTTTTTGCCAACACCTTGGCCAAAATCTGTAACTCTGTGTTTAGCAGAGTTATGTACCGGAAGTTTCCTATGTCATCCACCTTATTCTCGTCCTTCCTGACTAGTGTGACTACGCCCCCGGTCACAGAACTGGGAATTCTCCCGTTCTGTAGCCAGTTGCAGTAGACCGCTTCCAGGAGACCGGAGAATAAGTCCGGCATTACTACGTAAAATTCGTAGGGTAGACCGTCGAGACCTGGAGATTTGCGTTTGCCGCATTGGCTCAACGCGTCCCCTATCTCAGCGGCTGAAATCGGCTTTTCGCAGAACCTTGCCTCGCTGTCCGAGAGTCGCGGTAGGGCGTCGAGATATGGACCGAAATCCATAGCCCCTCCCGGCGCGCCGCCCTTCCCGAACAGCTGAGAAAAGTGCCGCTGAAAGGCCGCACACATCTGCTTCGGCTCACGTATCACGCGTCCGTTTTGGTCCTTCAAAGACCAAATCGTGGACTTGTTGCCACTTTTTGCCTCCGTCACTCGGGCCCAGCTAACAGCTTTGGCTCCCCCGTTTCCCAGAACACGTATTTTGCTTCTGACAACGCAGCCCTCATGCTTTGCGTCGAAGAACTGGTCCAAGGCCGTTCTTGTTGCTAGCACGCTGGCTACGTTGCCACATCTAATTGCCTCTTCTACTTTATCTACCAGTTCTTTCTCGGTTCTATTTCTGTCTAACGCTAATTCTTTACTAAAAACTAACGAGTCTAATCTAACTGCCCTCTTGAGAGAGTACCACCATCTGTTGTTGACAATGGCCCCTGTCAAATGCTGTTTAACTAAAGTGCTAATCCGTCTACTGTAGGCTTTGCATGTCGGTAACGACAAGTTCTGCTTCTAGTAGCCGGGTCCTTGTCTATGGGTTCTATCAATGTTTACCATGCAGGTCACTAGTTTGTGATGTGAATAGACAACCATGAACATATGTGGACAGCTTAACATGTCCCTATCCTTATTTCTAACTAGAACCTTATCTAGGTACGATCTAGAAGTTCCGCCACGTTTAGTCCACGTCCACGGTGGCACAGTCGGAAAATCTAGTCGATATCTATCAGTCAGGTCAAATCGGCCGATTAACTGTTTGAGGATGTTACACCCCCCTTTATCGGGACATGCTCCCACATAGTTCCAACGTGCATCTAGGATTCCATTCCAGTCCCCCACTAAAAGCAAGGAGCGGGACGTTCCCAGAGAAGTCTCTAGACGTTTGAAGAAGTCTGGCCGCGGTGTCCCGGATGGGGCATATGCGACCACCAGCCTGAAGGCTCCACCTTCACTACCGTCAACGTCTAGGACCACCAGTCGACCCTCCGGGTCCAAATGTACCGTCTGTGTTACGAGGCCCAGGTGTTTCCGCAGCAAAACGGCAACCTCGCCCCCACCCCCGGCTGACAGAGAGATGTGTAGATCTCAAAGTCATCGAAGATGGGGCCCAGCTGTCGCTCGCTGGGGATCCTGGACTCGCAAATGGCTACTACATCCATACTGTGCGACCTGAGATCGTTTAAGAGTTTGCCCTGTTTCCAGGGCATCCCCAGGCCGCGTACATTCACACACCCAACTCTTATATTGGCCATGTTGGTTCTGAAAAGTTAAAAGAGGAGAAGAAAACACTCACTTCTTCGTCTCCCGGGGATCAGGCCGCACGGTTTCCATGGGGGTGTTAGAGGAGTTGTCTGGGTGTGTGGTGGTTTCCGGCGGGGTGGGGACGGAGATGTTTGGTGGGGTGGGGCTGTCTGGGGTGAGGGTGGGGGATAGATATATAGGTAGATAGATAGAGAGATAGGTAGATAGATAAATAGATAGATAGATAGATAGATAAATATATAGAGAGAAAGGAACAAAAAAGGGAAGTGTGAGGATGGCAAATAGGGTTTAAAGATGTATTTAGACTAGCTAGCATTGGGTAGAGAATATCAATATGGAAGTCTCCAATGTACAATGTGTTAGTGTTAGATAGGATATTTCAAATCAAGTATTCAATACATGTGTGAATGTGACGTCTATCCTCCACTATCAACTAACTTACCCTCCGCCACTGGGTCCCGGCCGACAAGATGGAGAATACATCGATATTCTCAAAATATTCTACTGTTGCAAGTGTGTAAAGACATGTGTTTATTGATATGTGAGATAAAAAGGGATTATCTACTTGCACTGCGGTTTGGTTCGTTTGGTTCTTTGTCCAAAAAAACTTCATACATCAGTCATTGATGAACCCAAGGCTACAATAGAAAGCGCCTGCTGAAATTGAAATGCAATCAGATCGAACCAGAACACAAGTGGTTGCGCAAAGAATATCTTTAAAAAAATTTCTCGGTCGCAAGTTAAGCAAACATAAAAAATGGCTTAAATGTATCCGAATTTACTGTAAGTTCCTCTGGAGGGCAATAAAATTATTTTTTTAAACATTCATATATTTTTAATACACTGGTATTTGTTCATGACATTTTAGATACGGAGTTCATTTCCAAACGAGATGAATTTTACTGGGAGCGTTAAGATAAAATCAACTGGAGATCATGACGGAGAGAATCAAATCATAAATAACAAGGTTATTTTCACGTTTTTTATTTTCTTTTATTTTTATAATTCTTATCACCAAAAGGCCAGGCAAAAAAGTACTGCGCAATTAAATATTGCACAGATATGCGCACGTAAACACACATTACTAAAGTCCTCTATGACTTATTTTATTAAGTGTGTATGTATGAAGTATATATATATATATATATATATATATATATAATGTATATGTATATTAACAATACGCAGACACGCGCGCACGCGCGCGCGCGCACACATACACACATATATATATATATATTTACCGTTTTCGTGTATGTATATATTTATTTATATATATATGTATGTATGTGTGTGTATCTATATATGTATGTGTATGTTTCACACACAATACTGTACACACGAGAAACTAATTAGTTTAGTAAATGAAAGTATATTTATATGTCTAAATCACATTCCGTCTTGCCTTTGAGTGATTTGGTGAGTAACAATTGGTTTCAAACTGTTAGCTTATGAATATCATATGCGGTTAGGAAGTTCTCTTCGCAACGATATAGCTCTGGATCAACTTTCTTTTATCTTAGCCTTCAGTTAACCAATCTATATATATAAAGCTGTGGTTGTCTGTCTGTCTATCGATTTTTGGCACACATCTCCTCTTAGAATCTCTGACGGAATTGCACCGAAATTGCTATACTTGTACATTGAGCCCTAGCGAAGACATCGGAAAAAATATATTTCAAATTGACCCAACCTATGTGACGAAATCGAATCTAATGTATCGATTTTTGAGCGTAAGTGACGTTTTATTTCCCTTTGTTCTGTTTACATTGAGCGTCTTACGTTGTTTTTCTCTGCGTTGCAGTGTTTACATTTTCGATCTTTGTTAATAAATAACCAGTGCAGTTTTTATCCCCAGCATCCTCTTTTGTTATAACATTCGGGTTATCGTTATGTTTTCTTAACTTCATAAGGCATATTGTTGGTTGAGGGAATATTAATCAAAAACACCACATGCAAGTCTGCACAGTAGACACTACAGTTTTTAAGCCAAAAAAGAAACTTAACATTGTAACTTTAACACAGCTACTGAGCGACCCGAGCAACGCCGGGCTTTACTGCTAGTGTATTATAAATGAAGTTAATAGAAAGCTCATCGTGCACACACAAAGACACACACACTCTATAAATGCGCGTATTTACACCGCCCCAGAAAGTGGCTGAAGAGGTAGAGACGCAATTTTCTGTTCGTGACACGTAAGTGGTTTTCTCTGGACATTTTATATATATAAACAAATGGAAGTTTAGTAAAATCGAAGTTTCGGCTGTAGCCAAGCTAACGGCATACAATTAGGATTGTGCAGCAAAGCACTCAATAAGGCTGAACCTCAGAGTAATAACATACGTTAGATGGCGTGACATCTAACGTATGTTATTACTCTGAGGTTCAGCCTAGCCACAAGACCAAAGCAACGAAAATACATTCAGGTTATATATATATATATATATATATATATATATATATATATATATATATATATATATATATATATATATATAATAGTTGAGACAGTAAACAAAAAATATGTGGAAGCGAAGAGGCAGTACAGAATGTTAATATTAGTTTCACAACGAAGGAAATGTGGTAAGTAACCAGGTGGACCATAACGCACCAAAGTACTCGATACTGGGTAGTAAAATGGGTAATAGGAAAAGATTCCGGACACCGACGGCTGAGCTCCAGCCGTTTCGACAGCTAGGTCTGATTCTAGCTGTCGAAACGGTCGGAGCTCAGCCGTCGGGGTCCTGACTCTTTTCCTATATATATATAGGAAAAGAGTCAGGTATATATATATATATATGTGCGTGTGCGCGTGTAAGTATTTGTCTGCCTTTGTATTTGTATGTTACTATTTATGTGTTGGTGTAAATTAATATTTTTGTTAATTAAGAGCTCACCAAAGTCTTACCCTAGTATTTTTTCAGCCCAATAACCGACACCCGCAAAACTCGCCAAAAATTGAGAGAGTAAAATAATGCATGACACTACGCGATTTTAATTAATTTCAGCATATAAATAAATTTTTATTGAACTTAAATGTCTTGCTTTATGTTGTTTTGCGCAATTAAATACACTCAGAGTTAACGGCGTAACACTACGGACTGCGCTTTACAATTTATTTGGTATTCGTACAATGGCTTTGGAAAAACACGTGACTGTCTAAATCAAGCTTATTGAGAGCTAACAGTTTGAAACCAATTGTAACTCACCAAATCACTCAACGACAAGACGGAATGTGATTTAGACATATAAATATACTTTCATTTACTAAACTAATTAGTTTCTCCTGTCTACGATATTGTGTGTGAAACATACACATACATATATATAGATACACACACACACACACACATATATATATATATATATATGTATATATGTCTATGTGTATATATAAATATATATATACATACATAAAAAGATATATATATATATATATGTGTGTGTGTATGTGAGTATGTGCGTGTGTGCGTCTGCGGATATATATATATACATACGCATATAATAAAATAAGTCATAGATCATCTGTCTGCCCTATATTTCTTCTCTTAATATATTTCTTGGGTTTTCTCTCAAACATTATTATTATCCAAGTAAAAAATTCTTAATGTACACAACTCAAAATAAATTCATGAGTTTATTCACTCGAAAACGATAATTAATAAATGAAATATTTAAAATAAAAAAAATGTCATCGAATTTAAATGTTATACTCTACAAAAAGAAACATTCATGGAATGTAGATTCCTATATAGAGAATTGTAAAAAAAAAATTCAATTCTCTCCAATAATAACTTCAAAATTATTAACAAGGTAAAATTATGCTAGAAGTGTATAAGAAATATATTCATAAAAATGAGGAACTATATATTATAGAATTATTAAAGAAATACAGAACAGTGATTTGGTGTTTGGAGTGGCAGTAGGTAGAGATATGGTTTGATTCTATATCCTTATTTAGCGAACCAGTAAGGATAGCAGTAACGCAGTTAATTGACGCAATAGATATATCATCTAAACTTCTTTTTATATATTTTCTAAGTTGTTCCTCATTATTATTTTTATTATCGATTGAGGGTCGGACGCCATGCTATGCAGCATAGAGTTACCGCCTTTTATAATCTGATTTCAAATCCCGCCGAGGTTAACTTTGCCTTTCATCCTTACGGGGTCGATAAAATAAAGTACCAGTCACACACTGGGGTCGATTTAATCGACTTTCCCCTCCCCCAAAGAATTACTGGCCTTGTGCCTATATAAGAAACTATTATTATTTTTATTATCTTTTCCGTTTCTGCCATTGCCCACTCTCCCCTATCTTTCTATTTCTTCCTTAATTTGTCGTTCTATCGTCTGATAAAGGACTAGTGTCCGAAACGTTAAGACAATTTTCCTACTTATATCAAGCGTAAAACTAATATATTTCTTCAATGTACTGCATCGTTTGCTTTTTTATACCTATATCTGGATGATATGGGGTTCGATTCCTCATAGCGGTTGGTGACAAATTATTTTTCGTCTTTTAAGGGTTTCATCATATTTTATAAGCTATTTTTATAGCATGAGCTCTCACTTTATACTTATATATATATATGTGTGTGTGTGTGTGTGTGTGTGTGTGTGTGTGTGTGTGTGTGTGTGTGTGTGTGTGTGTGTGTGTGTGTGTGTGTGTGCGTGTGTGTGTGCGCGCGTGTGTGTGTGCGTGTGTGTGTGTATTTATACACAAAATTAGGTTAAATTCAAAACATTTCCATCTTTTGAATCGGCGCGTTTCCCTGCGGGATTATTATTTCCGCAGCTTGACAGTCCGTGAGTCCAATATCTGTATATCCTTGACTTTTACACATCAATTACATCACTCATTTTGAATAGATTTGCGTTAACTTGAGTATTCTTTGAAGAACATTCCCATGTCTTCCAATCAGACATACTCGAAGCTTTTACTTCAGAATGCAGAGGATGTCGTCAAGCGTTTGAGATGGAGGGCGCTGGCTTTCGACGGGAATATCACAGACTAAGCCGACATTTTGTACCTTAAATCTAGAACTTGGATCCATTTCAAAGATGTCTTCTGGAAATAATAATTCTTCAGCGAAATGCGCGTATTCCATAAACAAAAATGTAAATTTAACATAATTTTCAATATTAAAACTCGTCTCTTGGACGAAATACACCAAACTATACTATATAAATACATATATTGTTATACTTGGGGAGGGTCATATTGTTGTAATAATATTGCCAGAAATAATAACAGAGCACATTCACTGTTTGGTTGGTTTTCGCTTCTGTATTGTTTATATCTCCATAATTAATTTATTTGGCAATCAACATTTATCATTGACTGACCAACGGTTAAAAATACAGATATAAATATATATATATAGTCTATCAAAGTTCTTTCGTTGCACATCTGCAACATCATCAGCGCTACTATTATGTTTCCTCCTGTTGTATTATATGTCTAAGCCATTTTTATTTTATTTATTTATTTATTTATTTATTTATTTATTTATTTATTCTTGTCTCCGTCTGTGCGCATACGTTTGCGTGTGTGTGTATGTCTATTTATATATATATATGGGTATGACATTAAACTACATCCAGTGGCAAGGCTCCAGTTCGGGAGTTCAGGAGATGTGGGGAATGTGGAGTTACCCCTTAGTTGTCATGACTCCCAGGTCTGCCCTGGCCCGGGGTGGTAGTACCTGTTAGGGCTCCATTTATGGGTTAAATAACTACCTTATTCGAGTGGCGCCGGTAAGGTATTGTCAGCCATTGAAAAGAAATATGGAGAGTCGATCTAACAGCACTAGGGTTAGAGCCCCTAATTACACTGTCAAGGAGCAGCCTGGTCGTTATGACTCTGCTGGCTTAGAGCCACAGAGAGGGCCAGTGGATGATGGATCAGCTGTCTCTGAGACAAATATAAAGAATGCAGTTTTGTCCTGCAGAAGAGCTATCAAAATGGGCACTTTGAATGTGAGGACTATTCGGACGCTGGAGAAGAGAGAGGAGTTGGGACATCTGTTCGAGGAGAGTGGTATACAGATACTTGCGATCCAAGAACACAGGATTCTACACGATGAGCCCGTGAGGAGTGTGATGATCGGGAGGAAGAGCCAGCTCATCACTACATCGGCAGTGAAGAACACAACAAATGCTGCAGTAGGAGGAGTGGGTTTTGTGTTCAGTGCAAAAACCAATCTGTTGGTGAGGGAAATAATGCCTATCTCCCCGCGAGTGTTGAGGGTGACCGTCAATGGAAACCCAAGACTGACAGTCATCTCAGCTTATAGTCCAACCGAGGGGGACAGTGATGTGAATGCGGAAGAGTTCCATGAGGAGGTGTGTAGAGCTGTCAACACCACTCAGGCACACAATATCCTGCTTGTTTTGGGGGACTTCAATGCACATCTGAGTAAGGAGGGCAGTGAAGATCCTTGCTGGTACTTCCATAACAACACCAACCGAAATGGAAGACTACTGAGAGACACCCTGCTGGAGGCGAACTTGATGGCGACCAACCTAAGGTTTAGGAAGAATCTGGGGAAGATGTGGACCTACATCTCAGATATGCACCTGTCCAAGTCCCAGATTGATTTCATTCTGGTGAGGAAAAAGTGGCGGAATAGTGTTCTGAACACGGAACCATACAGCTATTTCAGTATACTGGGTAGTGACCACCGGCTTGTTATGAGTGAGGTCCGCGTGAGCTTAAGAAAGAGCAAGGCTCAGCCCCGGAGAACAATCTATGACTGGGGAGCTTTCAAGGAAGATGATAAGCTACAGGAAAGGTTCACAGTGGAAGTGAGAAACAGGTTTAGTGCTCTGTGTGGAGAGTCAGAGGAGAGAGATATTGGATGGACTGAGGAGAGTGTGACGAGGAGGTTCGGGCACTTCACCAATGCAGTGGCGGAAGCAAGTGAATCCCTGGTGCCGAGGAAAAAGAACAAAGGGAAGCACGTCAGCTCTGCAAACCCAAAAGTGTGTGCAGCCAGAGAACACCTGAAAGCTGCCAGGGACCAATTCTATGTTGATCCTACGGAGGAGAGGATGGAGACTGTGGAGGTGATGAGGGAAGAGCTCTGTACCGCTTACACTGAGGTCAGAGAGGAGGCACTGATAGAGAAGATCAGAAGTGTGGAGAGAGCGGTTGACAGATCTGGATGTAAGGAGAGCTGGATGATCATCAACGAGATCACAGGGAGGAAGAGAAGGTGTTCGAGTCAGATCCAGGGAACGGGGCCCGAGGATAGGAAGAGGAAATGGCTAGACCATTTTAGGACCCTACTAGGAGAGCCACCCTCCACAGCCCAGAGCACTGGGGAGATCAGGCGGCTGTTTGAGGAACTGGATATTGAGACAGAGCCCTTCACCAGAGAGGAGCTTCAGAGAGCCAAGAAGAGGATCAAGGAGGGCAAGGCTCATGGAGAAGATGGAGTGGCATCAGAGGTGATGAAGAGGTGTGATTTTGATGATATCATCCTGGGGTTCTGTAACGGGGCACTGGAGAAAGGAGTTGCCCCGAATCAGTGGAGGATCAGTAACATCGTCCCAGTGCCAAAGAAGGGAGATCTCTCTAACACCAACAACTACCGGGGGATCTCACTGACGTCACTTGTGGCAAAGACCCTCAACAGGATGATTCTTAACAGGATCCAGCCTGAGATGGAGAAGAAGCTCGGGGACAACC